>VWZD01012572.1:12379-82060 GCA_013396695.1 Sakesphorus luctuosus
AACTTCTTTGTTGTTTGTTTGTTTGATGGTGGTGTTTCTCCCATTTGTTTATTACTTTTCCTTTAATTTGCTAAGCTATGATAAGATATGAACTGACACAGTGGGAATCTTAATAAAACAGATGAGGCTCAGTCTTTTTGAGAACAGTCTACTGGACAAATTCATGGTCAGGAATGAATTCTTTACACACAGGGGGTGTACACTTGAAAACTCAGGCAATAAACCTAAATGCTTTCCCTCAACATAAAGGAGAAATAACTTAATATTTAAATACCAGTTGTTTTACTTTTCTATTGTTATTACCGGCAAATACATACATCTTGGACAGATTAGTTGAAGAGAACAGTACAGCTTACTGGTTCCATTCTTTTGCTAGTGAAGGTCTATTCTCTAGTAAATAATCAGCAAACTGAAAACCTCATGGTGTAAAAGTACTTGATGAATCTTTCATTTTTTCATTATGCTGACAGAAAATTATTCTATTACTGTGAACACAAAGCATTTCTGAAAAAACTGAAACAAACAGATTTATTGACTATTTTCAAAATGCCTATTAATGGAATACACTGATTTTTCTTAGAAGCTATCTATTCAAACATTTATGTAGTCATACTGTAGACCTGAAATAAAAATACAGTCAATAGAGACATAAATGATCTTAGATTTCCCTTCCTATCCTGCCTCTACTGCTATGTGGTTAAGATGTGTAGCACTGGAGGCTGATGGGCTTCAAAGTCTGTTCAGTAACAAACTATTTAATTTACTAATGTAGTTTCTATTCTACTCTTAGTTATTTTTTTAGAATTTTAAAATGTTGTTCTCAAATTTATTCATGACTGCTGTTCTTACTCTTTTTTCTTTTTTTTTCTATTAGTACTGCCATTACTGTCGTATTCATGGATAAATTAAAAAAGATTTATCCAAATGTCAGTTGAAAATACTTCTCTAAAGAGCATGCCCCTTACAGCACAAGACACACACACACATATGTATATGTACATATGCACTCTACATAGTTTCCCCCCTTGCAGCTCCTGTTTTTTTTTTAACTTTTGTAGCACAATGTCTCATAGCCATTCCTTTATTCCTTTAAGTTCTAGAATGATAGAATCATTTTGGTTGGAAAAGACCCCTAAACATCGAGTACAACATGAACCCAACACTGTCAAGTCCATCATGAGACCATATCCATAATCTCCATATCTACACGCTTTTTAAATACTTCCAGAGATGGTAACTTAATTCTTGGTAACCCTTCCAGTGAAGAAATTTTTCCTAATGTCCAGTCTAAACCTTCCAGAGTATAACTTGAGGCCACTTCCACTTGTTCTATTGTATGTTACTTGGGAGAANACAAACTTGGGATTCTACAAATCGTCAAAAAATCCACTGTATAGTGACATCATTCATACTGTGAGCAGTTGAAATGCCTATTCCCAGTAAATATTTTCTACATTCTATATGACAGCTCAGATAAGCCTAGAGGAACTATGATACATTGTGTGGCATTACACATATGAGCAGCCTGTTCCTCATTTCTAATGCTGCCATTTCAAGTGTTGCTTCATCATTGCAAAAAGCATCTCTATTATCAAGGCTTTTGTAAACTGCATATAACAAATAATGTACTTGTTGAATTAATTTAATTTACTAATGTAGTTTCTATTCTACTCTTAGTTATTTTTTTAGAATTTTAAAATGTTGTTCTCAAATTTATTCATGACTGCTGTTCTTACTCTTTTTTCTTTTTTTTTCTATTAGTACTGCCATTACTGTCGTATTCATGGATAAATTAAAAAAGATTTATCCAAATGTCAGTTGAAAATACTTCTCTAAAGAGCATGCCCCTTACAGCACAAGACACACACACACATATGTATATGTACATATGCACTCTACATAGTTTCCCCCCTTGCAGCTCCTGGTTTTTTTTTAACTTTTGTAGCACAATGTCTCATAGCCATTCCTTTATTCCTTTAAGTTCTAGAATGATAGAATCATTTTGGTTGGAAAAGACCCCTAAACATCGAGTACAACATGAACCCAACACTGTCAAGTCCATCATGAGACCATATCCATAATCTCCATATCTACACGCTTTTTAAATACTTCCAGAGATGGTAACTTAATTCTTGGTAACCCTTCCAGTGAAGAAATTTTTCCTAATGTCCAGTCTAAACCTTCCAGAGTATAACTTGAGGCCACTTCCACTTGTTCTATTGTATGTTACTTGGGAGAAAAACTGATGCACAGCTTGTTATAACCTTCTTTCAGATAGTTGTAGAGATTGATAAAGTCTTCCCTCAGCTTCCTTTTCTCCAGGATAAACCACCCTAAGGTGGCTTGCTCTGCAGTTCCCCCACTAGCACCATTTTGAGTCTGTGTGATGGTTTTAGCTGGGGTAGAGTTAATTTTCTTCAGAGTAGCTAGTATGGGGCTATGTTTTGAAGCAGCTGAGTGGTGCTTGGTTGCTGGCTGGGGTTAAAACACAACTTAGACTAACAGAGCAGATGAAGCTTTGCTTTCCATGCTGGAAGCAGCCCTGACATCTCAGTTGCAGCCTCACACTGCAGCCCTCTCCCTCCTTCAGCCCCACAAACTTGTAAGGTCCCATGTCCCCACATGAAAATTCAAGAACCTCACATTAAGAATTCTTATGTTATTTAACCTGATCATAGAACATTCAGAGGTAAGAGATTCCAAGGCCTGTCAATTAACATGGATAACTTGTATACATTCCAGTATGTAACTGTTTGGCTGATAGGACTCCCTTTTTCCCTGGAAAACCTAAGGTGAGTGGGGGGGTGGGTTTCATTTTTCTTTTGTTTTGTTTTTCTTCTATATGAATGTGTTTGTTTGGGTTTTTTTGTGGGTTTTGCTTACTTTACAATCACAGAATAACATAGTATTTTTGGTTGAAAGGGAACTTTTCAAGGTCATCTAGTCCAACCCCCATGCAATGAACAGACACATCTTCAACTACATCAGATTGCTCAGGGCCCGGTCCAACATGACCTTGAATGTTTCCAGGAATGGGACATCTACCACCTCTCTGTACAACCTGTTGCAGTGTTCATTGTGAAAAAAACCCCTTCTTTATAACTAATCTAAATAAACGATGGCATTATATGAAATCTGGCGACCTACATTCATTAACACTTCCCTCTGCAACAGGCACAGAAAGCAATTATTTTCCTTTTTCTATAGTCCTTTTTTGATATTTGAGAACTTTTATGATTCATTTTCCTAGTCACTTCTGTCTAAGCAAACAAGAACAATGCTCTCAACATGTCTTTTCAGAAAAGTTTTTCCAAAGTCTTTATCATACTTGTTAGCTTTACTGGGCCCTTCTTAGTCTCTATCATTTTTTGGGTGACAATAACCTGGTACAATATTCTGAGAATACAACAAGGTTAAATAAATTAGAAGGATTGTATCATGTGTCTTATAGTAATTTAATGAAAGATTTTGGTAGAGGAAGTGTTCCTATGTATCATTTGCTACGCAACTTTTCTATTACACACAGCTTTGATTATATATTTTTTGTTTTAAACAATAAATTTCAGCTCTAGCATCTTGGAGGTATTTATACAGATGTAATAAGATGCAACTTCTGTGCTGTAATTTAGATATGTAAGTCATGCCACTTTCTAACCAATGAAATATCTTTTCAACGAATGAAGAGAACTACGTGCTTCCAGGATGTTGTAGATTTTCCAATGGGATGAGAAGTGACAGAAGTGTCCATTTCCCTTAAACCATAAAAGGAGTCAAGACTGAGTAGCAAAGACCCAGAAGGGTCTGTTTAAATAGATGGACATGTATAAGTAACATAATTTTAGAAGACAAAAACTTTCTAGAAGAAAAGGAAAAAGCGACTCCAAGTAAAAAATGCAAGCTATGCTTAAAGACTTATGTTTTTAAGGATTTGGAGGTTCCACTGATTCATCCACTGTGCCATGAAAGAGAACAGATTTTAAGCCTTTAAACTTTTTTCCCCCCTTGGCATGCTGAATGGGCATTTTTTAAAGCCTTTCAAAAGATGAAACTCTCATAAGTAAAACAAGTAAATGTGGGCGAGGCAAACATATAATTTAATAATTAAATTATTAAATGTAATCATTTGGTAACCATCTAGGTCATGTTAAAATTTCTAAAACTATTGAAAGTTGAGATGTAAAATTCTAAAAAAGCCACAGAGAGAGATAAACCATGAGCTTCATTTGCTAAAACAGTTTATTAACAGCAACAGGCTGGATAGCAATGTTATTAAAAAAGTAATGTATAAGGAAATAATATTTCTTTTTTTTCTTTTTTTTTCCCCAAACTCATTAAAGACTATGAAAGTAAAAAGCACAGGACTGTGGATATCCCCAAGGTTTTCTTTATAAATAAAGTTTGAATTACTTCAGTAAATTTGGAAATGATAACTATACTTCAGTTATTCAAGTAAAAATATACCTGTTACCCAAAGAAAGTATGAAGCAGTGCATGCTAAAGCCTATTGTAATTCCCCTTTCCATATTAACTGGGCATTTGTGCATTTATCTGATTTAATTTTAAATACATGCAATAACTAAGCTTGAGCTAGTTGTCTAGATTTTCTGTGTAACCAACTAAGAGAGCTAGATAGTTTCAGCATTCTATAGATGTTTCAATGAAATGGTAAGTCATAGAAAATGTCCTTTCTCTCCTCCTTCCCCCCCTCCCCCCCAAAAAAAAGAGAAGTTGAGGTTGACTAGCACAGACAAAGAAAGGTGAGAAAGGTGTATTTGAACAATATTTATGTTCAGTGGTATTTTTGCCTATGTCAAGTTCTCAGGCATTCCAGATCATTCTATGTCATGGTCCATTCTCTCCATCCTTTCCCAGTAATTTTGCCAGTATTAACCAACAATTAGTAGTGATCAAACAATTTCTTCAATTCACTGATAATTTTTTGCTAATGTACTAACAACAAAATCATATAAAGACCCAGCATTACAATGATGGTTACCTGGCAACATCCATTGCCATTGCCCCTCCCTGGAACAGTTCATAAAATCTGGAAGGTCAATAGCTGAGTTTACAGAAATATTGTAGAACAATTTCTCTTTCCACAGCATCAGTGGGATGAAGTTCTTACCTCAGAGTACAGGAGTCTCAGTAACTGAAGTCTCCTAGTTAAGAAAAAGAGATCAGCCAATTGGTTGAGACCTGCTCTGACACTGAAACTGATTTTCTGTCTTGCAGGATGCTCCAAGAATACCCCTCTGTAGAGAGGTACTTCAGAGATAGAAAGAGGCATATGATGGCAGTGAAAAGATTTAACTATAATACACATGGGTAATTAATTTTGTAACATCTGAGAGGTCACAGGTGTCCTAATTCAGCAGCTGGGACCAGTTTATCACTGTGTGGGTGTGACCAAAGCTGTGTATTCTCCACCCTCTATGTAATTTCTCATGACCTGTTAACAATGGACCATTTGCAGAAGCTGCCCAGGGCACACCTGACCCCTCAGACTGAAAACTGGGTGTTAAAGAAGCCTGTGAGATAGGAGCTGTGAAAACTCCCCTCTGGGGAGTCGTCAGCACTTTCACACCCAGCCTGAGCGGGGTGTGTCTGCTAATGGGCCATCAGTGCTTCCAAAAATATCCCATGACTAACAGAGTCAGGTCACCCATTGTGGAACTCCCTGACCTGGGGGAGGTACTGTGCATTCCCACTTGAACCTGAGGGTTTATAATCTTGAGGTTTAGAGACCTCTGGTACCACTCGTCAGATCCAGAGGAGGACCAGAACCTCAACAGGACTGCAACCACCACTCTCAACCAGACTGTGACCATTATCTGCACCAAAAGGTTCTTTTCCCTTCCTTTTACTTTAGACTCAGGAGAACCATGGGAGCTCAGCATAGGGGCTAATAAATACCATTCTGTTTGTGCCCTGAGGTGCTGGGTTATACTTCTGAGTTTTGCGGGTTAAAACCAATTCCTCTTTGTATCATTGCATTTATCGTAATATTTTCATTAAATTGTAACTCTAATTTATAATCTCTTTTGTGTTGGGTTCATTTCTCTAGGTGGTTTACCTTTAAACCAGTACAACAGGTTAACTTGTCTGCTAGGTGTAAAGGTTACACAGGTCTCCTAATATGTCTAGAGAGTTTGGACATAAAGGGGAGGACCCAGTAGGCATACTTTGTGCTGCTATCAGGGGTGTAGAAAAGTGCACCAAGGATGCTCTGGTGATTTGCTAATGCCTTCAAGGCAAGGCAACTCACATCCAGGATCTCCGGCCTTTCAGTAAAAAAATCCACGTGTCTTATGCTCCAACCAGAGTGAAGTAAGGTGCAGAAATCAACTAGTAAATTGACTGTTCAGAACGGGTACTTTACAAGGAGAAACTAGAGAGGTTGTCATTCTTTGATCTACTGACTGAGAACTGCAGGAAGACACACTCAAGATTTATGAACGAAGAAGGCATTACATTTTGCTGCAAGAAAACTAGGATTGCTACATCTTTGTTGTTTGTTAGTTTCTTTATTTTTACTATTATTCAGTATTTCTATCAGAGTAGTGTTCAGTGAAATCTCAAAGTCAGTAGGTGACAATAAGTTTCTCTGGGTAGTAAAATGTAAGATAAGATAAACACTAAACTGTTTTTCACCAAATCCAACAACATTATAATTGAAGACATCCAATGAATTCCTAAGAGAGGCTAGTTTAAAAGAGATTGAAAATAGTTCTTTAAAATGTAGGTAGTGAACTTTTGGAACTAGTTACCACAGGACAGTACTAGGAAGTTCAGAAATGGCCAAACTTATGGACAATACATTCATAAAAGGATAGTGTAAGGACTAGGCAAGGTAACACACACTTACAAACCTAATGCAACAGTTGTGGATGCAGTTAGGAAAGTATTAGAAGACTAGACAACAGAAAGTACCCCCAAGTTAATGTGTTCTCCCTAAACAGCATCTTCCCACTGACATTGTCAGAGGTAGGATACTGTGCTAGATGGACCACTAATCCATAAGACTTTTAGTGTACTTTGATTTCTTGAGACTTCTTTGTTCAACAGATTTTTCTGTTTTTCATCATATCAATCAAGACTGAATTATTCACGTATTCATGATTCAAGTAGAATCAAACAAAATATATATAATAAAATAAAGGCTTAGGTCTGAGAGGAAAGTTCAGTTCTAAGAGAGGATGGCAACTTGTGCCAAAGGCAAGACTTACATAGATTTTGAATTCTGTTAACTTAGAAATCAAAAGGTCTGTGATGTTTCACGATAATGTAAATAATACAAACAAGCTAAAAGATAAAGGAACACACACATACACACAAAGAGACAATAACTGAAGTTTTAAATGTCACAAGTAGAAAAACAAAGAACACTAGAATTCTATAAACAGAAGACAATCTGTCGAGATGATTTGACCTAACCATTTCCCTTGGGCAGCTACTACTTGTGAAATTATAACTGAGGAACATGTCTTTCCAGAGGCAGTGAAGCTGATACAGTAGTTGAGAATAAAAATTACAATAAACACAGCAGAGTTATTACACAGGACTTAAACACAGCAAAGAGTTATTAATTTTGTCAAATGGATTCTCTCATTTAGTTCACTTATATTTAAGTCTTCACTCAGTTAATAATCAATGCAAAAGACAGCAACCAGTTTAATCAGAAAGAAATTAATTTGGCTGGAGGTGAAAATCAGAGTGTAAAAGGATATTGAATTCAAAAAATAAATAAATTGTACTCCCTCCTTCTATCCACAGTTTTCTACTTACATGAATTAGTGCAGTACAATCCTATGATTAGGGACTGATTTTTCAAAACAGTGCTTTCTTAAAATTGTTTCTCTTTGATACTAGGGACAACTAAAAGTATAACTTGAAGCAGCACATCTTTCACGCAGCAAAGTCTTAGGATTTCTCTTATTCAGCAGTTCAGAAACTGGGTTAATAACAGAAGTTAAGAAATACTACAAATTGAATCTGTCAGCTTTTGACTGTATTATAAAAAATAAAGACTAGTTTATGGTGATTTATTTACTAGCAATTTTCTCATTTATGATGATTATGATGAGTTAAGGATATTGCATCACCTATGGAGGTTTCAGCCCAAAAAGACATGGACCTTTTGGAATGGGTCCAGAGGAAAGCCATGAAAACTACATAGGGTTGTAGCACTTACTTCTATGAGAACAGGCTGAGAATGTTGAGCTTTTTCCATAGAAAATATCCAACATGTTCTCACTTGATGTATTTGTTGCTGTTCTTGCTTTTCCCTTTCTTTTTCCATTCCTTTTCTCTTTTCCTTTCCCTTCCCTTTCCCTTTCTTTTATCTTTTTTTCAGTAACACAAGACTTTATCTTATTAAATTTATGTTATTATGCATTTGGTTTATAGCCAGGGCTCTGTTCTCATTCATTATCAACAAAGCATACAATTTAAGAGTATTTCTGTACCTGCCAAACCAGCCATTGTAACCATTAAAAAAAGACCACAAAAAATTTATTCCATACTGCAGGTATGAAATCATTGTAATTGCAAAGCTCTACACTGTTTTATTAAAAAACACAGTTACATGGGAATTTTATATTTTCACAATTAAGAAAGAATAGACTAGACTAGACTATTTCAGTTGGAAGGAACTTGTAATGATCATCTAGTCCAACTGCCTCACCAGTTCAGGGCTGACCAAGTTAAAGTATGTTATTAAGGTAATCATCTAAATATCTCTTCAACACTAACAGGCTTGGAGTGTTGACCACCTCTCTTCCTAATGTCCAGTCTAAACCTCTCCTTGGCCAGTTTTGAATCATTCCCACACATCCTCTCACTGGATGCCACCAAGAAGAGCTCAGCACCTCCCTCTCACCTTCCCCTTCTCAGGAAGCTGTAGAGAGTAGTGAGGTCACCTCTAACCCTTCTTCTCTTCAAATTAAACAAGCCCAAAGTCCTCAGCTGCTCCTCAAAGGACATTCCTTCTAGCCCTTTCACCATCTTTGTTGCTCTCCTCTGGACACACTGAAAAACCTTCACATCCTTCTTAAATGAAGTACATGAGGTGTGGCCTCACCAACTCTGAATACAGTGGGATGATCACCTCCTTTGACCAGCTGGGGATGCTGTTTTTGATGTACCCCAAGATGAGGTTTTCCCCCTGGGTTGCCAGGGCACTCTGCTGACTCACACTGAACTACTGCTGACGAGCATCAGCAGGTCCCTTTGTACAGGGCTGATCTGCAGACAATCCTCTCCCAGTTTATACCTGTGCCCAGCATTACTCTATCCTAGATGCAGAATCTGACACTTGCTTGTCAAATTTCATCCCATTTATCGTATCCCAAAGCTCCAGTCTGTCTACATGACACCATATGGCCTCTTGTCCCTCAAGAGAATCTACAGCCCCTCCCACTTTGGGTTCATCAACAAACTTGCTAATGGTGCATTCAACTCCTGCCTGCAGACCATTGACAAATAGGTTGAACAGGATAGGCCCCAGGAACTGAGCCTCGAGGAACATTGTTGGTGACCAACCACCAGCTAGATGTAACCTGATTCTCCATAACCCTTTGAGCTCTGCCCTTCAGCCAGCTCTTCCCCAGTGCACTGTGAATGCAACACAACCCACAACTGGATAACTTCTCCAGAAGGATGAAAGACAGTATCAAAAGGCTTAACTACGGACACATGGACTTGCGAACATTCAGCTGATATAGCTGGTCTCTTACAATTTCAGTGTCCACAAACAGACAGCCACTGCTCCTATGCTTATGGTCTGCCAACTCAGAAGATTAGACAGCCCAAAGTCTATCAGTATTTCAAAAGACTGGAGAAAAAGAAAAACAACAAAAAACACTCAATGCCTCAAATGCCTCCACGTTATTAATCAGATGATCATCTTCAAAAAGTATTCGTCCAATGTTTTCTTTAGACCTCCTCTTGCTATTAACATACGTAAAAAAGCACTTGTTATTTGAAACAACACTGGCTAGTTTTGACTCTAGTTGAGCTTTGTCCTTCTGTGTCTTCTCCCTATATAAACAAATTGCAGCTCTGTGCTCTTCCTGAAAATAGCCTAAGCTCACTTACAGAGACTGAGCTCACTTACAGAGGCCATACATTTCCTCTTGCGTTCCATGAAGAGTTCCCCTGTTCAGACAAGCTGGTCTTCTGCACTGCTTGCTTGATTTATAATGCAGTGGAATTGCCTGCTCCTCTGCTTCTCAAAGGTTCTTCTTAAAAACTACCAAGCACTCACTGACTCCTAAGCCCCCCCAGCAGATTTCCCAGTGCATTCTGCTAAATATTTCCCACAATACTGCATGTTAATTACTTTTTTCTCGTATCCTGTCTCTGAGTTCTCTATTTAATTCAAATGTTTTCTCTGAAGATATATTTTCAAGGAACAATAATCTGAAAAGTTACAAGTGTTAGTCATTGGGAAACAATTCCATTAAGGATACAAATCAAATGTCATTAGCAAATATGGAGCAGATAATTTTCAGATGGAAGGCTTTAAAATAATAAATAATTTTCCAGTTCTATGTAATGATTTTTTTTAACACTTGCATTAAAAAAGAAAGCTTTCCAATTTGCTGTATGATTATTGTTGTGTCAAATAAATTATTAATATCTCACCACTCATTTCAGTGTTGTTTCAGTAATTTAAAACATTCCTATTAAACTGTTCATTTTCAATGCAAATATTATCAATTTAATTAATATTAGATGATTTGCTACTCTTTCTGAATATAGAAAACATGGGACATACCCACTGTAATAGTAATAAAAAGTTCTGAATAAAGCCAGTTTCTTATAAATGCCACAAATGTCCTTTGTAGAGGAAAGGTTATTAACAAAGGAAAAGACATTATCACCTTTTCCCTTTGATACAAAATATTTCATGAATTTCTGTAATTATTAGTATTAGAATGGGAGCAGACAACAAATCAGAAGCAGATTCACAGTAATGCCTGATGAGAACAGTTATCTAGAAGTGAGCCTTGGCTGAACCCAATGTTTTTAAAGGAATATGAGTTGAAGCTTTCACCACATCAGTATATTTCTGTCACTGATTACTAAGTATTTGTTCCAGTTAAAATGGTTCTACTCTGCATGGGACACTGGTAAATCAATTCAAATTGCAAATAAACTTCAGTAAAACAAACTCTTAGATAAACTAATTTTAAAATGGAGTTGAAAATGTTCTTTCTAAAGATATCTAAATGAAAATATTACACTGTAGAATGGTGTCCTTCATTCCTGGCAAGAGCAATCATTGTCACTTTCATTAAACTGAAAGTGCAGCTAAACAAAAACAGTCTAGCCATATTAATGTAGGAAGTATAGGCTCAAATACCCCAAACAAAAGATAATACCAAAGTCCATCTCCTAAATACTTGCCCACTAGATTAAATGGACAATGAAATCAGTATCTTTCTATTGGCAGTTTTGTAAATATGGTCCTCAATTTCTCAACTTTTTTATGAATGTACCAAAATTAAATATTTGATTTTACAGGCTCTGAGCAAACAACTAAACAAAAAAGTTGATTTTTTTCCCCTGTTTGATCTTCACTGAAAGATGCTATAGAAAAAAAACCAGTTTGACATAAATTTCTTCCACCCTTTCCCAGCTAATCTTGCAATCAAACAAACAAATAATTCCCTTAATGCTAAATTCTCAGTATTGAAAGGACTGATCTTTTTCAGGCTCAACTGCAATGTCATGTGGTTTCACTGATGGTTACATTCACTGCTGATATAATTCTGAGGATCTAAAGAGAGCCACATGATCTATCAAGTGAAAAAAGGTATTTCATACCTTTTTTTCAGAATTAATTGCAAAAGATATTTTTCAAAAATAAGCCCAAAAAGTAGCTAAATAAAAGACAGAATAAATACTACTTTATTGCTATTGACAAAAAGTCAGGACAACAACTATAACAGCACAAAATCATGAGTTCATGGCTGAGCGAAAAGGTTTAATTCAGCTCTACTTTGCACTGTTGAAATACTTACTATTTAAAACATAAGATACAGTTCTGTCAGTATGATATCCTAATCCGACCTCCTGCCCTGTATGCTCATCGCAAAATAAAGCAGCTCCATACCAGAGGAGAAGATTTTCATCATGTTACAGGTATCAATACCAAGTATACCCTCTACTAGGTAAAGATAATTTGGCAAAAGTGCAAACACAATAACATCTGTATCTATGTATTAGTGAGGTAAGAATTAACAGTGGCAAGCTAGAGGTGTGTGTATCTCCATATTGTACTGCAACCCCACCCTGAATCACAGAATCAGAATGTTAAGGGTTTGGAATGGACATTACGTGATCACCTAGTCCCAATCCTCCCTGCCATGACCAGGGACATCTCCAACTACACCAAATTGCTCAAGGCTTTATCCGATCCTGCTTTGAACACTGACAGAGTTGGTGTATCTACAAACTCCCTGGGCAGCCTGCTCCAGTGTCTTACCAAAAGATTCATTCCTAATATGTAAACTGAATTTCCCCTCTTTCAATTCGTATCCATTATTCCTTGTCCTAGCACCACAGTTCCTGACAAAGAATTCAAAGCTATTATTTCCAATTGTTCTCATTAGATATTTAAGACCACCAGTCATTCACCAGTTACATTAGGAGAGTCCCAAGGGGAAATCACCTACTATTAATAACATAAAACAGAAGTGATGATGACTGGAAAAGATTTTACTGGAACATATGTACCATGAAAAATTAAGAGCAAATAAAGTAAAATCAGGATAGTCAGATTACACTTATGATATATTGGTGTGACTCCACTGGCTTTATTAGTATTGTAAACTTTTTTCCTACTTGTACATGTGAAAAGGAAAATAAATCAACTCTTCTTAATGCAAGAATAATAAAACCATTTTGTACTTGATACAAAAAAGGCCTGCAAAACTGATAGTAAACGAGAATCATGTTGTGCAAACACATATGTCAAGAAATCAATAATCAGTGTCTTTTAAAATGTCAGACAGAATCATCACTACCTGGTTAAGATATCATTGATGTAATCCGCTCTATGTTCCAACCACACTGAAACTTTTCATGCCCTTCTGAGATGTGAAAACGCATGGAGTTGTTCATCACCAAAGAGACAAATGTCATGTCCAATATTAAGACCAATTATGAAGATATAACATTTGAATTATTAATAAGAGAGAAGTGGAGAATTTATACAACTTTTTCACAAAAAATATGCTGGTATTTCCAACAGTAATGCATTAGGTGAGCAATAAAATAGAGGATGATTTCATGGGCCAATCCATGTTACACAACCAACACAACAGTGTCCACTCACACAGCAGTAATCAAAATGAGGTTTGGCTATTTATTAAATAGCCAAATATTCAGAGAATAAGAGTACGTCAAAAAAAACCCCAAAATATACCAGATAATTTAGTGTGACCCACAGCCCACTTTAAACTCCCAAGTGAGGAAACCCAAAAACAAGGACAAAAACTTTTTTAGTTCCAGTGACTTATAGGTAGGTAAGAATTTTTTGAGGGTACACGGTTTCAAAAGCAGAGAACATTAATTTCAAAAAAAAGATATCACTTACATAAATACAGTCCTAAAGACCTCACAGATACAGAGCTCATAAACATTCTAATGAAATACTTCAATTTTACTTTAGCTAAGATCTAAATTCATTATTTCATTTTTACTTGCCTAGACTAATGCATTAATTTGTTTCACAGTTTCTAAAAATTCCCTTTTTTAATGGAAACAGCTGAAATACACAGTTAACATCTATACTCAAGATAATTCTTGTTTTTCTTCAATATCACATTCAAAATAGGTTTTGCTCTTGTAGGTCTAAAATTAATAGCTTTATAACATTCCCAAAAAGTACAACGATTAGTTTGGGGTGGTTCTGCCTTCTTATCTGCTCAAATCCCATTTTATTCTTAAATATGGTCATTTTCTTACTGGCATTATCTGATATTCCATCTTTTTGAAAGAACTTTCATGTGCTTTTGCACCTTGTTGCTTCTTTATTTTATAAACTCATGCATAGTATTTGATCCCCTCTTTGTAATGAAGAAGGCAGAAATTTCTAAGTCTAATACACACAAAAAAAATCACCTTTTCCTAGAAAGACATCAAGACTGTGTGTATGTATGAAGTTTAGGAGTTCACATGTGTAGCACTCCCAATTGAAACAGTTAAAAAAAAGCCAGTTGCACTATCTTAATCCAGTTCCTGTACATTATGGCGTTAGCCAATGGAGACACAGGTTAGTATTAAAGCTGAGCTCACACATAACTGTTTACAAGATCAGTGCTTTATCTTGGAGCTGCAGAAATTAACACACACAAGGAACAACACAATGGAAGAAAACTATATCTACCAGTTCAAATAGGTCCAGATTATTAAAGCCATGAACTATGACTGTGTATCACTAATAATCAGAGGTATTTTTAATGTGTTTTTGATTCATTCTATCATGATGAGTATAACAGTAAACACACAATCTCATTTGAGGAAGTAGTTCCACATAGAGATTTCATAGTAGGTATTATAGTCACATTATACTGTATTGCACAGAATGACTGAAGATATAAACAGGAAAGTTAACTTAAACTGGGATCCAAGATATTATAATATACCAGGAATTCAAGCATTTAGTTTTCATATATAGTGCAAATTTCTTTTTATAAATGAAAACATCTTTAGAAATTTTAAGATCCTAGTATAAAAGATCTTAAATCTATATGTGGGATGGTATTGCATACTTTCATAATTGAAGCATTCTTTTTGACATTTTTAAAAAAAGTAGTTTTTTTTTTTTTTGAATGCCTATATAGGCAGCTGCAGTGCAGAAACAAACACATAACTGATTTTTTTTTTGTTTAACTGTGGACAATAGAAGATAGTTTAAAGCTTTCCTTGCCCTTCTCTTCAACACAGATGATGGACTAAGAGGGTCTCAGTGCTCTGAGCTAGACAATCAGAGTGGTGAGAATGATCTGCTTCCAGCTGACCCTGAACTTGTGTGGGATTTGCTGCTCCAGCTGGATCTCTCCATATCTATGGGGTCCCATGGGATTCATCTGAGAATCCTCAAAGAGCTGGCTGATGTCATTGAAAAGCCTCTTTCAATGATTTTTGAGGTATCTTGGGAATATGGAGAGGTCTCAGCTGGTGAACATTGTCCTGATTTTCAACAAGAGTTCAAGAAGAGATCAAGAAGGAGAGCTCCAGAAAATATAGGCCTGTCAGTCTCCCTTCAGTGCCCAGTAAAAGAATGAAAAAGATTATTCTAGGAGGTATTGAAAAACATCTGCGAACAAGGCAGTCATAGGTCACAGTGAGCATAGCTTCATGAGGCAGGAAAGTCCTTCTTGTCAAATTTGACTTCCTTCTATGACAGGGTAAACCACCTAGTTCATCAAGGGAAACCACTTAATCTTTTTGGACTTAGTAAAGCTTTCCATACTGTCTCACACAGTGTCCTTCTGGACAAAATGTCCAATATAAAGCTATTATAACCATGTTAACTGATGGGTGAGCAACTGGCTCACTGGTCAGGCACGAAGAGATATAGTGAATGGGGAAACACTGAGCTGGTGACCAGTCACTAATGGAATTCTGCAGGGCTCCATCCTCAGCCCACAACATTCTCCACAACACCTTCATTAACAGCTTGGATTCAGTACTCAAAGGAATACTAAGAAAGATTGCCAATGACACTAAATTGGGAGGAGCTGTTGATTCTCTGGAGGGCAGAGAGACCTTGACAAATCAGAGATGGGCAAACATCAATTGTATGAAGTTTAACAAGGAAAAGTGCCAGATTCTGCACCTGGAACAGGGAAGCCCTGGTTGTTTGTACAGACTACAGAATGACAGGCTGGAGAATAGCATTGCAGAAAGGGAACTGAGGTCCCAGTCAATGACAAGTTAAATATGAGTCGTCAGTGCCCTAGTAGCTAGGAGGGACAACCATGTCCTGGCAGGCTTTAGGCAAAGCATCTCTAGCTGGTCAATGGAGGTGATTGTTATGGAATCAGAACCACCTTGTGGGAGGTGTCTATGTCTGTGTGTGTGTAGGGCGAAGGGATGGGTCAAACCTCAGGTAGGTGGGGTGGTGTCGTATCCCTCATGGCAGGATCCTGGAGAAGGGCTGTCAGTCACAAGCATACTGGGAAAATTGTAACACACCACTCTGCCTAACCCAGGCTCAGATTGGCAGGGACAGTGAGAACATTGCCCCTCACCCTGGCCTGGAACCCAAGAGTGGCCAGTGGGTCACAGGCTCTGACTAGGGGGGTTTGGCCATAAGGACCAGAACAGATAAAGAGGCATGCATGAGGTTTCTATTTTGGGACTTGGCCTGTCCTCTTCAAAGCTGTCAATATGAGGCCTTCTGAGTAGTAATTATGTTTTTCCCTTTTTTTTTTCTCTCTTTATTCTTTTTTCTCTTGACCTCTCTTCCTTTATTCTTTTCCTTCCTCTTGTGGATAACCAAAACATCTAGTTTCTGTACCTCACTTAAGTTTGTGGAGTTTGTATTTGCCAGGTGTAACAGAAGTTCCTTACTCTAGCAATGCTTCTTAGCTCTGGCAAGCTGTTGTAAGGCTTTTGTGAAGTTGCTTTCTTTTTTTTTTTTCCTGTAAAAACATTTTTGCCAAAACACCTATTTTCTCACCAAATTAAAAGAAATATCTTAGAGAAAAATGTGTAGTTATTCTCTGGATGTTAACTCAAGGTACCAAAGAACCAATGGCTTTACAAGAGTTCATGTGAGCAAAGTCTCTGGAGTTTAAAATTCAAATGTACATCCAGTAAAGCTGGACTGGCTTGTAACGCAGCCTTAACTTGAATATTGCATGTAGTTTCGGGCACCATAATATAAGAAAGATATTAAGCTATTATAGAATGTCCAAAGATAGGTCATGAGCATGGTGAAGGGTCTGAGGTGAAGCCTTATGGGGAGTAGCTGAGGTCAGCCTGGAGAAGAGGAGACTGAGACCTTATTGCGGTCTTCAATATCCTCATGAGGCAAAACTGAGGGGCAAGTACTGACCTCTTTACTCTTGCAACCAAGTGATAGGACTTGAGGAAATGGCATCAAGCTGAGTCAGGGGAAGTTTAGGTATTGTATTAGGAAGAAGTTTTTCACCCAGATGGCAGATGAGCACTGGAACAGGCTCCCCAGGGAAGTGGTCTGTAGAAAACTCACAATATGAAAAATGCCCCAAAAAGTGCTTCATCATTGTCCCTGCTTTGTTATGTCTCATTGGACACTTGAAGGCTATGTGCAAAACGAATCATAGCAAAAAGGTCTTAAACTCTGCATAACCTGAAGCAAAAACTTCAGGTACAAAACCAGGAGAGGAGGGGAAGAGAGGCACCAGCTCTGCAGGTCTCTCTGTCCAAAGAGACTGGAGCTGAGCACCTTTCCCTCTCTTCCCACCTTTCCTCACCGCCACCTGTGGGGCCTACAACATGGAGTTGAGGTGCTGCCAACCTGGAGAGAGCGGAGACCAACCGTGCCACATGCGTGAGTTGTGAAAACCCTGTTCCTGCATCCCTACCATATTCCTGAGAGCCGAAATCACTGCCTGCTGAGATGGGAATCATGACTTGGCACTTCTCAGTAGCTGCCTGACTGGAACACAGCTAAAACATGAGCAACAGGGGCCACACATTGAGGTTGCATTCCAGGAGATAAGCAAGACTTCATTCCATCTAAGCTGTTGGCCTCCAAGACCAGAAAATGCAAATAACTAATGCAAGTGGCAGAGAGAAAAAAAAGGCAGAAAATGCTTTGTCCCCCACACCCATCTCAGCAGGAAGGTACAAATGTGGTGGTAAAACTATCCTATGCTTTTAAAGTAACCTTAGCTTTTTCCAGCTTTTCTCTATTTTTCCTTTCTCTTTGCCTCTTTTACAATGAATAAAATAAAAATATCAAGTTTTGGTATCAACATATAACCTTGTTTGAGTTTTAATCTTTAACCTCATTTTGGAGAATATTAGAACCTGAAGTTCTTTCTGCAATCCCCAGAGAGAGCTCTCTTTGTCCTCAGTGATTTTGCAGATTTTAGACTGCAACATGGTCACAGCACCAAGCCTGTCCAAGAAATGTTTGGACAATAGTCTTGGCACATGGTGTGACTCTTGTGGTGTCCTGTGCAAGGCCAGGAGATGGACTTCATGATCCTGATGGGTCCCTTCCAACTCACTACATTTTATGATTCTATGAACTTTCTAGGAACATGAAGACAAGAGAAGCAGTATGTAATTAGACTCAAAAGTTTATCATATGCTGATGAAGAGCAGGTAATATAGGCTTGTAAACATAAGTTTAAAAATTATTACATGGAAACAGTTTTTCCACAGACAACCACTTTAGATATATCTCTTCTCTTATTATAGACAAGAGAAAAAGCCAGTGTGCTGGTTTAGAGGTAAACCAGCAGGAGAAATGAGCTCAACATGANAGCTTTTTCCAGCTTTTCTCTATTTTTCCTTTCTCTTTGCCTCTTTTACAATGAATAAAATAAAAATATCAAGTTTTGGTATCAACATATAACCTTGTTTGAGTTTTAATCTTTAACCTCATTTTGGAGAATATTAGAACCTGAAGTTCTTTCTGCAATCCCCAGAGAGAGCTCTCTTTGTCCTCAGTGATTTTGCAGATTTTAGACTGCAACATGGTCACAGCACCAAGCCTGTCCAAGAAATGTTTGGACAATAGTCTTGGCACATGGTGTGACTCTTGTGGTGTCCTGTGCAAGGCCAGGAGATGGACTTCATGATCCTGATGGGTCCCTTCCAACTCACTACATTTTATGATTCTATGAACTTTCTAGGAACATGAAGACAAGAGAAGCAGTATGTAATTAGACTCAAAAGTTTATCATATGCTGATGAAGAGCAGGTAATATAGGCTTGTAAACATAAGTTTAAAAATTATTACATGGAAACAGTTTTTCCACAGACAACCACTTTAGATATATCTCTTCTCTTATTATAAACAAGAGAAAAAGCCAGTGTGCTGGTTTAGAGGTAAACCAGCAGGAGAAATGAGCTCAACATGAGAGAGAATATAAGTCAGAGCTACAATTTAATAATAATCATACAATAAATACACTGACACAAAGGGAAATTGCTTTCAACTCCCAAACCCAGCAGTATAACCCAGTGCCCTGGGATACAAACCCAAAGGGGTTTGTTAGCCCTTGTGCTGAGACCCGTGTGGTTCCCCCAAGTCCAAAGCAAAAGGAAGTGAAAAACCTGTTGGTGCAGGTGATGGCTGTAGTCTGGTTGAGAGTGGTGGTCTCTTCCTGTCGAGGTCCTGCTGCTCCTCTGGATCCGACAAGAGGCTCCCAAGGTCTCCTTACCCATCCCTTATGTACCCTCAGGGAGCACCCAGTCCCTCCCCCAGGGCGGGGACTCACACAATGGGTGATTAACTCTGTGAGTCATGGAGTATTTTTGAACTGTTGATGGCCCATTAGCAGCTATGCCCCCTCAAGCTGGGAGTGGAGGTGCTAACGACTCCCTGGGAAGCTGCTGCAAATGGGCTATTGACCTTGGGAATGAATAGAGGGGGTAGAATACACAGCTTTGATCACCCCCACACAGTGACAACTGGTCCCATCTGCTGAACTAGGACAGCCAGTTAAAAATTAGTTCATATTTTTATGTTCTTTAAGAAAAACAAAAGGAAGTGGTCAAAGTGTTCTAGGACAACCAGATTAGGCCCAGCCAGAACAAGTTTATGAAAGGCAGGTCCTACTTGACTCACCTGAGCTCCTTCTATGACAGCCTGACCCATTTAGTGGATGAGGGAAGGATGTCTACCAAGACATTAGGAAAGCCTTTAACACCATTTCCCACAGCATTATCCAGTATAAAATGGCCCTCATGGCTTGGATGGGCATAAAGAACTGACCATATGATCAGGCCCAAACAGCAGTAGTGAATGGAGTTACATATTGCTGGCAGCTAGTCTCAAATGGTGTTCCCCAGGGCTGAGTACTGGGCCAGATCTCTTTAGTATCTTTATTAATGATCTGTATTGAGTGCACTCTCAGTCAGTTTGCAGATGACACCAAGTTGTGCAAGAGTTCCTCTGCTAGAGGGTAGGAAGGCTCTGCAGAGGGATCTGAACAATCTGGATCAATGGGCTCAGGTCAACTGCATGAGGCTCAACAAGGTGAAGTGCTGGGTCTTGCAACTGAGTCACAACAACCCATTCAATACCACAGGCTTGGGGAAGAGTGGCTAAAAATGTGCCTGACAGAAAAAGACGTGGGAGTGCTGGTCAACCGCTGTCTGAACATGAGCCATCAGTGTGCTCAGGTGGCCAAGGAGGCCAAGGGCATCCTGTCCTGTATTAGGAATAGTGTGGTCAGCAGGACCAGGGCAGTGATTGTCCTTCTATACTCAGCATCTCAAATCCTTTGTTCAGTTTTGGGCCCCTTACCATAAGATGAGGCATTTTGGTGCTGATGGATGTCTTGAGGACAATGGAGCTGGCCTGGAGGTCCTATGGGGAGCAACTGAGGGAGCTGGGGTTGTTTAGCCTAGAGAAAAGCAGCCTGAGGAAAGACTTTATTGATCTTTACAACTACCTGAAAGGAGGTTATAGCCAAGTGGGTGTTGGTCTCTTTTCCAGGTAACCAGTGATGAAACATGAGAAAATGGCCTCAAGCCACACCAGGGGAGGTTTAGGTTAGATATGAGGAAAAATGTCTTTGCAGAAAGGCTTTTCAGCCATGGGAAAAGACTGCTAATGGAAGTTGTTGAGTCTCCAACCCTGAAGGTATTTGAAAGATGTGTAGGTGTGGCAGTTAGAGATGTGCTTTAGTGGTGGACTTGTTAGTGTTAATGGTTGGACATGATGTTCTTATACATCTTTTCCAGCCTAAAGAATTCTATGATTCTAAATTATTCTAAATGATTCTCTGATCATATACTGTGTCCTCCTGTTTGTCATTTGCTGTCTGATAGTGGCAGAAGAGGTCTTTTGAGCATATTACACCTTGAGCAAATTTATACTGGACAGAGTTTTTAAATTGTTAAGATTTATCTTTAAGATTTCCAGAGCTGATCTATTGCAGTTTCTCAGTCATGTTATCCATAAAGGCCTCCAAGAGTAGACTTTTGTATATCTACTCAATCATAAGTCTATAGAGCTTATTCTGAAATAACATAATCACCAGACATAACAGTTTGTGATAAACTGAAATATTGTTAGTGTCTTAAACATTGTCAAAATCATAGAAAGACTTTTTATCAAACTACGAGGAAGCAACTGCCTGTCTGGGACCACCAAAGCACATGTCCCTTCTGAACATGCTTCCTGACTGGAATTTTGACTGTGACAAGAGCTTGAGATAAGACTATTGTCTAATTATCCCAAGCCTAAGGAGAAGTAAACAAGGGTCAGTGGGTAGAGGAGGAAAAGGTCTTTGGGTGTGTGAAGGCAAAATCTCTCCAAATCAAACTGAAGGAGTAACCTGCCCCTCCAGGAAGACCACATACACATGGGACACTCACGTAAGAGGCAGCTGGAAAGATCCCCAAAGCGCTCCTCCAGACTCTTACCTGAGTCCTTCTACCACCAGAGGACTGCACNTGACTGTGACAAGAGCTTGAGATAAGACTATTGTCTAATTATCCCAAGCCTAAGGAGAAGTAAACAAGGGTCAGTGGGTAGAGGAGGAAAAGGTCTTTGGGTGTGTGAAGGCAAAATCTCTCCAAATCAAACTGAAGGAGTAACCTGCCCCTCCAGGAAGACCACATACACATGGGACACTCACGTAAGAGGCAGCTGGAAAGATCCCCAAAGCGCTCCTCCAGACTCTTACCTGAGTCCTTCTACCACCAGAGGACTGCACGTGATCCAAGTAAGGCAACAAATTCAGTCTGTCGCAAGAGATTGCAAAGCTTCCCTCCACCCAGGGGAAGTGCCTGGGCATCTTCTGAATATGTATTAATGCATTGGACTATGTTTTCAGGAGACCCTCACAATCAGGAAGACCAGAAGAAGACCCATAGGACGCCACCAGGTCCATGGAGTGGTGACACATTTTCTATTTTAATCTCTCTCACTTTCTGCCTTCCCCTCCTCCTTTTTCCTATTTCTTTCTATCTCTCTCTGCCTCACATTTACTGTTAAATAAAATCTATACTATTGACTTTGGCATATGGTCTCATTTGCACCTTAATGTGGGCAGAGGCATTTCTAATTGTTTTAATAAATGGCTCACAACACAGTTACATAACAGATCATTTCAGCTTAAATAATAAAATGTATCAAAGCCTATATGCCTCATAGTGGAAACTGTTACTCAACCTCAACTATAGGCATTGCCATCAGCTCTTCTCAGAATATACCCCCAAACATTTGAAAGCTGATATTTGCTTCTGCTGATATGCATAGCAGAATTTTTGCTATATATAATTAATTCAGAATTATCAGCAGTCTAACCTACCACCTGCCACTTGCAATTTCTAACTTTAAACATATTACTTCTCATGTTATGTTCTCAGTACTACACCCACATTTCCAACAAGAAGAATAGCAAAATTAGATTATTACGTACTACTTCATCAACAGTTACTGAATCATGGAACATAAACTATAAATATATATAAGAATGGATTGTGTAAACTGACAAGTAGCATAAGAAATATATTCAAAAGACAAACTATGACTTTGCCTGAAAATTTTCAGTAGAAATTGTTTTTTTAAGATAAATGCACAAGGGTGCTGGTGTTCTTTTTGTTGGGCAGGGAAGCAGGTGTTTGAGCTGAAAAAGCTCTTCCTTCTCACTTTTCCACTAGACAGAAATCCCTTAACTTACGCTAAACTGCATAATAAACATTGAGACTACCAATCTGAACAGAAATTCTTGCAATTCAGAGGTTTGTTGTTGAACCAGAGGCACTTCATTTAATTATTTCATAACATAAAATTTATAACCACCAAACACATCATTAGCAGTTCCATTTTTATTTGGAAAAACAATAAAAATATTTTTCACCTCTTCTTTTAAGTTATTCAAAGTATCCTGAGCAACAAACAGTTATTTTCAGTTAAAACTATAAGGATAAAAAATCCACTCCATAATGACCCTTTAAATATGTTGTCTTGTGATATTTAAAAAGTGATTAAAAAAATACAAAGGCTTTTAAAAATCCCTTCTTCAAATAGACTTGATCCTTTTTTCCATTTGTTGGTCTTACTAGTGGGAGAAAGAAGGTGCTGAAACAAAACCAAACCTCACATGAAGACCACAAAGTATAGTTAGATCCTGTGTTGTTGTCTTAATAATTTCTGATTCAGTACTGAAAGGTTAGACTTCAGAAGCTTAATACAGCTTGCAGTGAATAGCAAAAGAAAATCTCTTTGAAATGAACAGAGTTTAATCAGATTTTCTACAACTGAATTCTATTATATCTAAGTCACTGAAGTAGGATGTCAATAGGCAACAAAATATTTTGGACTACAGTCTACTAAGCTATTCTGTCAGAACAGTAACATGATTATATATGTATTGTTGCGCTTCCAAAAGTAAATCTATATGAAAGTGATTTGGACTGGAAGATCAGAAGCACTTCCTATGGAGTCAAATGACATTATAGTGTTGCACAGGCACCATGATGATTACCACCACAGAGGAGGCCTTTTTTACCATGGATATGAGGACCAGTGATCCTCAGACAGACTTCCTTGCTATTTGTTGCATGGATATTTCACTGTCCATATTATAAGAAACTGGCCCAGCACAAGCAAATGCTAACATAGAACCATAAAATCATTTAGGTTAGAAAAGATGCTTAAGATTGTTGAGTATGAACTCTCTTTCTACTTTGATTAGTGAAAAAGGAAAATGCCAACAAAACCTTTTTTAATTTTTCTGTTCACTATGTGCCAGACAGGGTCTGCAAGCAGAGCATGTCCACAGCAGCCCACAGCTACAGGGAACACCAGTCCAAAGGCTGGGTGATCACTTCACTCATCTCAGCAATGCCTGAGATGCTACAACTGCCCTCAGACCCTGCTGGAGTCAGGAAGCACATATGTGGTCAGGGGACACTGAATATGTTAGTGTCCTTCTGCACACGTGAAATGAGTGAGCTCTGGAGAAGGCCCCAGTTATCAAGTGAACTGAGATAACTCTGACACTACAGAGACAAGTGCTCTGATATTGTTTTGAGCCACAGACAGCTTGCAGTACAGCCCATATCATAGGCTGGGTTTTAAAAGTACCACAAAAGCTGCCAGTGCTGAAAAAAAAAATCACCTGGCTGGATAGTCTTCCAAGTTCTATCTCCTGTGATTAAAATATATATATATATATCTTTTCCTCTATATATGTGCTCCAATGAGTACTTCAATTCATATGCTCTACAGGGTGAAGTTATTTGTTACAGAACCAATGGTACAAAATTCTTAACTGATAAAAAATAGATAGTAATTCAGTGAAGTAGATTAAAAACCCTATCACCTAACATGAATTTAAAAGCACTACTCCTTTTCTACCTATTGCTTCTTACATTCTTCCTATGTAGTACAGACGCAATATGTAGTACAGCCGTATTAAAAATGAAATTTTCACTAATAATTCACGATCTTTTAAGTAAAATGGCTGACTAGGGAGAAAATGTAAAGGATTGGGTTTGATTTGTTATTCTACTTCTTCCTAGGAGTATGTGTCAGCAGCTACATGAATAATTTTTAATTTTGAGGCCTTGAAATTCACCCTGAGGACTCCCATCCAAAAGAAAGGATCTTCAAAATGAAAAGAATAGTAAAAATACAGCAATAATATGTCTGTCATTGGGCAACAGCCATTAGTTGCATTATTAATCAAAAATGAATCAAGAAAAAAAATCTTATTAGATTTTGACAAGCAGCCTAATACAGTGCTTGGTGAATGCAGTAGATACTCCAGAACAAAGGTTCATGGGGGTTAGAGTGTTTCTAAACTCTTGCCAGGGAGTCTCTCTTCAAAGGAGGACAAAATTCCTGTAAGTCAAAGTAAACCACCTTCACATGAAAGACATCTGTGGGGTCTTTCACCTCTTGTAAGGTTAGCTGGTCGAGACAAATACAGTCAAATCCATTTATTTCAGTGTTTGTTTGAAGACAGATGGTAGTGGGTAACTAATATATAAACCAGTAACAATTTACTACACCTGAGAAACAAGACATTCATTACTTTGCATATATTTCAAGAGCAATACATCCTGAGAGAAGCACACAGATGGTAAATATCTTCTCTCTTCTTGCATTTTTAAAAAAATTCATTTTGCATATGCTGTTTTTTGAAAAGAAGTAACACCATAGCTGGATGTTTCAAAAGGTTTTAAAATTAACAGATGTTGATTTTAGCTACAATTATTTTTTTTTCAGCAGTCCAGATTAAAAAAAAGAATCCCTTTGCAGATCTTTATTATGAAAATATTGTCAAGGAAAAAGAAGGTTTAACCTGAAGAGAAGCAGAAAGAGAGAATTTTCAAGAATGATGAATACCCAAAAGCTATGTCAAGAAATAATACTTTAAAAAGAATTACACAAGCCAAATTCATTTGTACTACAAATGTACTTCATATTATATTGCACTTACTCTTAGTTTCCAGATTTAGTAAGGATATTAGCTGAACAAGAAGAGTGTCTCAAAATAAATAAATCTGTATGTAGAATACAAAATGAAGGGGGTTTATACATATAACTATGTTAAAATTATTAACAGTATAGTGTAACAGTAATCCATCACATTGAGAAAAAAATGTATTCTTACAATAATTTTTTTTTACCTTCTTTTATGATACTTCGCAAATGAAGTTTTTACATCAGCAATTTCTACCCTTATAATCAACCATTTGCCATGGCAGCAATTACAAAAAAATAATTTGAAGACATATCTCATTGCATTTTGTAACACGTTGTGTTATTTTTATTATCTCAATACACCTTGAAACTGTTGTTTCATCAGAGCATTCTGAAATTAGCAGAATGTACTGCACTACACAAATTTGAGGTTAGATGAAAAAAATTTGGAGTCATTTTTTTCAAAAAAATTACATATAGTGCTTTGTATCAATTTTTTCAGAATCAGCAAATGCAATTGATAACATATATTATCAAGATCCCTGGAGATAGCATCTCACCTGAACCATAAGTTTAATAAAACAGGAGACTATTAAAAAAATCCAGGAGCACCATTATATATGAGTGCAAAGTTCAGTTAAAAAACATAGGACATGTTTTGTCTGATTTTCCCAATTTAAAGCAGTTTTTTCTTTTTTGTATTCTCTTCAAAAGTGAAAAGACAGACATTTGCTTAGAAAGTAGATGGAAGCTTCCTCTCTACAGCACAGACAGGTACTGTATTTAAGTAAAAGTAAAGGATTACATAAGTAAACATACTTGTATGTTCTTTCACTGAGACAGTTATTTTTACAGATGATTAATCCATTTCACTACGACAGTAACTTTTTATCAGAACTGATTACAAATGTATTAAAGCCTAGACTTGGGAAACTCATTCTAGAGAAAGGATCTGCATTGTGTTACCAGTCCTTGCCGTTTCATGTTAAAGACAAAAAACTTAGAGAAAATCTCATCATAGGAGAGATTTCCGAGGAGGAAACAGCCTTAGCTTCTGAAGTCCCTTATTTTATTTTCATCTGCAATTCAAGTAAAGTGAAGTCATGTGGTAGTTAGATAAACAGGGAATTGTTGCATTTTCTGCCTGAACACTTTTAGATGCAATCTACTGATCTAAAATGTATTTCTTGAAAGAACAGTTTGGGAGAGAAAAAAATGTCATTTAAGCTACATTCTTCCTTTAGAACTTCTCCCATGATTGCTATATCTGCTTCTGGTAAAGCAAGTGCTTTACCAAATTGCAGGAAGGCTTCAACTCTTGCACCTTCCTGAGTGTTTAGCTGGAGTAGAACTTTTCCTTGCAGACATCATAAGCACACTATCAAAACACTATCTAACAGAAATATTGAGAATTTTAGGGACCAGCCAAGGAAATAGAAGAGGATCAGTAACTTTAGAATACTTTAATAGTGTAGTCATGACCATTAATATAATAAAAAAATGTCATGGTTTACTCCTGAAAAGTTTACCAAGAGGGAAGCAAGACAAAACTATGTAAAAAAAAATCCAAAAGACTTCCTTAGGGACCTAAATTATAGACCGTAGACTGAGTTTCATTCCTTTGCATTGGGTAGCAAACACAGATCTGCTTCTCCCTTTTCTAGCATGAGAATTTTCAGGAGCTTTATTTAATTCTTAAAATATTGCATAGGGCTGTGAGAGACTGAATTCGTATCTCACCAGATTGCTTAACTATTGTGTCGTATCAATCATCTTGTCTGTGTGTTGGGGAAGGGGTCATGGCCAGTCCTGCAGCCTCATGGAAGTGCTGTGAGGCTCATGGACTGCAGCCAATGTGGCCAAGTACACGGAGTGCATGTGACCTGGGAGCCATGTGGCTGTGCTGTCAGTCAAGACTTGCCTGGCAGTCCACCCACACCATGTCCCTTGGAGCCTCTGACTGGCTACGGGACCCTTCACTTCAGCTAGGAGGGTGTTGAGTGGTCAGTGAACCAGATGACCCCCAAGGGAAGTGGCCACAGTTGCCAAACCATATAAATAGAGATGCACAGGGTGTCCATCTAATTTGGGCTTCTGCCTCTGGACCTGGCACTGCGTAACTCTTGGTGGTTACTGTTTTTCTCTTCCCTCTTTCTTCACTCCTTTCTGCTCTCTTTTCTTCCTTTATTCTTTTTCTCCTCTTGTGGGTAACTTAAAACTCATGGGTTGTATTTCACTAATGTATGGAGTTGGTGTTTGTTGGATGCTTTTGTGGAATCCTCTCCTTGGTTGTATGTTACTCTTGTAAAGACCTTTTGCCAAAATACCTATTTGCTCACTAAATTAAAAGAAGTCTCTTGGGAATAAGTGCATAGCTTTTTCTCTTTATGCAATTCAAGATATTGAAGAACCAAAGGCTCTGCAAGAGTTTAGTTGAGCAAAATCTTTTGGAGTCTTAAATAAAACACCCAGGCAACCATGTGGCTTTAGACCTGGCACTTTACAAGGGTATGTACTGGCTGGGAATTTGAAAAGTGCCGTTTTTTTTTTTTTTAATTTCCCAAGGGGTGGGTTTTGATAATGGGTTTTAAAACGTGAAGGAAAAAATCCATATTACAAGTGTTGCTGACAACACTGTCAGGGCACCAGAGGGGCTGGCAGCTTCCTGGGGCCATGTGCTGGAGGGTCCTCGGTTGGCTGGTGGCAGGGCCTGGCAGCAGGAGCTTGTCCCACATCCAGAAAGAGGCACGGAGCTGGGAGCACCAGAGCAGTCCCACTCCCAGGCATTGCACACCTCCCTGGGCACTGAGACTTGAGGACAGGGATAGACCACCTCATCCAGGTAGACATATGCTGATTAATCTGACTCTCAGATAACAAAATAAATAACTCTTACTATCATTCACAAATTAATTCACCGACTGTATATATATATTAAAAAAAAGGCAAAAAAACAACTAATACTAAACAGAATCCTCTTTTGGAAGTACAGGAGAAAAGTCAGGAAGTCTGGTTATAGTCTCTCCTAAATTTTAAATTTACAAATATGCTGGCAACTGATAAAGACAAATATCTGACTGCTTACTGTGTTTGATCACAGCCTATCTTCAGTCCTAGAGTCCAGAGAAAGGCCACTGTACTGTTTCTGCTGCTGTTTTTGGGCTTGACAAAGTCAGCAAGAGCATGAAAACAGTCTGGGGCAAGTTCAGAAAAGATGGACAACACCTAAGAGAAGCCAACTAGCCTTAATGTCAGGCTTCGTGTTCTCCATTCACACAGGCAGTGATGATGTGAAGGTGTCAGAGTTGAAGAAAAGACAAATTTTGTCATACAGCTGGTAAATGTCAAATTTCCTGGGCAGATCATAAATTTCTTGGTGTTTTCTGAAAGCAATTTCTTTCTCCCTTTCTGTTCAGATAAGAACTGAATTATAAAGCCTTCCCAAATGTCATCTTTGTTGTTAGCATATTGTAACACTAGTGTAAAACTGGTTTGTGCTTGTTTGTTCTTTTTAAGTAGATGGTCAATAGATATGGAGGTTGTGTTCATTTTATAAAGTGTTTGTTCAGTTTTTTCTTAGGAGGCATCTCAACTGCAACTGAATCATTTTTGTTGGGTAATAGTTCTTGAGAAGCAATGTCTTTATACATAATTTTTGGCAAATCATTATCATTATACTAGTTTTTTTGTTCTGTAGGGTTTATTAAAGACAAGATGTTATCAGACACACTTATTCTGAATGTAACTGAAAATGTATGCATTGTTCTAAAAGATGAAGACTGATGAATGCATATTTATTGATCTAATATAGATTACACATTAATTCGGAGAGCAGTTATGTTTTTAAATCACAGGATTTATGAGCATTATTAAAAAATAAAACAAAAAATGTGAACAAAAATTATATAAAACAGAACACTATCCTCAATCACTTCTATATGTATCACTTCTTTTTTGCATGTCTGCCACTACTGGTCTTTTTGACTCCAGTATGAATTAAATATAAAACCTCAAAATATGAAAGGCAAAAATGTGATCTTACTGAAGCTTATTGTTAAAGTAATTACATTATTAAAACAATCTCTCTGTAACAAAAACAAAACAAAAAACAAACAAACAAAACCACCACCACCACCACAACACCAAAACCCCCCCCCCCCAACCAACACCAAACAGAAACACAGGAATTTAAGCTATTTAAAAACATATAACCAGGGTGTCTCCAACTATAACCATTACCAAACTGGTAGACAATACAGCTCCTGGAGCAGAATCTCGCTGCTGCTTCATTTCATTTTCATTGTCACTGCAAAGTTTTATTGTCACCCTTTAACTCCACTTCTGAAATTATTATCCTCAACAATAGCAATACCCACAACAGCTTGTTAAAGGGAAAATTAAATTGGAAAAGGGAAATGTGGAGCAAGGAGAGATGGGTATGAATTACGGCACCTTTGCAAAGTTCACTTAATACTTTGCTCTGTATGTTCATTTAAGTCCCTATCCAAAAATTTAACGGGCAGAGGAGGAAAATTTCAATGCCCCAGTAATTCTTTCTTGTAGAGCTAGAGATGTAAATAATAACCTATTGTCTAGAAAAAGGACATCTGTTAGCAAAATTAAAGACAATAAAGTCAATGTTGAATTTCACAACAATAAAGACTGATCTGTAAAAGTATTGCTGATAGGTGGACTGGTCCTTAGGGGCAGAGTCTTTAAAAAGTCTGGTGTGTTAATCTTCTGAGTCAGTGTCTTGGTTCTTATCTCAGTTGAGCTAAAAATTACAGTAATGTATTTTTTGCTGTAGGGTGAAATCCTATTCATTCCCTTTCCCTAAATTTAAACACATTTTATCACACATGTAAGTTCCACGCTTTGTTTGGATGGATTAGACTTCCTTGTTTAAAAACAGAAAATCTAAATTAATGGTCCATATATCCCTTTTGTAAAGTTCAAAGACACAGAGATAAACACATTTTCATAAAAGTAATTCTATTCTGGGAAACGGGACATTTTAGAGACAGTTGTAATGCAATGCTTTTCTCACATCAAGCTCTTTTCTAATAGATAAAGCACAGTATTTTAGACCTTAAAAACACAGCAAATTCCTTAAAATCCTCACTACATCTGAAAAGATGTAAATGTCTAGAAGTATGAAAAGTCAAGCTTAATAAACATTAAAATTAGGAACCTTTTCCAATATCCAATAGAAAGCAAAAGCAAAACCTGGCAATGGTGACCAGAGAGCAAATTTACATCCTAGAGAAAAACTGTAAAGAATGTGGCAATGCAATCCAGACTAGGTTATAATGTATGTCTCACTGCTTTTAGTTCAGGACTTCTAATCTGGTTACACAAATAAAGACAGTGCTTCACCTGTGTACTGGTCTTGGCTGGGATAGTTTACTTGCACCATAGCAGGTCATATGGTGCTGTTTTGGAATTGTGACCCAAACAGTGCTGTTAATACAAAGATGTTTTAGTCTTGTCAAGCAGTGTTTACATACCGCCAAGGTCTTTTCTGTTCCTCACACCCCTAGATCAACAGGAAGGCTGGATGTGCACAAAGAGGCTGAGAGGGGATACAGCTGGAACAACTGACCCTAACTGACCTAAGCAACATCCCACATCACATGATGTCACACTCATCAATAAAAGTAGGAGGAAGAAGATAGAAGAGAGGGCACTTAGGGTGATGGCGTTTGTCTTCCCAAGTTACTGTAACATGTGACAAAGCCCTGCTTTCCTGGGATGGCTGAACAGCTGTCTGTCCATGGGAACCGGTGAATTAGTTCCTTGTTTTGCTTTGCTTATGTACATGGCTTTCACCCTACCTATTGAAATGTCTTTATCTCACTTGTATCTGTCCTATTGTCTCCTCCATCCCATTGCGTGGGGAGTGAGTAGGTGGCTGTGTGGGGCTGAGCTGTCTGCTGGGGTTAGGCCACAAGAAGCAGTCATTATGTTTAAAGTGTAAAAATATATCTATGTATTCACAGATGAAAGGTTATAAATATACATATAAATAAAAACATGTATAACAACAAAAGGAATGCAGTTACTAGATTATAGTAGTCCTGGTTAAGAAGTCAAAATGATACTATAATATGGGAATTTGACAAGTGGTTTTTTTTCCCATCTTTTTATTTTTTTTTTTTTTATTTCAGGATAACTTGTGTCTAGACAACAGCAGAGATTGTCCACAGTAGCTATTCACAACACCAGACGGTAAAAGAATAACAAAAACAGAAACAAATCAGAGCGACACAACCAAAGCATAGTTTCTTCCCTATTTCCAAAATCAAAATTCAACATACATAGTCCATCTCATAGGAGAGGAAAAATAAGGTTAGAGCATCAGGCAATCTTTTTGCCCTAACTTTTCTGCCTCCTGTGCCTGTCATTTTTAACTATATGATTGATGCTGGGAGAGATAATGTTGGCAGGTATCAAACAAAGAAAGTACAGTGCCAGAACACTGGTCCTGATGAGCGATCAATCCATCTTGTGCTCTTACATCAGATAGACTACAAAATCTACTGAGAGGGGATGGCAAAACTTGCCATCAGGATACCTAGGAAGGTCGATGTCCCAGCAAATATCAGCCACCGTAAGAAACAGTGAACTAGGTTGCACAGAACATTTTGCCCATCCTCTTTGTGCACTTTTGAAGAGCAAAGGTTTGATGAGCATGTGGTTTCCACACTAGTGCAAAACAAGGGCTAAGCAACAAGGTTTTTATTTGTACCAATGCCCTCATAAAATCTTCCATGTACCAAAACAGAGTCTTTGGAAAGCTAAAAGAAACAGTAGATTTTTCTGCCTGTCATTCTGATGGCCTGAGTTATCCTTTGAATGACTCCTGGGAAAACTGCAAGTGTGTTTAAATATTTTGAAGACAGAAAAAAACTGTGAGAGTTAAATCCATTGTTCAGGGGTTTTCTTAAAAGTGTCAAAACCGTAGGTGTAGAAAATCCAATATTTACTTAAAACTGAAAGCAGAAGACATTACAATATTTACTCTTATCTGAGAGCTGGCAGATGACACTCTCAAACAAGCGTTCATGGCAATATTTTTAGATGAAGCACAAATTCCTGTTCCTTCAGGAATGGAGTAGTGCATTGTCCCAGTACCTGGTAGAATTACAAGGAAAACATACGATTTTTTTCAAATATTGATTTTGAATTTCTGGTGATTTTCTTGTCAACAAACTGTAGACTTTGGCAAAGGTCTACACTAGAGATGTAATTTCTGTTACAGCATTTCAGAAATTCCTTGAGGGAAATTAAACATGGAATTCTGAATATGGAATACAGTTCTTAGAACTTCAAGATAAAATTTCAGTACCCATGCACAAAATAGATTTATTTTAATCCTACACATTGTTAACAAGATGAATCACTCACTAAAATAACTAAATTTTCAAATTGATTCTTCACTGTGACCTCACTTTGATACTGAGTAGAAAACAATCACAAGTGAAATTGAGAAATTTCATCATAGACATTTCCCCAGGCAGCTCAACTAGGATGTGTCATTAGCAAAATTTTATGCTCGATAATCCTTTTGGAGAAGAAATTTTTCCTAGTATCCATTCTAAACCTCCCCTGGTCACTTTGTGGCCCTTTCCTCTTGTCCTAACTTTTGTCATGCATGAGAAGAAACAGACCTTCACCTTGCTACAACTTCCTTTCAGGTAGTTGTAGACCGCAAGCCTCCTTTTCTCCAGACTAAACACTCCCAGCAACCTTAGCTACTCCTCGTAAGAAATATGGTCCAGATCCTTCACCTACTTTCTTGACCTTGGAAACACAGTGACCCATAACAGTCTAAAAGCCCATGTTCAAGACAGTGATAGAGGAGGTTAAGGTTACTTTAAGACCACTACAGGAACCTAGGAATCAGCTGTGATGTCTTAGTTGTGGATTTCAGGGGTTGTCATAAGCTATTCCTTTAGAGCAGAAGCATTCAGTTTATGTAAAATACTGCTATAGCCCTGTAAGGTCATTTAAATTATACTGGAGCCTCTCAGCCTGAAGTAAATAGATCAACACAGGACTCTACATTTTCATATTCACTTAGCAGGCTAACATAAACTAACCTGCATATCAACAGAGAAATCTTAACCCCAATGAACATGCTCATTTGAAAACAGATGCCACTGAGAAAGATATTTCCACTACAAAAAAGTAAGAATTCTTAATAGGAAAAAAAATAAAGATGCTTATTCAAGGAAGTTGTACAAATTGATTTCTGAAATTGTTTTGTTAACTGATATGATATTCTATGACCACAGCAACAGAGGGTCATGAAATACCTTAACATTACTCCAATTAGCACAGTAGATTCTTATTTGGGATGCCATGACAAGCTGTTCTCCTAAAACATGCAAAGAGTGCTCTTCATTTTTGCACTGGAAAGTTTATTCAATTCATCTTTACATCAATTTAAATTATTTTCTCTGTAATAATAGGATGAGGTAGTCCCTAATGCATTAAATCAATAATTATTATCTCAGTATTAAAAGAACTTAATTTTAATATATTTCATTATTTAATTTTATTTTTAAACATTATTGTTTGTTTATTTGGCAGTGTTAAATCTCTGAATAACTTGATAAACATTATATTTTTCTTGTTTTACAGAGAAACACACATGGAATTTTAAATTACACTCTGCTTATTTTATAACACCAAAAAATCTGCCATTCCCACATGAGCTATGTCAAGAACTTCTAGAAAATAAGAATAGTTACAAATGTGGACAAAAGTCTTGAAATTGAGGGGTGGATAAATGGTATTTATGAAGATCTTCTCTATATTTGGAATCTCCGTATTAAGCCATTGACTTAGTATATAATTTGCATTGTGCTCTCAGTCAGGAACCAAACTTGAAGCTATTGTTAATATTTTGTGAAGACAGAAAGGAGAAGGAGATTGACACTCTTCTCACACTTCATGATTAGCCTGGACCAATTTGCAGCAACATTATTTGATAAATAGAAATACATATTTATTTATCATTTAATATCTTAAAGTAAAACAAACAAACAAACAAAAAACATACCTGACTAACATCTTTATAATATTACTGCTGTAACAGCAGAACATTATAAACACAAATATCTAAAGTATTTTTTTCACATTCAATTTAATGACAAATGCATTTCCTATCCAATTAGTATCTATATTTAATTTCAAGTCTGTAATGAATGAAGTTTTTATCTCTTTTTTTTTTTGGTAACAGTTACAGCAAAACTGCTGATTTGAAAGGACATGTTCCCCACAGATTAATCCACTCTGTATATTCAGTTTACAAAGACTGATGTATCTGAGAAGAGTTGTGGGTAGCTAACATACTCCACATATGATTTACCATGTAAGCAGTAGAATTGGACTACAAGTTGCACTGGCAATCCCAAAGCATATGGCAATTGAAAGTGGGCTGCTAAAGCTGCTAGAGAAAACACACAGTCTAATTTGAGGTTTCCCCAGACAAAAAATAAGCTCCTAGGGTCAGGTTACCAGTCAAGTGTTGACTTCTGCTGTTTGATGAGTCACAGTTCACATAAGCAAAGAACAAGCAGGGATAGATCCTACATCAAGTTCATGGATCAAGAGACCTCATGGTTTGGGAAAGGTGGGATATTGAATTTCCAATTCAAACTCCCAGGAAAGGTTTTCATATTTGGGCATTTCAAAAGACATTCAAACTTTGGGTATGGGGGGGTGGGAAAGATGTATGTGAAAAGGTGGGAGTAGAGTTAGTGTATTAAAACACTAGGTATATGATTAAATTATTATTATACCTTTTTTTTTCAGTGAGGTTAATGATACTCTAAAAGGATAAGTATATCTTGTTTTCTTCTTGTTTTCTGGTGTTCCCTGAGTATTCTGATCTAAAGAACAAACAACATAATCTTTGCAAATATACCTAAGATCTGGACACTGACTTTTTTCCTCTCTTTTATCAGCATTATTAGTACATACTTATTTAAAAAAAATTCAGCAGAATGTTTTGCAGTAATTGGGGTGGAAAGCAAACAGGAATCAGTAAAGGCTATTGAAGATAATTATTAATTACATAACTAATTAATATTACCAACCCCCCCTCCCCCCCAAAAAAAAACCTAATTCCCAAAAGTAATTGATAAACACAAATACAAAACACTTCCTAAAAAGCCATTTAAACTCAAAGGATTTTGAAAGTCTTAAAACTTTAGGTTATGCACGGGCAATAGTTCTGACATTCACAGCCAAAAGGACACAGTTGTAACAAATTTCTGAGCACAGAATTTACAATTTTCCCCCAGGGAAATAAAACCAAAACAAACAAAAAAAAAACCCAAACAAAAGCAAAACACAGGTCCCAGAGCTCATCAACTGATAAATTGGATTGTTGGTAGCCTGAGAGAGGTGAGGTTGCTCCAGCTCCCTATTTTTAATCCATGATTTAGAAGCAAAATGAGGTCAAGTGCTGTTCCCATGAGGCATACACACAGATACAACACATACACACGACAGGTGACACACAGATAACACCATTCAGCATACAAATACACATATCACAAAGAGCCTCATTCTTCTCTGGCTGACCAGGAGAAAGGATTATTTATAACTGAAAATATGCTAACATACTCAACTTGGATCACTCCTGTAACTTGCCTTATTCTATCTAGTAGCCAACACTTGGTTCCACCTGTACAGACAACTCTGAGGGCTGCAGCTCCGCTCCAGCTGCAAGTACAGACCTGCTTTTAACTCTGGATATGCTCACACATCCCCATTCAACCAGCACATTACTGATTCCCCAAAGCTTTACACATTGAGCATATCCAGTAACAGTAGCTGGAATACTGGACCACTTGGGCATCCAGTGCCCAATGACATCCCCATGTACACATTATGAGCTCCTAGTTGCTGGATTTAGCAACCAGGCTATCCAGGAGCTGGCTCCTGGCTCCCTGTTCTCCTCTTGATTCATGCATAGAGACACAGAGCTGCAAACAGGGCTCTCATTAAACACACATATCATACAGTTGCTCCAGACTGGTCTGAACCTGTTGGCCCCTCCAACAGCTGACTCATGAGCCTTCTGGTCTGGACTTTTGGCCACATGGCTATCCATGATCCAAGCCATTCATCCAGCTTGCTGGCTGCTCTAGCTCGAGACCCTGTAATGATCCCATACTGGCATAGGCACCCATGCAATATGCACACAGTCTGCTTTTTCCAGTTTGCTGGCACTGGACACACAGACTCCTTTGACTCATGGTCCACCTCCAGTTTCTGGCACTTAGATTCCATACACATAGGCATACAAGAGAGAGCCTTTACTCAGGAAAATAGTTATAAATGGAGCATAATAAGACACAGGACAGAGTGCTGATCAGGGACAGGGCATGACAAGACAATGGTGCTGAGCAGAGCCTGTTTGCATGTGGCTCGTTTTATCTTCTTACCCCCCTATTTTCACTTGCTTTTCCCTTCCTAATTTATTTCAGTCCCTCCATTTCCCTGCTTATGGTCCTTCATCTAAACATACAAGAATAAGTATAAATGAGTCTACATAATACCATGAGGCTCTTCCCTGCATCCCATAACGTGTTCCATACGCCTCTAGGAAGTAGCTCTCTCATCCTGAAGGGTGATCAGAGCAGCATTTGCTTTTGATTCCTCATGATGGGTTTCAGCCCTGGAACATAGGACTGAGGCTGTCCTGGAACAGCCCTGGGAGGAGCCCAGGCTTTAGTCTAATTAGAACAGGGAGTTTACTCTCCCTGCACTGCACCTCTGCCCCACTTTGGCTGTGTGGGAAAGAGCCTTTTACCAGAAAAGCTAACTGAGATGTTCTTCTGCCAAGAACACACTTTTTCTACTTCAGAGTTAGTAATTCAGTGCAGGCCCCTGATTATATTTTAAATGTGTGAGATCTATAATCTTATTTAAACTATTATGAACTAAGCTTCTAAAAATCCATAACTTTAAAGTCTTCAGATAGTAAGTTGTTTAAAACCAAATATAGGCAACACTAAGCTAGAAGACTTCTTAAGATAAGTATTCACACCTGCTTCTGATAGCTCCAAGAAAGTCTACAGATTGCCAGGATCCTTAGCTTTCACAAACATTATATTCAGTCATGAATGTCAGGACCTTTCTCTTTCCCTTTTCCCTCTTTTGGTCCTTCTTTGTTGTAAAGGACGTTTGTGCATGTCGTCGTAAATTCAGAGGACATCCAGATAAAATATAGTTAAAATGGAATGGAACAACTGAGGTATTAGGAAAAGTAGGTGACAGAAATGCTTAAAAATTTAGAAGAATGATGGTTTTAGAAAATTAGTCTTAAACTCCAAAAATTCAAAATGAAATTTCATAGCAAAAGCTCTATTCTTCAAGACTTTCCCATCATTTCCAATATTCTATTTCTTCCCATTATATCATGCCAAATTAAATTAACTGCTATTCAACAATTATAAAGGGCCAACTTATAAAACCGGAAAACTTTCTCCTGTTTTTATACTGTTCCACTGTCTATTTACCTCATTTTGTCATTTTCATAGACTAAGGTATCAGAATAATATTAATATACTAGAAAAATATTAAAAAGTGTTTAAGTTCATAAAGTGGTATTAAATTCCTGTCAAAGCCTAAGGCTTAAAGAGTGAAAATACACTCCTATCTGCTTTCTTTATGACTTACAGTAATATAAAAATACTATTTCTTTTGTGATACACACTTGATACTGAAAATATCCATTACCATTCTTCACTGACGGAACAGCAGCTCCAGACTACAAGTTCCACACCATTATAAAAATAAAAAATGCAGGCCATTGCCTCAGAGTGCTGAAACAGAAGTAGAAATATAAACCAGGGTTGTATTTCTAAGTAACTCAAGGGCAGAAGGAGCTTCAAGACCGTACCACTGATTTGCCATAACTCTTAGTCAGTAACATGTACCCAAGAGAGGTTTTCACCCCTGCACCTAGTATTTTGCCAGACTGTACTCCCATATGTCTGGGTAAGGTGTGTACCAGCAATTGTTCGTAAAACACTGTATATGAACAGACCTGCATCCGGTTTCCCTGTCAGCATCTTCTATAGTCCTCCAACATGACCCTTTGAAGGCTTTGTACTCTTAGGCCTTTTTAATATGAGCTCACAAATTTATAGAACATTCTAGGTTGAGAGAGACCCTTCTCGGGGGGTCATGAAGTTCAATCTCCTAATCAAAGCAGAACTAACCTCAAAGCTAGCTGAGACAGCACAGATCACTTCTCTTGTAATGAATGAAGCAAGAGCACACCTTCAAGTACCACAGAGATTAACGTACACAAGCAAAGAAACTCAAATACAAGGATATTAAAAGAAAACTATTTACACTATACTTCTCTTCATCACATTTTAAAAATCACCATTATTCCCTACAGTTAACTAGGGAAAAATACACTGTTACTTCATTTGCCCCCCTCTGTATTTAAGCTTTAATAGACAGGGAAAAACAGTTACAAAATTCAGATCAAAAAATGTACCTTCTTAAATTATATTTTCTCATTATTGAGGACTAAAAATACACACTAAAAATGTATAATCATATTAATATTTAAGATCATGCTCTTCAGAAAATCTAAAACTAGTAACCACTCCCATCCTCAAGAGAGATTTGTTCCAAGTAAACCCATTTGGATACATTATACATAACTTACACTTTGAGGAAAAAAGGAAAGGGTGGTGCATAGAGTTTAAGCATAAATATTTCAGTTCATTCTCCTTCGTGAATCATAGAATAAATTCAGTAAAATGATAATACTGCAGTTTTATATATACAAGAATGATAATAATTTATTGTGGTTTATGTGTTGAAGCACACATTCAATAATCCTCCCAAGCCTATCCTTCAGGCCAAACAAAGCATTTAAAATCATAATGTGTTAGGCATACTTGAATCACTTCCTAAATAGAAGCTTGAAAAATGAAAGAGTGCTATTCCAGTTTGGATGAATGGATCACATCATAACATAATGAAGAATTAATTCTGTACACAGCAGGCTCACTTTAGTACTCAGTAAAACATAGGAAATCCTACATTTTGTAGTGTTAAAGCAAGAAACAGGATGTAAAAGTAATTAAAAAAAATTTCACACACCTGCATTTTGCACATTGGATTTCACCTATCAGATTTCATTAACTGCAACATATTAGCCCAATTCCACTGGGAGAAATATAAAATACTCACCTGTTTTGGGGTCAACAGAGAAATATGGCTGTCCCTGAAGAATACTGTACACTACTCTGGCACTGTTTCCATATGTGGGGTCATCTGCATCTGTGGCTGTCACCTGTAGAACAGATGTACCTGTATGTACAGGAAAATAAGAAATAATTGGTAATAAATGTAATTTTATTATAAATATTTTCAAAAGCATTTTTGAAACCTCTGCAGTCCTCACATTCAACAATTGAGAGATTAATAAAAATTTCTCTAGCTTTTATTATCCTATCATATGTTTAAGGAAAACTCATTATACTAATTTGTAAAAAATCATTTTATCTTTCTCTCCATATATGTACATTTAAACTAACTATATACATACAAATATAAATAATAACTACCTAGCATGCATATTTACGCATGTTCACATACACAGACCCCAAACTTGGATACTGACTCCTGAATAACTCAAATTTGTTGACTTCAGGATTATCTTTATCCCCAATAAAAAGTAATGTTTAAGTATTTAAAATAACTTGCATAAATGCCCCCATATCAATAAAAGATGCTAAAGGAATAAAAAAGTCTAGATATTGGAAGGCATCGAAAATCTCAAAATTAAACAACTACTAGAACCTTGCTGGAGATTCAAATTCGAAAGGTAAAGAGTAAAAGACAATTATTTTTATGTTAGTACTAAAAACCAGAAAAATAAAATCACAGTTTCTAGTATGTTCCTAGGTGGGATAAGTTATGAGCAACACTTTTTAGAAAATAAAATGCATGAATATTGCACAGAAAGAACAGAAACAAGTGATATTACTTTTTACTGTATTTTCCAAGATGTTTAATGATGAGTCTTTTTTGCTCTCACTGCCAAACACTTCGTATAAGAAACCAGTAAATGAAAGATTACAAGATAATAAAGGTTCAGCCTTCATTCCACTTGTTTATCCTTCTACAGATACAGCTTTTACAGGTTCCTTTAGCCCAGCATTAAAATACCAGAATAATAACAACAGAACAGGCTGCTCCCATACAACTCTGCATAAAGCAGCTTCTCAGCTAAATTAAGCACTGAGACATCACCTCAACTCTGGAGTGTTCAACTTCACATCTTAGCTGTGAGGAGAAGCATGTTTTTGAGTTGAAACCCTTGATCTCCTCCACTTGTGCTTTGATTTGCCTCATGAAACAGTTTCAGAGCATGCTAACTAGATTTCTTCCGATGAAACTAAACCAGGAGATAGGCTTAGCAGCACATCTGATTTTTTCTGACTGCTAATAGGCATGTAATCTTAGAATGGACAAGGGTGAATCTGAAATAAGATTTCCCAAAAACATATGGTGAGCCCATCAGTTCCTCATTTCCAAATCTTTAGCCTCCTAGATCAATTTCCATTGCACAGAACTATTTGTTAACGTGCACAACCTCAGCATACAGTGGAAACAGAAGTATCTAAAATCATGGAGCCTCACTTGTGGTCCAGCAAACTAAGCATGCAAATCTTCACAGATACAATTTCTTCACTTTTTGAGAAACTTCACTCATTTTTGCCACACAAACTTGAACACCAAGTGTAGCTACTTTTATCTCTACTGGAGACTTATTAAAACCTATGGCAAATGTCTCTGTATACTTAAATATAGTATTTTCTGACCTCTGAGAAGCCAAAATGCATACAGCCTCATAGACAAACATATTCACAAAGCAGATACAAGGATACCTTCATGAATTTGAAGCTGAATACTCTAATAAAATCAAGGTGGAGCTGAAGTCTGCTCATAGTTATTTAGGTGTTCCTGCTAAAAGTAACTAATTTCCTGTATTTGTGTTTATGTGGAAAGGTAGACATATATGAATTAGTTTGTGTATTTTTTCTTCAACTGTTCTAGGAATCTATTCAGCCATATTTAGTTGCTATCTAAACTTAGAGGTCCTGCAAACCACATCAGGTCACTTCAAAGAACAGACAACATATTTTCTCCTATTCTATAACTTACTGAACTTCTATAACAATATATTTCTGTAGCCCAGTTTGCCAGTAATATCTAACTTGAGATGAACTTTCATGTTTCAATCATGTGGAATCATTGAAGCTTAATAGCTTACTGATAAACAATGGTTTTATTTTTTTTGGTTANAGCACTTCTCCCCAGAATTCTGAAAATCTAAATGTATGAACAGATTTTGGCTATTTCAGAAGAAAATACCAGATATACTTAGGTTTCATAGCTGTCTCATTCTCAGGAGACTTTCTTCTCCTTATTTCAAAAGGTGAAAAAGAATCTGAGTGCTTGTATTGCTTATTCATGTGGGACAAAAGAAACAGGAACAGTGAAAGGTGATATCTCACGTAAGCAGCTTACAGGTCATTTTAGCATGAATGGAATGCCATTTTACCTTAAAATTTGCCACAGTGATTTTCAAATACCACTGTATCTCTCTCCCAAGATACACCTGATAATAGTAATTTAGTATCAAATAGGGGCAAAGTGTTCTCTTTCTACCTTAGAATCAAAAATTTTAACTCAACCTCCTACCCTACCTCTCAAACTCTCACTCAGTGAAATGTAGCACATCAGAAACTTAATGTTTTCACTATCTTACACAAGACTGCTAAGCATTTTGTAAGATATCCCCATACTGGGCTTTTGCCTAACTCTTTTCTGATTTCTGAGCACTGAGGAAAGGCAGTTTGTGAAAGCTGCAAGACAGAATGCCTTGCAAGCAACAAGGTAAAGACGGTACTTTTACCTTACAACTATTCCTTTTAAATTTAGCAACATTTAGGTTCATCAGCATGACAGACAGATCACAATTCTAGATACATTTGTATCTTTTGTTCAGCTATGTGTAATGAAGGGCTTAGATGGAGAAGTATGAAGTACAGCTGCCATGCTATTTTAAATGTTAACAAGTCTGAAAAAAAAAAAAAAAACCACAAAAAACCTAATACAAAAGATACGGGTCTAATTTCCCCAGAGACCACAGAAGAGATATGAACACCAGACCCAGAGGCATACTTTCCATTCTTTCTCTGCTAACTTACAGTGAAAGTCCCTGTCAAGAAAGCCTCAGAATTTCGCTACTAAAGCATTTTGTCACTCCACTTAGGCAATAAAAAGGACTATTTTCCCCAAAGCAGCCTCTGCTTATTCAGACTACAACTGCAATTCCATATGCTTTCCCATTACATTTCAGAGATTATATATTGAGAATTCTGAGAGTTCTTAATTAATGCTTTATACAGAATATAAAACATGCCTATATGCTCTCAATGGTACTCTTTAACTTTTGCCTTTTTTCTCTCAGAGAAAAAAACAAAAAGGATTATTTGAGGAATCAAATTGTAGTCTTATTTCCAAATATCTTATTTTGTTTTTTTTTTCTTTTTTAAAAATATGTAATAATTTTTTAATGTTATATAGCACAGAAAAGCTGAAAATAAATACTTTGATTTGTCCCTTTGAAGACAAATTTTTGTTTAATGAGGCCGTTTAATATATATGTCTGTTGAGAATGCAAATCTGTATGCCCGACTTTCCATAGTTTGCTGCACACTTCAAATCTCAAAGGGATTGATGTGTAAAAGACGGTGAAGTTTAATGGACACAGGGATTTCCTGCCTAACTAAATCAATTCTTAGTATTGTCTTAAAACACTAATGAGTCAACAAAATGTGATTCAGTTTCCACAATATGGGAAGTTAGCCCCATCTCTAAATTACCTCAGCACTAAAAATTTAATATGAAGAGTTTCAGTCATTTTGCAGCTAACAACACAGTCTTTTAGTGATTGTGATGGCTTAAGATTCTTAAGATTTATAGCATATAGATTTTTAATATAGCTGTATAGCTTCTAATATTTTAAAATAGCAGTTAACAGTTACTAAACTCCCTTTCTCATGCTTTGTGTGAAATTCTAAAAATTCTTTAAATTTTGTTTGATGTTCTTTTCAAGGAAAAATATTTTAGCGAGAGCATATTTTTTGGGACACCTTCCTAGAAGGCTCAGAAACCTTGGAGAAGCTCCAAAGAAGACATATGATGCTGAAGATGATGATGAAGAAGGAAGGGGTCTTGAGACCTCCGACTCAATTCTGGGGAGGTGTGCCAAGGGGCAGATGGAGGGAGGTCTCCTTGGAGCAGACAATTTTCAGGTTGGGTGTATCCATTAGATATGATAATTAATTAGTGTTAAAAAATTTGCAGGAGCCTTATGCTGTATTGTGCACTTAGTTATTTAATGTATCTTAAAGTGCTTTAGTTAAAGACCTGCTCTCTATTTTATCTATGCTAATATTGTCTCTAAAGTTCTTTTCTTCCATTTTAGGCATCAATTGAAAAATATTATTTCCTTTTAATTTACATAAAAGTAGCTTTCATAAATCTTAAAAGAAACCACAGAGCTGTCAATGAAACTAAGTTTTACACTGAAGAAGAAATAATTTCAGATATAAGCCTTGGTTTCCGAGTCAGCTTTTAGGGAAAAGGTTCAGTGAAGGCAAGGAATAGGTGTTTTCTTTCACCTCTTCTAGAACAGTACATGAAACATAAACTATGTTCACTTTGTGTCACAGTGAACACTGTGATCTAGTATTTGGCAAAAAAAAAAAAAAAAAGAAAACTTACCTGCATTTTCTTGTCAGTGACCTAAAAAAGGAAAAGGTATAAAGATCCTACAGCTTTTACAACAAGATTAAGAAAAGTTCAAATTGTGGGGAAAATCAGCTAACATCTTGTGGAGGCAAACAAGAATCTGCTGTTGAAACTAAAGATAATGGAGATCAAAAATAACATCAGTCAGCATGAGGACTGTTGCAGAGACACAGTAACATTGGAAAGTCATGTTGATCATGTAAAAACTGTAAGAAATTTTTAAAGTAGTGAATCATCCTTAGAAATTCATGAAATAACATCAAGAAGTTCAGTTAAGTTTATATTCCACAGCTAATTGTCACAAAATATCTAATTAAGGAACTAATAAAAATGACATAGGTATCTCCATCATGTGACATAAAGAATGTATTCTGTAGAAACAATAATAGAATTAGTCTTCTTGAAAATGCAGACAACAGAAGTCTTTCAGTATGCAACAAATACAAACAAATCAGTAAGAGAAAAAAGAAAATAGTGATAAAAAATTTACAATGAAAATAGAATGTATATCTACAACAGATATGAAGGAATATGAAAATTCAGTTTTATTCACAGAACACAAAGCTTTGTGGAATAAATATTTTAATGATTTGCCTAAGGTACAATGAGTAAAGTATTTTATTTATAAAACATATGCATTAATGTTTTATTCTACCACTAAAACGTCATTGTTTTACCATAATCTACTGTGGTTTGTAAGCCAAAATACCATTCCAGACTATCTATCTAAATTGTTCTTTGGGAAACTGTAGCTTGTATAATGTAGTTGCACAGTAATACCAGATTCAGATTACTGCAGAATTATGACTAACATGAATGTAAGAATGCTCCATTTTGAGAGGATGAAACAACCCCAAAATTTCAGAAATGGAATATAAATAAAAATAATTACATTAGCTAATTTTGACCTTGAGGATAATATTGATCTCCTTTCCACTATTTTTTCTCCTATGCAGAAAATAAAAGGCTTTCAAAGGAAAAGGAAATAATCAGTTAAAATGGTCTTCATTAAAGACAAGGAAACTGAAGAAAGATGGAGTTATATATTTTTGGAGATAATTGATAAAGGAAATTAATTTCTCATTAAGACTGTCTGTGGTGTAATGAGAGGTAACTGAGATAAAAGCTTACTTGATACTGAAATTAACTGCAACTCTAACAGTAAAGCTTTGTGCCACAGTAATTTATCAATGATAGTTGAAGAGGCTTTGTACAGACCCACAATATTCTTACTGGAAGCTCTATGCACTCACTGTAGTAATTTACACAAAGGTATATTGCTTTAATAGTCCTGGAGTTATGACATTATTCACAAAAATACTGCCATTTTGTACTTATATAAATTTTTGTTGGCAATTCCTGTATCAGAGGAAAATTATAAACTAATTTGGACACCAGAGAAGTATTAAATAAATAAAACTGATTGCATAATGCAGTACTTCAATGAATACATGAACGATGCATCCAGGAAAACCAAAGATTAGTATTTTTTTGAACTTTAGTTTATTTTACAAGGAATGTAACATAAGTAAAAACACATGTCTATAATCTAGGAAACTTCCATCCCTTTATATTTTTTTCATTCTGTGAATGGCATAGACTGCTTCTGTAGTCATAAGAGAATGCTGTAAAGTGTGCAGTTGAATGAGGATATATGAATACTTCTTGTTTCTAGAATGCAAAGTACCATTTGCCCAGCAATGTATGTTAAAACATTCAAGAGTAAGGCTAACTCTCCTTTTCTGGTCATCATATGTGTGTACTGTTTTCTCAATGTGACTGTCACAAGTAACATACAAGGTTGCATTTCATGCCTTCTTATCATCTCTTCTTAACTGTAATATCTTTAATATACAACCAATAATACAAGGATACATTATAACGTGTTATAACTTTCACAAACAGTATATAGCATTTTCACTTGTTAAAAGATTGTTGAATAGAACAGTTTGTTGTCCTTACCCATTTCAGACATCTCTGGCACAGTAACAATGTATGGTCCATCTGTAAATTTAGGTGCATTGTCGTTGATATCCTGCACTTTGATAATAAACTCAGATTCAGGCTCAAGTGGCTTGTTTGTCCGTCTGTCAATAGCTTGGGCATGAAGCACATAGTGTGTCTTCTGCTCTCGATCTAGGCTTTTGGTTGAATGGATGTCTCCAGTCGTGTCATCAATAATAAATATAGTCCCCGCCCCTTCTCCAGTGAGAATGTATTTGACTGATCCATCACCTTTGTCGGAATTGGAATGTAGCTGTAGAACAGAAACACATAAAATCATATAAAAATAATTATTACATTTCACTAAAGGCTATTGCACATAAGATATAAAAAACATATTACTGCTAGCACTTTTCTACTTAGTTTTTAACCTTCCCATTTCTTGCCATAATTTTTCATGAACTTTTTCTGGTAACCCAATAATTTTTTTCAGGGTTATTTCCATCCAGCATAATTCATTTCTTAAACTGGGATTTCTTCAGTTCATGCTAGAAAACTTCCCTAAGTCAAGAATATTCTAGTAACTGGAGTGGTTTTTCTTTTATTTAGTTTAGGTTTTAGTCCTTCTAGTAGTTATTTTACAGCACTCACTGCTGGAAGCTCTGTCTTAAGCACCAAACTGGGTGAAATCACATTAAGGATTGTTTGCTTCAGTGGTGGTAGTTCAGTCCCATCACCTAAATTTTCTTCTGTGGATCCAAGGACAGTGTCATTTACTATGAAAGGAAACTGCACAGTGTGCCAGTGGCAGATGTCTGTCCAGGATTACTCTATCCCACAACAAAACACAGGAATTTTCTTTGGATTTTGTTTCTTTATTTTCAATTAGAAAATCAAATAGTTTGCTTGTATTTAAATTATTTATAATTACATAATGAAGTTTGACTCATACTTCCAGCATTTTCGTTGTTCCTAACACACACTTTGTGCTATGAAATATTAATTAAATATATTATATCCCTCCCCGTGCAGAATAGTTTAATTTACATGGGGGGATGGGTGAAGGAAAAGCCACTGAGTACACCAGTGATAATATGACATAGCATGTAACAGCTTCCCATTGTCTCACTGCTTCTAAACAAACTTTAAAGAATTGTCTGCTCAGATTGAAAATGAGCATGTGTTCTCTGATAAAGAAGGATGATTTTTGTATAAATTGGGAAGTTTGTGGGTTTAGTTTTTTTGTTTGATTTTTCTTTGAAATTACTTTGAGAATAGGATGCATTTATTGAGGACCACAATTAAAAGGAAGTGAAAATGCAGAAATGAATAGCCCCAGGTATTGTGCAGTTATATTGTGATGTTAAATCAGAAGGGAAACTTTCTAATTTTAAGAAGACACTCATTCTTATCCTACTGCCCTATTTCTTGGTATCTGTAAAGTAGCATTACTAAGTTTCTATACAGAATGAGCAAAGCAGAAGCAGAATGAGAGATATTTTTAATTAATGAAATGCAAGGTGTTAGTTGTCAGAGACCTTTTCATTCTCAGTTCAAAAATCACTCAGGGTTGGATAGATTAAAAATAAGATGTAGAAGGTAGAAAACATCTTTTTCCTGACTTAAAACATAAGATACAGAGGTGCTGTTCTTTTCTCACACTCCACTTGTAACTTTTTTCCAGGTCTTTGCCTTGCCTTTAATATTATCTATCTTGCTGTGCTGGTTTAAAGGTAAACCAGCAGGAGAAATGAACTGAACTCAAGAGAGATTACAAGTCAGAGTTACAATTTAATAAAAAGATTACAATAAATACAATGATACAGAGAAAACTGGTTTTAAACCACAAAGACAGATGTATAACCAAGCACCCTGCGACACAAACCGAATGGTGTTCATTAGCCCCTGTGCTGAGCATCACATGGTCCCCCAGAGTGCAAAGTAAAAGGAAAGGAAACTTGTTGGTCAGTGTGATGGTTACAGTTCTGTTGAAGTAATGATTGCAGCCTTGTTGAGAGTGGCAGTTGCAGTCCTGTTGAGGTTCTGGTCCTCGTCAGGATCCAACATGTGGTACCAAAAGTCCCAAAACTCAAAGATTATATATGCTTAGGTTCAGGTGAGAATGCCCACTACGTCCCCCAGGTTGAGGAGTTTCACAATGGGTGATTTAACTCTGTGAGCCATGGGATATTTTTGGAATCTTTGATGGTCTAGGTTATGTGCAACTGCCTATTGTGCCAGTCCTTAAAAGCCCATTAGCAGACATGACCCCTTAGGCTGGGTATAAAGGTGCTAATGCCTCGTTGGAGAGGAGTTATCACACCTGAGTCACTGATGTGAAGACAGGAACACTTCCCTATCTCACAGGGTCCTTTAACACCCAGCTTGTAGCCTGAGGTGTCAGGTGTGCCGTGGGCAGCTGCTGCAAACAATAATTTTTAACAGTCCATCAGAAATGACACAGAGAATACACAGTTTTTGTTATAATCACACAGTCATAAACTGGTCCTGCCCCCTGTAACTAGGACAGTGCTATTTGTAAAAATACAAATGCATATGGTGCTTGATGAAATTTTTCATCTTGTGTATTAAATCCATGAAATTATGGTGTTGCACATAATTTGTATCTTGTACAGTAGGGTGCCTTGGGAAGGTGAACTCTAATAAATTTAAGATTTTCAGCTCATATAAATCAAGTCAATGGACTATATGCTTATGTGAACTGCAAGAAGATCTGATTGAATAACCAAAAGAAAATTAGGTCACCACAGTGGATCCTTAATTCTTGCTTTGTTGTTTTTTTTGTTTGTTTGTTCGTTTTGAAAATTGAAGATGCAGAAAAAAGGGTCTGTTTGTTTGGCTTTGCCTTTATAGAACAGCAGAACAGTCTTACACATTTCATTTACAGTAGTCATTGGCAAAATTAATCACTTATCCATAAGATAACACTTTATTCTATTAGCAAAGGAATAATTCACTTAATGCGAAATGCCAAGAAATACAAATTTCCTATGAAGTAAAACTATTCTTTGAAGTGATTTATTCCTAAAACCAAAGAGTAGCAGGTATTCAGGTATTCTAGCCTAGGTTTGCTCGTATTTTTCAGAAACCAACAGAATTGTTTTCTCTTGCTGTAGGCTCCTTTTGGGATAATCTGAGCCCTAAGTGCTACTGTTTGCAAATGGTAATGGGAATATGACAAATTTGCTGAGTTTATGAAGTTATAGGGAGCTCAAAACTATTCCAAATTGGAAAAGCTCAGAAGAATCTCCATCCTATTTCTCCTCTTTTACTTCTTCAGGAGTATATGTAGAAGTATACTCTGGTACATCAAATAGAGATCCCAGAAAAAAAAATCCATAAATGGAACCATGGAAATCTGAGCAAATTAAAAAAAAAAAATTATATCACTAGGTAAGAAATACACAGAATTTGGAACTGCTGTAGAATTTAAGAAGCAAGGTTCTTCAAAACCCCGAATACCAACATAGACATGGCATTCCAATACCACATGGCAGAAAGGTGTGTTCACAAATTCACTGTCACGGCATGAAATGCATGGACCATTTTGAAAAAGTAGTAACATTAGATAGTTTTTGTTGCAAAGAAACAACTACTTGTACTTGCCATCAGTGAAGAAAATACAGGTACATTTTGAGTTAGAGGGTTTTTACATCTAACAAGGAAATAAAGCTAAGAAACACAAAAGATACTCAGCTGATTTCACAGCCAACAAATTATGTATTGTTCTTGCTAAACATCACGTTACCAAAAAACTTCAACCAAAAAATGCAGGTAGTATTAGAAGAAAATTATCTGGCTAATAATAATCACTGAAAGCCCTCAATTTACTACTGAATCTTTTAAACTGCAGTTGTATGACACTAAGTTAAAAGAAGCAAAAGCTAAGAGAAGCTCCTGCTTCTTTACTATCTGCTATTTCTTATATTTCTTGAAATATAACACTTTGCTTTTTGCCTTTTAATTTCTAATGCTGAATTTTAAATTCATATAGGAGGATTTTGCATAGCAAAAGGACTTTTCCTTTGTCATCTGGTTTATATTTCAATTTTTCTGCAAAGTAAGGATTAAAGAATTGTTTGTCTTCTTTAATTCTTCCATCTCAGTACAAATTGGTCCAACTAGAAAAAGAACAACGTTTCTCTCAAATGTGTATTTGCAACATGTGCTGTGCTCAAGAGAGCCCCTGGGAATCCCTGCTTAAGACAATGCCTACCAGATTAATGAGAAATTCAGGGTGCACTTCTCTCTTCTCCCTTCGTACTATGAAATCATCTCCACAACAAGTGGTTTATTCCACAAAAGCATTTCCAATTAGAATAAATGCAATTCACCACCAAGGTTACAAATAATGGCTTGGGAGAGTGTATTTCTGCAACTATGAATGTAACAATTTCTAAATGACATCAAGGGAGCAAAATCTAGCTGGACAACAGTGGACTTCTATGCTTGGGACCAATATAGCTATTTCCCTTTCAGATTCATTTGACAGAGAGGAGGATACCACTAAGAAATGCAGATATAAGCCAATCCACGTTTTGTTCATCACTTCAGACGTAACTTGTATGACGGGGGGAAGTCTTCTCAAACCAGACCCCTAGAAAGGGTGTGGCCATTTAATATCAGTGAGATGCTGCCACCTCTGCCAATGACTACTGTAAAAACATGTATACACCAGAGGATGAGACACTCACACATTGCAGCAATGTGAATCAATAGCTTAGATAAACACAAAATTTGGTGTTACTTTTTCCCATGCTCTTGTTCAGAGACAGAAAGACACAACATTTTGTGAGTTTCTTAATTTAAAAAGAAATACAAATGCTTTGCAAACTGAAACAATGATTACTCATAATGTTGAGATAATAAGAATTGAAATGAGATGCAAGGCAAATATGCCAAACATTAGAACACAGCAATCTTATAATTGTGTGAGAGGCTTTAACTATGATTATGAAAACATCACTGAAAATGTCTTTCAATACATCTTAGTTTCCATGATAGTCTGAGGATTATATATTGGTCTGTGATATTAACTGTTTAACCGTTTTTAAAGAAGCTTTCTTTCCCTTCTTTAATTGTTCCAACTTGCTTCCTTAAGCAGTCTCACATTAGACCCCAAACACAATTTTAAAAATGCTTTGCAGACCAATACTTTGCCAAGTTTTCCACTAGAAATTAGTCCAGCATACACTTACCACTTCGCCCTCTCTAGCCTTCCATGTCTTTCCCCTTCCTGCCTGTGGCTCAGAACCTGATTGCAGTGCTCCAGGGTCCCAGTCCCTGCCCAGCAGTGCTGCAGCAGAGCCAGTCTCCAGCTTGCCCCAGCTCCACAAAATCTCCAATTCCTAAAACTGAAGCCAGTGTAGGCTTCTGAATTCCTTTTGGAAATGTCCTAAGTGATGGGCTGTCCTCTGCAAACATTACTGATGATTTCGTTATACTTCTAACAAGAATATATCAATTAAATATTCTAAATCTGTCCACAACCAGAAGCTGACAGAAAGTATCTAATTTTCATCCCCTGCTGGTCATTATTCCTGTCTTTATTTCTCAGAATTTTTAAGAGAAGAAGAAACTGAAAATAATAGCTGATGAGCATATCTGGGAATGTCATCTTTATCAACCCAGTGGGCTACACTTCTTGACATATTTAATAGCAAGTTGCATTCAAGATAATTTATGATGGTTCCTCAATCATGAACTAGCCTATATTTAGCAGTGTATGACTGATTTTGCAGAATAGCAGTCAAAGTGTTTTTGTTTTCCTAAGACTTCAACATTTTTCTTCTATCAGTCCATTTAAATGCTTAATTTTATTTTAGTATTCCTGCAGAAACTGTAGAAGGGCTACATTAACCAAAGGCATGATTTGAAGAGCCACACTAAATATTTCAGTTAATGAATTTTCTTTATATTCTTATAGTAATTTTGATACTATGAATCTTTAAATACCTTTTTTTACGCTCAAGAGTATTAAATCATGTAAAATGAATGCACAGATTGAAGGCTAATTGCCCAGCTAGTACAGTATTGTCACTGTCAGTCACTGCAAAATGATTGTGGCTACAGTCTAATCACAACTGCAAATATCAAGTGGCTGCTGCTTTGTTACTGGCCTTATTCACTACCAATCAACTTCATACATTTTCATTGTTTTAGTTAATGTTTAGCTACTTCATACATCCAAAAATTTAAACATACATACTTGTTAAGCAAATGACCACACACAGGCAGAAACTACTGGACAGTATAGAATCAGGGCCCAGTGGGAAAGAATCACACTAGTAAGTACTTCAAAAACAATTCAAAAATTGAGGAGAAAGCCAACAGCCTGCTTCTACTGGGAATGTGGAATGCTAACAACTCACAGTGCTCACCATGCTTCCCTGCGCTTGCCTAAGGAAATCAAGCTGTAATCAGGAAACCACGCATGACCAGAAGAGAAAGAAGTCTGGATAAGAGGAATAATTGCAAAAGTAGAAGAGCTGTCTATTAGTGATTTAACTGTGAAACTGCTTCTTGCTGTTTGCTTTGATTGAAATATTTGAATTCTTAATGTGTTGTGTGGGTGGCATTTTAAGCAGACTAGTTATGACTTTTATAATATTTTAATTGTACTACCCACAGATTCTTGGATATGGATGTAAGATATTTCTTGTGAAGATATTTCTTATGAAGATAAATTCAAATCTAAAGTTGATTTGAAAAAATAATCTAATGAATTTAATCAGAGTATAAGTGATTGTGTACATATATTTTGAAACAACTGCAAATAATTAAAAATTACTGCTGTTAATAATAAATAATAGAAATAATATGCAAAGATTTTCAAAATAAAAACCTAAGTTCTCATAGTGACACTACATTATGTTATTTGAATAAACTATTGTCTTCTGTTCGGAAAGCATCACATTCTTTCAAGGAAAGTAGCAGAACCTCTCCTTCTTATTTCTGTTGTCCTTGCCTCTAAGTTTAAGTTGACAAGAAGGCCCCCAGCACAACACTACCAGCAAAGCCTACCAATGAGTGCCCAGCCTAGAGGAATGGTAAAATTACAAACAACACGAGGTATCAGCTTTAGCAAAGCATGAAGGAATATATTAAAAAAGAATGTAGCATCTTACTTTACTTTTGTTTTTAATGATGCAATAAAAACATCAAAATATAGATATGTATAAAGAATAAATGGTACAATACTAAAATACTGAGTAACAATATTTTAATCTTCTAATAAGAATCATATGGACTTCCTTTGATGTTTGTGTAGAGAAAATATTTCATTTAAAAGAAATGATATAATAACTTATTAGTAGTAAAAACCGCATATAAATTTTTTCTGGATGGTGCACACTGCAAAATCAGAGCCTAGCTGATACTACTGAAATGTTCGTTGTGCCTATGCAGTAAATGCGTCATTAGATTTGCAGCAGACTTATTTCCTTTGGTCTGAGCTATAACATATATTTTAATGAAAGACACTGCTCTGGGTAATGTCACATATTTTGATGGAATATTCAGAGGGGATCATTAGCCCAGGAGATAACTGTATCCATAACATTGTCCACAAATTGAGCAGAAGCTATTCCACACCCTTGTCAAACAGAGGAAGAAAATACAGAATCACAATTGCCCCTATCTGCTGAATGACTTTTCTGAGAGAGAAGAAAAATAATTGGATTGCAATCATCCAGGAAAAACACAACTGAAACAGTATTAACTTCACAATATAACACTGCTGCAAACAAACATCTGTTCTTGCAAAATGTGCTTATCTGAAGTCTGCTCCTTCGCTGCAGCTATTCAGAAGTGTGTAACGGCAAAAGTATGCAGGTGCATAAGCAATCACATCTGAAACAATATCAGGTGTACTAAAGCTGCCACAAATGGCCAACATTAACTTCTGTTTTCTCTCCATACAAAAGGAATCTGGCAAATGAACCCCCCCCAAAAAAAAGTAATCCTAAACCACCACAATAAACATTTATGTATAAAACTGTCATTTTGCTTTCAAAGAACATAATATATTTTTAAGAAAACTAGAATCCAAAATTGTTCTTTCAGTATAATATGTGTCTAAATCAATGTAGGAAAAAAACAATTCCGCTCTGGTGAAGTTTTCATCTGAACTCTCTTCACAGCAGTAAGCTTTCATTTCAGACATCTTTCACTTGAGCAAATGCTATGATGGGCATAGAAACTATTCTATTTTCCAGCAAGTACGATTTACAAAGCATATTTGTTTTAGAGGTTTTTAAGAGTTCCACAGCCTTGAACTGAACCAAATTTACTGAGAAATAAGAAAACAATTCATATTTTAAAAGCCCCAAACCAGAATGTTCTATCCAGTCGTGACATCCTTAAAAAGTGTTGATCTTTGCAACTCGTAGAGAAAGTGCACGGGGAGGTGGATTCTTGAAGCCTTAAAGGAAATTATTCCTAAAGGCTATAGAATTTCAGGACATTTAGAAACTGATTTTTCCATTTGTTTAGAAAATATGATCAATTTAAGAAAAAGGATACATTAAACTATGAGAGATGCAAGTTAGACTTTAAGTTAATGTTTCATTATTACATTCAGGCAAATAATATTCAAGATTTAGGCCAAATTTCTGCTATGCTTGTTCATATGGCAGTTAAAGGTGTAACTCCAGTGTGGACGAACAAGGAGTTTATGCATGTGTTGATGCTATATGTGCTAGTTTAAATGTAAACCGGCAGGAGAAGCAAACAACACAAAAGAGATTATCAGTCAGAGCTACAATTTAATAACAATATTACAATAAATGCAATGGTACAAAGAGAAAATGGTTTTAACCCACAAAACCCAGAAGTAGGACCCAGCACCTCGGGGTACACACTCCACATGGCTCCCCTAAGTCCAAAGTAAAAGGAAGCAAGAAACCTGTTGGTGCAGATGATGGTCCCAGTCTGGTCGAGAGTGGGGGTCGCAGTCTGGTTCAAAATGGTGGTCTCCTCCTATCAAGGTCCTGCTCCTCCTCTGTATCTGACGAGTGGTTTCTCGAGGTCGTCAAACCCCCAGATTATGTATTCTCAGGTCCAAGTGGGAGCATCCAGTACCTCCCCCAGAGCGGGGAGTTACACAATGGGTCATCTGACTCTGTGAGTCATGGGGTACTTTGGAATCGTTGATGACCCATTAACAGACATGCCCCCTCAGGCTGCGTGTGAAGGTGCTAAGGACTCCCTGGAGGGGAGTTATCACAGCTCTTATCTCACAGGTGTCTTTCATACCCAGCTCACAGCCTGAGGAGTCAGGTGTGCCCTGGGCAGCTGCTGCAAATGGTCCACTGTTCTTGGGAAATGAATAGAGAGGGTAGAATGCATAGTTTTGGTCTCCCCCACACAGAGATAAACTTGTCCTACCTGCTGAACTAGGACACTTTATTACTTCATAGCATTCTGCTCTTGCAATACATGACTCCTTTCTCCCCTAAGATGTCACTAAGCCATGCAGAAAACCGTATTTCATGCTCTTTAGACAAATTTATACAATAGAGTGGTCTTCAGTTTTCAGTGTCTCCTCACAATTACTGTCACCAAATCACACTTTGCAATCAATAAATCTGTAATCATGGTAATAACTTAGATGCGTAGATCCATGTAGGACGACCATAAATTTGTTTAAATTTCAATGCAAATGCCTTGATGATATCCTCTTACAAAAACAAGCCACACATCATTACCATTGAAAGAAGAATGTTTTGTTTCATATTGTGTTACTAAATTATAATAAGGAGATGTTATGGCAGTATAAATCACTTAGAAAAATCTTGGTATTCCTATAAATGGGCACAAGCATACAATAAAGTGCTTCAATTCACAGTACTACTCTCTAGCATGGTCACTGCAAACCTCTAATTTACTTAGAGCACTGAAGCACTGCTTTGTTTGTAAATGCCTTACCATTCTGCTACACAGTCACAGATGTACTATACTCAAAAAATTCAAAAAAGTAGTCCTACATAACAATATTATAACTTGCATTATCTGGTGAAGTAAGTCTGCTTTCATATGGAAGGATGTTTGCTTGGGACACTGAAAAGGTCAAGGTCAGAAAAATGATAACCATGATATTCTTTAAAAAGACCCAAGAGATACAAAAGTTCCAGGCCTGGAAACTCACTGATGCAGTGAAAAGCTATTTTTCATTGAAAAACACTGTACATTTGTGACAAAGATGGAGGAAAAGCACAGCTACTGTTTCCACACACTGTTTCTGCAGACTTTCTATAGGTTCTTTTGACCTTCATGTCTGGTGTTTGCTCAGTCAAGCTACTCTCATTGTAGTATATATATATTTATTTTTTTTAAAATGTGCACAAAGATGCACTCAAACTCTGCTTTTCCTTCCCATTTGCAGTATAGAAGGCAAAAAGGGAACACATTCATTGTAATAGTCCTCCAAAAAGAAAAGACATATCCACCTTTATTGAACAGAAATGCAAACCTAAGGATTATTTCAAATTTTTACAAATGAGAAAAACACGATTAGTTCTCTAAAACCCTGATCAATGAATTCTCTAGTACTGATCTCCATGCATATAGCTTCTCTTGATTTTAGTGAGAGTGATGGAAGTAGCTCACTGGAGCACATAGCTCTCAGTGTAATAGTACTCAACCCCTTTTTTTGAAAGTACAGTTTATTTATTTGATAGTGCTACAGCTAATACTGTTTACTCTATGAAAGATCTGAAGATAGCACATTAAGTTTTAAGCTCTGGAAAAACAACTCTGCTGTGTACTCATGTGATATTCTAAATTAAATCTTTTTACTTTGCTCTTCCTAAACAATATTGTGAAGATAAAAAATAAACATGTGATTTTCTGATGTATCATTTATGAGCCATGTAAAATCAGCTAGAGGAAATTTTGTGCCAGCGACTTGAGTGCTTACTCAATTACCGAGTTTGATTAGGAAAAAAATCATTATGTGGAAAAGATCAAGGAGAGATAATTAATTTTCCAACTTCCTTTTATCCCATCCTTCCAATAATCTTTCACACGTTTTTGGTTTTGATCTCTTTGAAGATAATTTGTTGAGAAATTTGTAAGACTATGGTAAGGAAATAGGTTAGCTACTGTCCAATGGCTTGTATTTCACGTGAAAAAGTTGTTTCATTCTGAACAAACTGAAAAGAACCCACTACCATGTGTTGTGAGGGCTGAAAAGCAGTCATCAGCAGTGAGAAGCTTAATGGGTTTAAGCAGCAAATCTTGGTCAGCAGGAGCTGAGAGAAATCCTATGACTTGAAGACCAAAGTCCCTCACAAGACCTGTTGATGTTCTGCCATGAGATTAACCTGTCTCCTGCTGCAGGATAAGAAAAGATTTTGGAGATTATGTTATCAAACCATGTTGAAAACCTTTGTTTTCTTCCCCCCATGTAAAACCCTGTTACAGAAAATATTAACCAATTTTTCAACCTAGCAGAACCTTGTGCAATTCCCTAGTTTAACATAAGCCTTCTGATACCCATCCTCCTTATTAGCATGTCCCTCCTGCAAGATCCTTAAATTGCATGTTGTATGTACAATAAAGGATTCCAGTTTCTACCTTCAAAACTGGGATGAATTAGTTTGAACCCTTAGAATGTGTCATCAAGAACTGCATATATCCTTTCAAAAGGATTTAATCTCCATATTTTTGTGAACTCCATATTAACTCATGTTAATTTATTTTCCAGGTAAAATAAATGCATGTTTTCATAATTGAGGGGATTTCGTTGTTGTTGTTCATTTCATTTGTTAAGAGTTCTTTGTTATGTACACTTTGAAAACATTAGAAAGTGTTATCACAATATTGAATATCGGAATATTAATTTATTCAGGTCTCAATTTGCTGCTTATATGGTATTAAACAAAGTAATTTTCTAGTTTTGCATCTGGAATGCCATTTAATCTCTTTCACATAGTCTACAGCTTTTCTTCTTGTTGGATGAAATTTGGATTTGTAAAAAAATTGCATTTGTATAGAGTTTCCATCACAAATCTCACAATTGATCACTCTTCTGTATCTCTTTTAGAAAGAGTATGATATTCTTTTTCTGATCACAAACACTTTCTTCGTATAAGGCAGAATTCTTACTGTTTGCTAGAAACAAAAAGTACTAAATGACAAAGGAAAGGAACTCTGAACCATCATGCTGAATGAGAAGGAGCAAGGGCTGATTCCCAAACCCCCTCCCCAAGTTTTAGGCCTGTTTGCTCAATCTTTATCACTAAGCATGTTCTGTTCTCTTTACCAGGACTTGGTCATCACTGAGTTCATTGTACTGTTAACCAAAGGCAATCAATCAGGTAGTGGTAGACATATGAATAGAGCAAAATGGTAGCTAGCCAAGATTTTTTCTAATAGATTTGGCTGGGTCACCTGTGAGAAGAAGTAAGATGGGTCAAAGCAAGGAAGATGAACTGAGACCCTTGTTTTGGGGATGAAGAACTGAAGGACCCCTCCCCAAAACTGATGCCAGAAGAAAACACTGCCCCAACTCTGTCCAGACTCTGCCTGTATAATCAATATGTAATGAGATGTTGTCATCATTTGCATAATGAATGAGAAATGTTGTAATCACTCATCTTCAAAAGTATAAATTAGCCTGCTTTGACACCTGTCGGGCAAACAAGCTTTTGTAGCATTAGCTGCCTTGCTTCCCTGCACAGAAAGAAATACCTTTGCTGCTAATGGAACACAAAACTTTCTCTTAGCAGTTCTTTTTTTGCAGCGCTTTTTGCTATCACTGAAGAAATGTTTCCACAAATTTAAAAGATCACCTGTGTCTTAAAATCCATTGATAATGCAAAATTGTTGCTACTTACAATATCTTTGTTATGTAAGTCAGAACAAAGTTCATGTTTACTGCAGAAACTTATTATTAGCCCCCTCCATAGATATGTCACATAATGACTCCAATAAAGAAGTGACAAAGTGCTCATGACTGTTACAATGATGACTATGCTTTTACAAGTAGGAATAAAGAAATAGAAATATATTGATGTAAGTGAATGGCAAAGCAAACAGCTGTCTTTAGCATGATTTTTGTAGACTTACAAGAACTTTCTGGACCTCGTATGGATGTAAACTGGGGAAATTTGAGAATCTTTTTTGTGTATTCTCCTAGTTCACGTAAACATTGTCAAAATGAAACACAATTTCTGAGCTTAGGGGTTTTTAATCAGGTAATTTCTATCAATGCAGAGGTTTTTTCAAAGGGGTACTGTGCTACTGCTTCTGTATTCTTTCTGGAGTTACCACGATTTCCATCAGTCTATACTGCCACTACTGCAAGGTTTGGATTGTGACACATAATAAACCCCTCATTTTGTACATTTAGTTCAGTACATCTTAAGGACAAGTAAAACACAAGTTCAGAAAATGTTTATAAACCAATCTTATATCACAATTTATAATTGACTGGAATTTTGAGTTAACAGCATTGCTACAGAGGCCTGGTATAACATGTAATCTGCTACTATTTCCACCTGACAATCTAAGTGCTTCATGTATCTTTTCTGCACAGTACAAATAGTTTCCATCCTTTCATAGACAACATCTGTTCTTCATTGTGATTAACAACACACAGTCTAACAATGAGGATAAGAAAGCGTGCTAGACTTTTGAAACAACAAGCAAAAAGACCAAGCCCTCTAGATTTCCACAAACTCACATATAAACTTGAAATATGCTCAATTGTTCCTGTGTTTAATCTATGAAATGTCTGTTTCTGAACGTAGCTGTGATATATTTTTCTATATGGGATATACAAGAAGTATATGCAGATGAGATATCATGATGTAAATTCTGTAACATTTGATACTCTAGTATTACTCTAGTTAGACTAATAACTTTTATATTAAGATTTTCCCATATGTAAAAAAACCATGGAAAGTGTGCTGATAAATCAGTATTTTAAAATTAAATAAAACCACCTTCTCAAAGTTCTAAATTTCTCACTGAAAAAATATTCATATTCTTTGCTGTCCATTGCAAAGTCACATATACTTGAACTGGTTTTCATTTTTCTGTAGGATAGATATATACTGATCATGGAAATATCTTGGAATATTATATGGAATTTAACACAAAAAAAGACTGAGTTGAGGACTACTTTCTTCCAGTTACCCTTTGATAGTGTTTAACAAAAAGCATTCGAACAATGCAAGAGGCTCATCATTTTCCTGAAATGAACAGTAATACAATCTGCATAATATAATCTACTTTCAACACAAAATTTGTGTTTCTGATTAAACACTGTCCTATGTTCACCATCCTCTTATTCAAATAGGTAACACTAATGTTCTCTTTCTGTACATTTAAGGAATCCAAGACATGTAGTGTTCCATTTACAGCTATTACTTTTAAAAGAAGGGATAAAAAGTTTTGGTTTGGTTTGGTTTGGTTTTTTTTCGAGGACTAGTATTTTAACTACATTAAACGCCATAAACATACTATTTGCACTTTCAGGTGATATATTGCTCTCCTTAGTGTTTCTTACATGTATGCTGAAATATCTATCTAGATGCCATGTATCATGAAAATTCTGATGATTTTTCTTACCAGAGATGCTCTGACACTTTCTCCACTCTCAAAAAATGTTCAGGCAGACTAGAATTACAATCTCTAAAGCTACTTGCTGACAAGAAATGGTTAACTGGAAATGATGCTTTAAAACAGTATGTGTAAAGTGACAGGGAAAATAATATACAAGTAGTTCATTCCAGGAAGTCATTAAAATGACTATGTATTACTAGATATTCTTGCTATCAGTACAAGAATGCCAATACAGAATACCTATAGTCTCCTTTGGATATATAGTTTATTCATCAATACATTTGCTCTAACAGACAGTCTCCTTTACATTTATGGAGCCCAGAAGTGCCCATACAGCCTAATAGAAAACCCAGGGGTATGACTCTGATCTCCCAGTGTCTTCTTTATAACCTAATTTCACCAGTACTGTGAAGTTAAAAAATATTTATTCCTTTTCAGAAAAAAATATAATAATAAAAACATATAGCTTGGAACTCCAAACACCCACTGAACACAAGTTTTCACTTAGTCATCCCAAAGGGAGTAAATATTACTCATGTTGCTCAAATCTCATTTATTCTACATAAGGAATAATCTACCAGGCTGTTATGTTCACTGGTGCAGGATAGCACTAACATAGCATGGCAACAAAGACGACTACTCGTTAGGTAACAGAAATCCAAATCTTATTTTGATAAGAGGTCAACATTTTGTTTTTTACTCAAAAGATAATTTTAACATTATAATCAACTGGAAATATGTTCCTTCTGACACAAACAATGTTGTACTCTCAGAATTAAAGAAAACTCACATAAATGTTGGAAATATAGCAAATATCACATTTACTGAAGGTCTACTGAAGAAAACTCTGGATAAAACCACAAATGCCTTCTGCTTCTCACCTCTTCTATTAATATAAATAAAATCTTTGTTCATGCACAAATTAACAGCTTGGAGAATTCCTTGTGTGTGCAAGAGGAACAAACTACAGAACAAGTATTCAGCATCAAAACAATGCTGATGTGGGGGGGGGTGACAGTGGGTGCATCCCTTAAGGAAAGCTGTTTGGAGTTATACCTTAAAGAGAACAGAGCTACCTGCAGTATGTGTGGTGGCTTGTGACCAATGAGATGCTGTGGTGCATGTAAGGTGAATTGATTAACCAATTATGTAGTAGCTTGTTGAATGAGAGAGAGCATAAAAGGTGTGGATGTTACTCTGTGAGAGTTAGATCTAGTAAGATGTGAGATGATGTCACAGGAACTTCTAGGAAGTACTTCTACTATGAGCTATGAGGATCTCTCTGTTACCTATCTTGAATAAACTCTCTAAGTTGTAAGCCTCCTGATCATCCGTCTGATGTCTTCTGTGCCTGAGCTCTTCTGACTGCCATCCACGTTGTGCCCCTGCTCAGGACTAAGAGCTGACCCCAATACTGATGATAGGAGTAAACCAAGAAAGATTGTATCAAAACTATTCCTCTGTAAATGCCAATGGAATATACTTTGTCTTTCCTACAAATGATAAATTTCTGAATTCACCTAACTTATAGGAAAAACCACCCTACATTCTAAAGAACAGACACTTATTCTCATTAGAGCTCAGTAACTGTAGCACTGAAGTACTTTTCATTTATTTTAGAGCAACTTTTTATCTATCTGGCTTACTTTTAATTCCAAAAGAATTTGTACTAAAAATGTTGCAGATGTCTTCCATTACTTGTCATAATTTGTAGGAAATTTACTTCAAAACTAAATCTTGTTTAATTATCTAATACCTGACTTTTCCTACAGATACATACAATTAGAAAAAGTGGAAAATGAGTGTATTTTTGATATGTTTATTTTTATTTATTTAAGAAATAGTTGCTTTTTAAAAATAAAAATCATACCTAGAGCTTATCCTTACAAACATCCTGTGGCCTGACTTTCAAAGGTCCTTATAGTTTACATAAGGGAGAATTACTCCCTCTTTACTCCTAGGACTACATTAAAACTGAATTAAAAGGAACAAAAGGAGATACTGTCTTGTTCTGAGGATGAAGGTCTATTGAGCTAGCAAATAATATTTCTTCAGCTGTCAGAAACATCTGCAGACATCACATAACTAAAGTACTACTTAAGCAATAAGTAGTACAAGTCTCTGGTGTTAATTCACACTAGGTCATGACTGGCAGGATAAGATGGTTCTCGAAACATTCAGTGGCTATTATTTTATTAATTGCTTGCTCGGGCACAACTGCCTGTGTAAGATCTGGGCAGGAGCAGTGAGCTCTCAAGCAAGCTGCAGAGTACTTGGTGGTACAGAGATCAAAGGGGGAAACTTTCTGAAGTGAAGATCTCAGATTTTTCAGTGTAATTACCTTTTTTTTTAATTTATTTTCATAAACTGCAGGTGTTTGTTGTATTAAAACTTTACTCCAAAAAAAGAGAAGTCCTAATCCTCAGACCAGGATTTTATATATTTATCTGATCAAACTCTTCCCTCAACTCCTTAGGCCGTCTTAGATCTCTCTGTCTTTCAAAAAGTGCCATCAAGGCTTTTCACTTTCCCTCCTTCACTCTATGTTCTGCTATAGCCTGAAGGACTCATGTTCCTATGTTCCATGTGCACTGCAGTTCCTACAATCCCACCTCCAACAGCATTCACATTAAATGCACTGATAAACTGTGATGCCAAGGACACATGAAAATTTCTGGCATTTAGTTTTTTTCATGAATGATATGGAGAATTTTGGAAGAATGACCAAGTGCAAAACTCTGCAGGTAACATAGAGAGAGATTGAAACATTTATTAAACAGGAGATTATCTAATAGAAAAAATCCAAAACTAAAACTGTTTGCTTTTAGAATTAAGGTAGCCAATGTGTAATTTTCACTGAAGTAAATAATTCAAAGGCACTCTCTGTTTCAGGGACAAGTGTGTTTCAGCCTTTCCTAAACACATTCAAAGGCTTCATGGGCAGGCAGCAAATGCATGTTCAGTTTAAAAACGTGACCCGTCCCTCCCCACCAAAACATCCACATTTAATTCTGCTAAGGCAGATGCACACATTTTAATGTATACATGCAATCATGTACACATAAGATTGCACACATGAAATCTTGTAAGCTGAGAAAGCTAGTTTAGAAATACAAATATTTTAGAATACTCCACTCCTATTTTGCCTTTTCTTTTGAATGGGAAATTAAGACAATTTTTACAATTCTACAAAAATTTCTAGTAATAAAGAAAGCTTCCAGCAGTCAGCTTAAAGCACATGAAATGGCTGTGATAACAGCTTTGCAAAAAGACACCAAGGACATGGACATTTAGTAAAGCATGAGTTTGCATGCCATTTATTTCCTCCCTGAAAGTGGTGCTTTCAGTATCATGCTGTTATTCAAATTAGCACTAGAAGAGAATACTTGCTTGAGAAATTCTCAAAATGCTCAAGGACAAGTGAAGCATTGTGAAAGCATAATTTAGGTAATGATAAAAATCAAAAAAGGGGTTTCATAGCCCACAGTACACTGTGATTAACACACCTAGTTACGGATTAATTCCATTTATGTCTTACACTAGTAATGTTATATCTTTACCTCTGTCTGTGTAATTTTATTTCATACATTATACACACATCTCATGCTATGTTTTGTGAGTTTTGTATTCTTTTTCCTTCTCATTTAAAATAATTATTTTTCAAGTTTCGTTTAATCTGAAAACTGTCCTTGGGAAATAGAAACAAAATGTTACCTGATATTAAACCAGGAAATTGCTTTCTAGTCAATATGGATTTTTGCTACCTACTCCTGACCAGCAGTAAGCTAGCTTACTCTATACGAATGCATCTAAGAAAAGATTTTCAGCTAGCTTTCAGTTTCAGTTCCAACAGGTCTTCAGTAACCAATGAAAGACTTTTTTAAACTAGTCTGTTCATGAAAAATATTTTTATTACTCCAGTTCTGGATAGTCCTTTCCAATAATAATAAAAATATTATTATTTATTGTAGAGGAACACAATTCTTTATGGCTGTGCTCCCCGGACTCATGCAAAAGAAGAAGAGAGAGGTGATATTTCCATAGCTTAGCTGCTGAAGTATCTGGACTACATTATCAGAAATACTAACTACTAACCAAATATTGAAAATATCTTTTTTTTTCTGACACTATATATGTATTCTCCAATGAGTTTCTGCATGAAAGAGGTATCTCTTTGTGCAAAAGCTATATTGGCTCAGGAACTCCAGAAAAAAACCCAAACATCTGGGCCCTGAAATGTCCAGAATGCACCCTACCACACCAGGGAATCTTGGGACATTTTCTGATATCCTATGCACTTAATAACTATACATTCAATAATAATGCTAAGATAGATGAACATCTCTATCAGATTAGTTCTGGATATGATTTCATTTTAATTTATGATAATACTACTTACTCTCCTCAAACATCCCTATCTTATTCATGTAGGTTCAGAGGTTAATATACAAGTAACTCCAACATATGGACAATTACCTTAGACAAAAACAACCCCCCCAAAATAAAATAACCAACCCCAAAACTAACAAAAGCCCATCACCATCCCTGATCCTCAAAAAAACTCAAATGCATCAAAAAAAGAAAGCATGAGAGAAAAGGAATGAACAAATGAATGAGATAACGCAAGAGAATACTGATTAAGAGAGACAGAGTAGAAAAAAACACTGTTAGGAAAGGTTTAGTCATAGCTGATCCCATAGTGGGCTATCATTATGGAATGAATTATCACTTGGTGTTTTTTCCTAACCTAAAATTCTGTGTCCTTTTAAAATGCATCTTAGCTATTTCATGTATAAATCACCTCCTTCTAATCTGTGATCTTGCCTTGATAAAGGATAGGTATACAAGTTCAACTCCCTGAATAAATTAAACTCTAACTTTTAAAGGTAGCATTTATAAAGGGTTTAAAAAGGGTCTATTTTTTTCAGGGAATCATTATTTTACTGTATGTCAGCAACACTTAATTTATCTTGCAGACACTAGTGCTGAAATACCCCTGCAACACATTTTTCTTGAATTTAAAAAAAAAATAAAATCTGCAAAAAACCCCAAGCATCTTTTAAGGGTTGTGGTTCTATTCAAATTTCTTTAGAGGTATAAGGCTTGACAAATAACAGATTTATCCATTTTCTTATATTTCTTAAAATAGCTATTTATATTTATGTTTAGGGTTAATCCGTTATGAATAAAGGGCTTACAAAAAAAATGTGTGAATATACCACTAATATTAGTGTTTAGAGCATTCATCATGTGTTAGTTACTCATCCTTTTAATCACATATATATACAAAAAAGGACAATATTTTGCTGTCCTCTGTATGCAGATTTTATACACAATATATGGTCATCAGAAGAAGTCCATCACTTCTGAGAAAAACAACAGAAGTTTTTACTGAGGTGACAATTATGGAGAAATTCTTAAAGAAAAAACCATATTTTGAACTCATAGGGTTACATATTTATTTTATGTGTCTTTTTATCTCCAGCCAATCATTTCAATAGAGTGGTGAGTCCTCCTCAAATGTTTGGTGATCCTTCCATTAAGAGAAATTTCATTGTTAAGCAAATCATGAAAAAAGGTTCTTTTTCAGCTGCCAAGCAGGACAGAAAGGAACAATGCTAATGCTTTTGGACACCTCTACACTGATGGATAGCCTAGAAATAGTATTTTATACTTTTAAAATTCTTATAAAAGGGCAGTGTTAAAACTGTGAAAGATAATGTCAGTCAGTAGTATTGCTCAACTAATTGATTCCACTGAAAATGTGACAGTGCTTCATTTAAGCAACAATCCTTTCCACTGTTCTGGCAATCTGAAGATCTCACAGAGGTGGTAGTGTAACTTAAACATGGGATCATTCATTATGGTTCATAATTGCAGAAAGTAATTTAACAGCAAATAAATGGTGAAGGAAAAACCAATTTGAAGCCTTACGCTCCTTTCACAGTCCTCATGCTTCCAGCTCTGGCTGTCAACTCCATCTCATCAAATTCTCTTGCACATAATTCTTCCTTGTTCTTTCTACCTGTTTTGTGTAATGCCTCACTACTGATCCCCATGTGGTCTTCTTGCTGTCCTGAGCTATGCAAGAATGCACAGCTTGCACCACTCCTTATATAGTCTGACACCTAAAAGTCTCCTTAGGGACTTAGAGTACACTTTAGCATTGCTCTCTGCTGTTCCACCTCCTGATTTCAGATGCTGTCTCCCTCCACTGCCATCCTGCCTTCGGACAACTATGTAATTCCTCAAGGCAGAGGAAAGCAAAAGAAAATGTTAATAAGCAGTTAACTTCTTTTAACATGATAAGCATTTGTGAAAACCAAACAGGTGAAAATACTAAGCAACTCAGATTTAAAGAAATGAATGCACAAAATAAAGTAGCTTTAAGGAATATAATATTTAGTTACAATGTAAAAAATACGATATCAGAATTTTACCCAGAAAAATAGTCTTGACATCTTTGACAAAACAGGAAAAAAAAAGGAACAGTGAAATTCATACAGAATACAACACTGGTCTTCTTGTTGCACATTTCTAATTACTTTAAGCAAGAGAAGAGAAATTTCTATGATGCAAATTTTCTTTTCCAGTCATATAGTTAAATTCAGAGCTGAACTGGGGCTCATTTCTCCTCCCTCATATGTAGATTCATAAATATGTACAAACAAATATCTTTAGTGCTCAATTTCCCTCCTTGTCAGGAAACTAAGTTCACCATTAAAGGCCATAAATCAAGACACTTGCAACCCATCTAATCAACAAACATGATGGTTAATTAATTAATCAAGGTTTATTTGTTGTATGTCTCACATGCACAATTAATCCAGCCACACAGTTTCACAGTGTGTCCTCTGCTGGGCATCCCAGCTCTGCAGATGGGTGAGAATTGTCTCCTTTACGCTCTTTTAAACTCTCAGTGGATGAATAATAGATTCTTCTACCCATTAACTCACCCAGATTCTGCTACCTCCACATAACCAACCCCTAGCAAACAAAAAATCAATTCCAAATTTAACTTCTGATTGTCAGCTGAATGCTAATAAAAACCATAAACCATTGCTGCAATGCTCAGAAAGTTTTATGAAGTCACTCAGGGTTCTGCAAAATTCCAAGAAAGCAGAAATACTGATTATGATGAACCCCAAAGTTTTTGTAGTTTAATTTCATTTTTCAGAACTCTGATATTTCAGATTTGCAACTCTTTTGTTTGAACTTGAAAGGCAATAAGAAAAAATATAAATCTAGGCAAATATTAGTGATCTGCACATATGGGAACTTCATAGGAATTATAAAAATTTTTCTTCAGACCCATCAAAGACAAGTCATCCATTTTATTCTCATAGATGAGCATTTTTATTTGTTTCAAAACAAATTATATGTCTCATATAACTAATGTAAAGCCTAAAAATAGCTATATTCTTGAAAGAGGGACAGAACTGAAAACAATGACTCAAATCAGAAGGCTTTCCAAAAAGTGATAAATATCCTGAAGGGTGACCAATGAGTTCACTGTAATTTTATGCCTGAAATCTGGATGATCTGAGATTAATCTGTAGAGACACTGAATAGGGGCCATTTGAGCAAATTCTTTCAACACTTGCACTTTCCCTTGCTCCTGTAAACTCTGTTCTGTATTTCTGATGCACTTTCGCTCCACATATGATATTATTCAATGATTAACAGAAAAGAAACCAAGTTCTTCACAGGTCATCTTATAACCACACATGTTTCCCTAAAGCATCTTACTATACAAAGCTGATTCACATTCTTCCCCCTGGGAGAGCTTCACAGACTAAACTCATAACTGGTTTCTGTCAGAAACTCCTCAGAGAGTGCATGAAACAGACAGCAACTAGGACACAGACATCAACATACAATTATGTTGTATACAATTCTCCTTGATTTTCTACAGATGTGGCAAAACCATCAAATACAATTTAGAGAACAAATCCAATGATTTGCCATTTACATCAGTTGAGAAGCCAGTCTATGAAATTCAGATTAGCATGGTTTGCTAGAGTTTTTCAGAAACTCAGTAAAACCACATAAACCTCTTTAATATGTTAATATTATATTAAATGTTATTAATTGCCATATGAGATGCTACACCTACTATCTAGTAAGGTGCAGATCTCCAATACTTAAGTGCTTATGTTCTGCTAAAACAAGACAATAGAGATACAGGTTTCCCTCTGCAAAATATCTGCACATAGAAGAAGAAAACAAGGAAATGGTAGATGCAGAGCCCTCTTTTACACTTCGTGACTACTTCTTAATTATAGGCTTCAGTGGAGTGATGAACATTTCAAGAGTAAAATCCTGCTCGTTAATTCCCTTGTTTTGTGTCCATATTTGAGTAGATAATGTAACAAGTCTGCATGTGTCAGATCTAAAAAATATTTGCCTGTTGTAGTGTCACAATACAGGGAAACTGACTGCCACTTCAAGCATACACAGATTTTTAATATTTTTTTAATTAATAAATGCTAGGATAAGGAGAAAGGGACTCTTGTTATATACTGGCTGAACAATTCTTAAAACTAACATCCAGAAACATTCTGTGAAGGTGAATTAAATAATATTTCTCAAGAACCTTTAAACCTTAGACTGTAGGCAATACAAACCAAAATAATTCATATTTTTCC
>VWZD01012575.1:0-41236 GCA_013396695.1 Sakesphorus luctuosus
AGCACCCTTCACACCAATGGCACCGAACAAGGTGTGTGAGGACAGGTAAGAGCAAGCTGGGAGCATGGCAGGGTGGTGGCAGCTGCACTGTGCATGGGGATGCAGGGGGGTAGGCGTGGGGGACACCCTTGGAGGGGCTGTGGGGTTGGCACAGCCTCTCACCTCATCCAGAATCAGCCCAGCTCTAGCAAGCCCTCATCCACCGACTCTGATCACTTGATTCCACACAGCAGGAGGAATCACACTCACGGAAAAGATGAGCCAGGCTCATGCCCTGCCTGATACCCCCCAGGGACCTGATCCTAGCTGGTTCAGTACAAATAAGCCAGGGAAGCAGCATTGTCCCATGGGATAGTGAAAACCAGATGTAAAGAGATGGCTCCCAAAGGGGGGACATAATTTATGGGTCCTGTCTGGGCTAGGAGCCATGCTGGCACATCTTCTCTGTTTCCTATAAGTCCCACCAGCCATCCCAGCCACCACCAGTAAAGACACTCAAATTCACAGGTGGAGGGGATGGCAGCACTTCCCTGCAACAGCCACCCCTAAGCCGGCCACAGGCGAGGGGCGAGAGCCCATCCCCAGCTCCCTCCTCGAGCAGGTTCGGCCGAAGCAGCCCATGTCCGTGGGACCCCACTCTCCCACCCAGCCGCAGACACGCACCCATCAGCGACCTTGCACGCGTCCTGCAAAGCAGAAAACGCTCCTGGTCTCCTGCGGGATGGCGGAGCCTTCCTGCCTGCCCGTCGAGCCCCCTCGGCTGCTCCGTTCTTGCCCGGAGAGGTTCGGCGTCTCTGCTCACCTTGCTCAGTCGCCGAGCCCCGCTCCGCTCCACCAGCAGCTGCGGCTGCGGCCCGGCGAGCGCGGCCGGGACGAGCTGCAGCGCGCAGAGCGCCAGCGCCAGCCCCATACACAGCATCCTCCGGGAATGGTCCGGGATGAGTCCGGGGTGACTTCAGGGCACGGCAGGGAGTCGCTCCGAGGGGTGGAGAGGGGAGCCGCGGGCAGGTACCTCGGCGGGACCGGGCTGACAGCAGCGGGACTTAAGAAGCCTCCCGCCCTGAAAATGAGCCCTCCCTCCGCGCCCAGCCCACCGCCCGATTCCCCTCCTTCTCCCGGGGACCCTCACATTTTCCCTTTCTCTTTTGCTTTTTTTCTTTTTGCCTTCCCTCCCCAGTTTCGCTGCCAAGCACAGGTCTGGATTCGCAGGGATGCTGGAATGGGAAGCGGCTGTTTCCCAGGTCCCCAGGGCCGGCACTGGGGGGGAGGGGCGCGGAGGCTGCACCCACCACCCCAGCGCACGAACATCACAGAACTCCGGTGGGAGGATCCGACCACCGCCCACCCCTCCGCCCAGAGCCGCGGCTCGTCTCGCTCCCCACTTCTGGGCTGCCGAGGGCCGCGCTCGGCCCAGCCAGGTGGCAGCTGAACAGGAGAGGGATTTCAGGTATTNACAGCAGCGGGACTTAAGAAGCCTCCCGCCCTGAAAATGAGCCCTCCCTCCGCGCCCAGCCCACCGCCCGATTCCCCTCCTTCTCCCGGGGACCCTCACATTTTCCCTTTCTCTTTTGCTTTTTTTCTTTTTGCCTTCCCTCCCCAGTTTCGCTGCCAAGCACAGGTCTGGATTCGCAGGGATGCTGGAATGGGAAGCGGCTGTTTCCCAGGTCCCCAGGGCCGGCACTGGGGGGGAGGGGCGCGGAGGCTGCACCCACCACCCCAGCGCACGAACATCACAGAACTCCGGTGGGAGGGGCCGACCACCGCCCACCCCTCCGCCCAGAGCCGCGGCTCGTCTCGCCCCCCACTTCTGGGCTGCCGAGGGCCGCGCTCGGCCCAGCCAGGTGGCAGCTGAACAGGAGAGGTATTTCAGGTATTTCAAATATTTGAGATCCTCGAACCCGATGCCAGGTGTGCAGCGGCGGGGAGCAGGCACCCTGGCACCAAGGAGCCCCTGTCTGGGTGGTTTCCTGCAGCACCCATGTTGCCCGCAAAACTGGGAATAAAAGAACTGTTTAAGACTCTCTGAGTATAAGAAAGCGGCATTCTTTATTTATGACGTCAGATGCACGAGGGCATGGGATCCTCCAAAAACGTGCATGCCAAGTTACAGAAACGTCATGCCTTTATTTAGCTGCCTTTTGAATAATTCATTTATTCCCCAGATGTGTCCATCACATTTCCCAAAACTGTTCCTCCCCTTGACACGCCTCCTGTTTTGAGTCGGTGGTCCTTTAAGGTGGTCGTTCACAACCCTCTAGTGGTCACTCTGTTGTCTTTCTCAAGCTGTCCTTTTCTTGGACTCTTGCTTTTGGCACATCATCATGGTCTTTAGAACATTGTCCATGCCCTTTGGAACGGTGTCCAATCATAAGGTCAGTTTTGACAAGTTTGTTGGCTTTATGTTCCTTTTATCATTTCTGCTTCACAGAATAAAAATACTCTCTATCTGTTGGAAAAATCCTGACCTTAACATAGTATAAGCTACACTGATAAGCTACATAGTCTAAGCTACATGGCTGTATGCAGTACACCCCTACCACCCATCTATCAAAAATGCTGGATTTAACACCCCCTCTTCCACTCCTCCTCCCCCTTCAGCAGATCATTTTCCAGACAGAGCTGCCTCAGGCCCCCACAACATGCTGGAATGCCCTCATGGGTACCCTGCCATCACAGATGGCATGGGAACATGGGTTTTCCCACATATTTTGGTGAACAGATGTTTTTTCCCTGTGGAAAGCTGTAAGGGGCTGAGCCAACTGAGCACACAGGAAAAGTGTGGCAGGTCTCAGACTTTCCCCCCTGCCACAGCATGGTCAGAATGCACTTGTAGGACCCTTCCCCATATAGGCAGCTACACTCTCCCTTGCATGCTGACGCCAGCTGGCCTCTCCATATTGCTCCCAGCCTTGGGAAGGGTTGCCTGGCTTGTCCAAGCCCATGCCTCAGCTCTATTTTTAGCCTTCCATCCTTATTTAGCAGCAAGGCCGGCTGGGAGCATGCAGGCAGGGCGTGGGAGCAGGCAGGGGCCAACACGGATGCTGCTGCCCACCCAGCACCGGCAGTGACAACTGCAGCACTGATCCACTGCTGAGGCTTAAGGGTGAGGAATAAATAGCCTGTTCCTCCCCTCCCACCCGGGAACAGAGCGGAAAGTTATCCCCTGGGATTAGTTTTCACTTTGAGGCCCTGGAGCAGCCGGAGGACAGGGATAAGGATAAGGATGCATGAGGAGAGGCATGGGCACAGACTGAGCATTGTGTTGAGGTTGGAAAGGGGAGCAGAGCCCCTCGGTTTGAGTCCCCAGCACCACATGTTTTCCTGCTTCTTGCCAGCACAGGTGAAAGTTTCACTCCCCCATTCCTAATCTTTGCCACTCCATTTTGCCACGTGATAAAAAAGAGAATAAAAGATTGTAAGAACAGGTTAACCCATATCTTTTTGCTTGGAAAAACACTGGCAAGGACAGGAATGACTTGAAATCACTGCTCTACCTTAAGGCAGAAGTATGTGCAACCTAGATCCCCACAAAAGGAACTGTAACTTTTTTGGGGCTCCAACATGTCAAGAACTTCTGCAGTTCAGTTTTCTCAGCCATCTCACTCATGCAAAGTCCAAGTCACGAGGTCTCAGCAGACCTGGCTAAATACCTTTTATTTGCATTGAAGAAAAGCAGCCAGCACTTCATTAGGTCTTATTTGCAAAAGTAAATAGATTGCAAATGATGAGCAGGGCTGAAGGGTGTAACCATGACCAACCTGTCTCCACTGCCTGGACTGCAGCTCTGCTGGGACTTGCCAGGCTGACCATGGGCCAGGTCATCACCCAAAAACCCGCCAGCCAGCAAAATCTCCTCCACCTCATTGTTTTTTTCTTTTTTTTTCCTAAGACTGGGTTTCTCCAAATAAAATAAACAACAACAAAAAAAAGATTGACCCCATCTGCACTCAAAGGACCACCCTGCACACAGACCATGCAGGGCACCAACACCACCTTGTACCTATCCCATCTAGCCCGGTCCTTACCAGCTGGAACCGGAGAGAAAGAAACAAGAGACACTTAAACAGTTTGAATAAATGCTTTTCTTATCCAGAAGCCTTGGCAAACACTTTAAATGACCATTGGTACAAATTAACTTGACATTATCCTGTTATCCCATTTACGGCAATTCAGCTGAGCATGTGATAAAGCCTCCTCAGCTCACTTTTCTAGAGGAAATCTTTGAGATGTCTCCAGCTGCTGTCATTCCTGGGGAGTGCGCACGATAACACCAAAAAAAGACATCAGGGCAAACTTCAAAACAAGCTGAAGCTGCCCCAGGTGGAGCTGCTGCACACCACCTCTGCTTTCCTGTCTGCGCGGGCAGAAATCCCCTTCTGCCACAGTCCCTGTCATCTCCAGCCTGCTGTGTGTAGTCTCCAGCAACCCCAGCCACATGTGCTCCCCAGATACCCAGGGTTCTCTAGTTACCCTACAATGCCATGGAAAGCCCCTGCTTCCCTCAAAAGCATATGAACAGAAAAGTTTCTGGCTGTTAAAGTGCTGCTCTGCAAACGGAGCAAGTGATCAGGATACTGTGGTAGAAGAGGATGAAGCAGGGCTGAGATGGGAGATCTCTCTGTCAGGCACACAGAAAGGATTGGAGAAACTAAGAAATTGCTACAATCAAGCTAAAATAAGAGATCTTTGGGGTAGCACAAGCAGAAACTCTGGCTGGCAGTCAACCCAGGGGTTGAAGGAAGGATGTAACATGGTCTGGACAGCCCCATCTTTGAGGGGTAGAGATGTCTAGAAGTGCAGGGCTCTAGCTGCCATGGTGAGCATGGCACACCAGAGCCTGCAGGGGAGGCTGGGGAGAAGGGTTCTGGAGCTATTCTTACTGCACGTCCCCATCCCCAAATCCCAGTTCTGTCTTGCTAGCTTGATGCCTTAACCTACTGTGTCCAAATGCTCTGTTTTTTCTACACCACTAGCAAGAGAAACCCTACCTGGAGCCCCACTTTGTGGCACAGCATCATCCCAGCGCACCCCCTTGGCACCTCACAGTTAAAAGCAGGAATTTCCATGAGCACATGTGCAAACTACTGGACCTTCATGGACCAGCAAGACATGTGGCAGCTGGACAGGCTCCTTGTCAGCTGTGCACACAGTTGCTTCTGTTCACAGCCACAGCCCCTGCAATGCAAATTCAGCCTGGAAGTATGCATGTGCTTTTGTGCTTGTCCCTGTAGGCCTTCAGTCTCTGAAGTCTAGACCAGGATTTTTAATTTACCCTGAAGAGGTGGAGGCCACCACCTTGCACATACAGGCCTTTTATCCCACAAACGATCTGCTCAGCCCAAATAAGTACTCTCATTCGGGGAAGGAGACTTACTTCGTTCTGAAGTGCTGGGAGAGATAAGAACAGAGACGCTCTCACTGGTTTTTGAGCAGTGGGAGCTGATGCCAGAAGCTGCTGTGACTCATGAAACTTCACTCAGGTTAAGCAGCACCCACCCAAGAGGACACAGACAACTGGTCCCACCAGTCCCCGGGGAGACTTGGGGCAATGTAGGCCTGCCCCTTGCCTTCTCCACCCTCCTATCCAAGTAGTGTTTCACAATTTCCCCTGTCCCAGGGCAGAAAAGACACCTCCAAGCCGAACGTGACGGGATGACCAGGCACCTCCACTCCCTCGCTGCCCAGGCAAAGTGCCAGGGTGCTGGCAGTCCCTGAGCTGAGGGTTGCTTGGACTTCTCCCAGGGGATATTTGGAAAATGTCAGAATAGAAACTTGTTGACAAAAACTTGCAGTGTTTCCATATGGGCACAGCCTCGTGACCAGGTTTAAACACTCTTATTTCAACAGTGCTGTGTGGCACCAGTGGGTTTTTCAGGTCAGAATGTGTGGTCATCTAGAAATGTCTGAAAAAAAGCAACATTTAAAAAGCATTTATAAAAAATCATCAAAATCAAAACATTTGGAGGAACCTTCTTTTCCTCCCATTATTTTTAAACAGGACATTTTCAAATCCATTTCTGTCCCTAACTCCTTGGGACCCATTTCCAAAGGGTAGGATTTCCTCCTGAAAAAGGGCACCACGGCTCCATGCATGCCAGCATTTGAGGTGTTTGGGATGCTCAGGAGGAGGGTTGGCAGGATGTAGTCCCCGAGGCAATATGGACCACACTGAAAGCCCCCTCCAGCCAGCATGACCCCCAGAGCAGAGCTCCTGCCAGGAGAAAACACCCTAAACCCACAACTTTTTTTTTTTCCATAGCTACCCCTGCACAAGCTGAAATTTCAAGGAGTGATGGCAAAAGCCAGGATGGATCGTGCCTTTAGACTCACATCCCTCCTCCTAGAGGGCTGGGATGGGTTCAGCAGTGGAAGCCCCTGAGGCAGCTCTGCTGCAGCTGCACCCGAGCCTTGGTGCAGAGGTCCTACTCCCTTTCCTCCTCTCCCAGGAGAGGACACCCGCAGTGCAGGCCTCCTGCACTCCTTATCCTACCCCCAGTATGGAGATCCTCAGTGCAGGGGACCCCAGGGGCAGAGCATTCCCGAAGCACCCCGGCCCAGGGCGGGGACACCTCGGGGTGGAGGGGACCCAGGGCCAGCCCCGGGGGCGGGCGGGCTGCTGCCGGGGGCCCTGCCCGCGGCTCGGGGGTGCAGAGCACCCTCTCCCGGCGCTGCCTGTCAGCAGCTGCTGGACTTTTTTTTCATTATCATTTTTTAAATTATTTTTTTCTGCCTGCCAGCTGGGGCGGCTCGTCCCGTCCCATTCTGTTCCGTCTCGTCCCGTCCCGCCCGGTGCCGCTCGCCGGGGGATGCCGCGTCCCGCGCCCCGCGGCTAAGCGGGTCCCGCCGGGGCTCCATGGGCTGCACCGGCAGCGCCCTGCGCTGCTGCCCCGTCGGTGCCGAGGTAGCGGCTGCGGGGGCTTTTGGGCTGGGCTTCGCGAGTGGTCGGGGTTCGCGTGGGCTCCGTGGGGTCGGGGTCTCGTGGGACCGAGGGTACACGTTGCCGGGGTTTAGTGGAGTTGGGATTCGCATGGGGCTGATGTTTGTGTGGAGCCCTGCTTGCAGTGCTGGGAACGAGTTATGGTGGGTGCACCCGGCGTGGGTCCCCTCCTGTCCGGGGGAGCGGCGGGGCCGGGCAATGCAGCTGTCTCCAGCTGCGTGGGACCCCACTGACACTGTGGTGCGGGAGCTGGAAGCGGGAACAGTGGGAGATGGCAGCCACCTCCCCTGCTGCACTCTCCTGCAGCCCTCCAGGCTCACCCCCATGTCATGGGGAAGTTCATACTTCAGAGGGTGCAGCATCTGGGGATGAAAACGCCAGTTGGAAGGGCTGGTCTCATAGAGGACATGGATGGGTTCCCCCCAAAAGACATCTGCCAGCCTCCCACAGCATCTTCCCTTGTCCCAAAAGTTGTATCCCTTTGTGCTGAAGACATCACTTCTGTAGGGGAACACTCTGAGTCTCCCGCAGATCTAAGTGCATTGCTTTTCTGTGAGCTCAGATCTAGAAATTATCTGCTGATTATTGTTATCATCACTATTATTATTATTATTATTATCTGACATGCTCATGCTGCCATAGTGCCCCACCATCGGCCTTGGGAGTTGTTTGTGCAGTCAGATGTTCTGTACTGGTGTTGGGGTTTTGTGATCACTGGGGGGTGGCGGGGGCAGGAGAGAAGGCAGAAAGTTCCTGTGGTGCTGCTGTGCCCCACGAGCCTTTACAGAGGCAGCTGTGAGAGCCCAACCACCCAGGACCACACGGCCAGAGCAGAACCCGCTGCTGGGATGTGCAGGGGGTGCAGGCACAGAGTTCACACAGCCCCACAGCCAGCAACAGCCTCTATTTACAGTACTTGCAGGCTTGGCTGCTCCTCCACATCATGGAAAAAATCCCACTCTTTGCTGTATCATAAGATCACTTCTGGACTGGTTTGTGACTCTGAGAGCTCACAAGAACAGGCATGGGACAGGGAGAAACAGCAGCCCTGAGGCCCCAGGTACTGAGAGCCACACGTTTACCGAACTGCGGAAATTTGTCATTTGCCTGCAGACGCCTCCCTTTTCCTGCACTTGCCTGCTCTTCTGCTCAGCCCAGTGGCACTGCTCACCGAGGTTCATGCACCCTGCTGCTATGATTAAGTTGCAAGTTAATTCTGAAAGTAGCATCTAAAGTCCCTGTTAAGGCTAAAAGGGGTAAAGTAAGGGAGGGCATGGGGACACTCCGACCCATGTTCTTGTGTCCAAGGAACCAAAAGGCAGGGAGCAAGACCTTCACTTCCCACTGCTGATAGGTGGGCTTGCAGAGCTGGTACCTTGGGGTTGCTTGGGTTTGCAGGAGACCTCAAACCACAGGGGTGAGACCAGCCAGAACCCAGGTACAGGTCATGGGGTTGGGGGCTGTAATGGGACTGTGGAGGCTTTGGGGGCCACTCCCAGGTTGTAGGTGACCTTGGGGAGCTGGTGCTGGTCTGGGTCTGGTGGTGGATGGCATTCCAGGAGACACTGCGTGCCCTGGGGGAGTTGGCTTGGCAGCCTCATCCTTCTCCAGCACCAGTCTGTAGGGAGATAAGCAGGCACAGACAGAACCCAGCCCTGAGCTGCTGACACTGTCCCTGGGATTCCCTTCCCTTCCAGCTCCATCCACCCATGCTTGGCCGCTCATGGTCACTTCCTTGGTTGTGCTCCTGGCATGAGAGAGGCCAAGTCGCCTTCGCAGAAGGTCAGGGCTGAGGTTTGGCCACCTGCCAGGGCTGGGGTGAATTTATTTTGAAGATACAGGAACTATATGCAGCAGCAGGAGCCAGGGAAGGGTCAGGATGCAAAACCTGAGGCTGGTAACAATGTGAAGGGTTTGTGTATGATCTGTGGTACAGATCTGACTGTATGTGAGGTGATAGTCATCTTGTAATACAACCGTTGCTGGAGGAAAAACAGTAGCAGAGTCGAAGAAGGTCCCACGAACCTGTGCCAGCATTGCTCTGGCAGCACTGAGCATCTGCTGCAGGTCCCAGGGAGGTTTTAGGGTCATGAGCCAAATCCTGGCCCCCTTCTCCACAGCCACAAAGCAAAACCTCTTCCCCAGGAGCAGAGTAGGGATTTAAATACTCATTTCCTGCCACTTGGTGATTTCCTTTGCTAGGTTGTATGGTTGAATTGCTTAATGTACTTGTAAAACAGGAAAAGAGGAAGAAAAATACAGTCCCAAACCCCACCTCAAGCTAAGCTGAAGCAGAGGTTGCAGCCACCCTATCTGTCCAGGCTGTGCCAGCTGCCTGTGCACTGCTGCTCCACACCCTTGGCATACTTGGATATGTCTCAGGTCCTGCTGGAAATCCCAATTAATCCATCCATAAACAGTTCCACTCCAGACTATTAAAAATATTTAGTTCTACAAATGTAGATACTTTTGGTTTTTTCATAGCTGGAAAGTATTTTTTGGCAGAGGTTTCTATGCTGAGACCTTACAGGATAAGCTGCACTGTAGATGGTCCCCACCTGCAGGATGTTTCAGGCTGCTTCTTCCCCTGGCCAAAGCTGTTCCAGCTGGAGCAACTCCCAACATGCTCCTTTCATATGCAGTGGATACCAGGATTGTTTTCCAGGTCTCCAAAATGCACCTGATACTGGAGCCACGGGTGCCACATGCTGCTCTGGAAGCAGCAGCAGAAGGTGCCTCTATATTTCAATGTTTTAAGCCACATTTGCTATTTCACCTTGGCTTTGGCAATGGAGCTTTTATCCCAAAGGACGATTGAGTGGTTAGAAGTAAAATTAGCTCTAGATACTATTTTAATTGCTCCTAGAGGTAGGAAGGTGTCTCACTTGTAGCCTCAGGGTAAGTATTTAAATTTGTCTGCTGATGCTGATGAACCTCTTTCTTACTTCAGCTATTCCTGAGTTCAGTGCAGGTGTCTGAAATCATCTTCCTTGAGAGGCCCAGGGGCTCTACAGCACCATCCCACTGGGTTTGGGTCATGGAGGAGAGGTGAAGGTTCCCTGGATCTGTGCTGGAGACATTGCCCATGCTATGGAGGTGACCAGCCCTGGGCTCTCTGACCTTGGGCTTTGCCTTCACCAGGGAGCAAGACATATACAACAGATGTGGTTTGGTTTGTGGGTTTGTGGATCCCTCCTGGAGGTATTAACAGTATCCTGCTCACACAAAGACTGAGATTATCCAAAACCCCTAGGGTCTGTGTGACCCCTCTGTGTCAGGATGGTTCACACACACAGCCTTTGCTTTGTTGCAGTAAAACCTGGGGGGAGGAGGGGATTGGGGGTTCCTGTGATGCCCTTGGCCTGCAGAGCCCCAGCTGCTCATCCACCACCCTCTCTCCCCCACTTGCTGACTCCAAATCCCATCACAGGACTTGGGTACATTAAATAGCAGCGAGATGCACATCGGCATGAGGTGTGTGCAGGGGACATGTTGGGGTCCCTGGGGACTCCTTGTAGGCAGGGCTGTTGGGGCTCAGCAGCATCCCAAGGCACTCCATGTTTTCAGGGCAAGCTGTGTGGACAGGGAGAACAAACCCTTGTTTGTGAAGCCCAACTGTCGGGTGCCTCCTCACCACATTTCCTGGGCCACGTTCAATGCCACGGCCGCTCGCGCCATAGAAGGGAAGATAAAGCCGTGGCTTCCCAGCAGCTCAGAGTTCTCCTGCTCTCTGGAACTGCGCCTCCCTCCAGCTTCAGAAGCAGGGCTGCAGGAGAGGCAGAGGCAGGGATGCCTGTTTGCTTTCCCTTGCTTTCTTCCCAAGCCAGGCTCCCTAATCTGGCTGTATTTGGCAATGCCGCTGTGACAGCGAGGCCAAGCCAGGGAGGAGCTGGCACAGGGGGGTCCCCAGCTCCCCACAGGCAGCAAGACTGGTTGTGGTAGGGACTAGTATTTTTAGGGATGGCTTTGCTGGGGACTGGAGAGCAGCAATGTGTCTGCAGGTGGATTTTCTCACCTATGGTGCATCCATGCCCCTGCCCAGAAGCACAACCTGGTGATGGGCATCAGGGGCCAGATTGGCCCTGCACCGGTGAGGCCGAGCTGTGAAGGCAGGCGAGCTTAGCTTCTATCTTTCAGCAACTGATAAAAATACATTCACTTCTTTTTTTCTCTCCTCCCCTCCAAGTGACTAAATTAAACCCAAGCAGGGCTGGAAAGCATCCCACAGAGCTGTGTTGCTGGAGGCAGCTCCCAGCTCTGGGTTATCTCAGCCCTGTGGCAGCAGTGGGAGCGTGCAGGAGTGCGGAGCTGAGCGGCACATTCCTGCACTCCTGAGATCATTGTTTGGCTGCCACCAGCCCTCGCCTGCTGCCAGCCCTGCACAGGGTCTGCATCACCTCTGATTTATGGTTATTTTTCATTTCTCGCTCCTGCTCCAGCATGGGCTGTGTCAAAGCCCAGCTGTGTAACATGCTGGCAGAGGGCTGTGTTTGGAGGGCTGCAAGGCACCAGGGACCCTGAGCATCCCAGGACAGGAGGAAGGCGGCAAGGCAGTGCCACAGCCAGAGCCCTGCCAAGTGCTGCCTTCTCTGCCCCACCAAATGTTTTGCTGCTGGTGTGTATTTTTTACCAGCATCATATGCAGGGGGAGTTGTGAGCATCCGTCAGGTTTTCTAGCTGAATGCTACATGGTGAAGTGTCTGGCATGCAGGGAAGTAGCATGAGGCTGAGGCTATCTGATGGGCAGCACATGCACACCCATGGGTGCTCAGGGCTGAGAGAGGGCAGGCTGCTGGGGAGGGACCACTGCTGGCCAAGCACCTCTGTTTCAGCAGGACAGAAGTGTGCTCAATGTAGGGTGTCCTCTGTCTGTAGACACCTGCCCCATTTGTCCCCTCCTGCTCCAGCCCCTTCTCTTTCTGCTAGAGACAGCTGAAAGGCCAGAAGCAGAGAGGACCAGCTTCCCAGGAGCTCACAGCCTTGAAGACAGAGAATGGTGAGAAAAACAAAGTGTGTTTTACCCCCACTGTGCTTTCTCAGTGTGGTATTAGGGAAGCAGTGGACAGACCCCAGCACAGTCAGCCTGCACAGGGCTGGGGATGATGGAGATGATGGCTGCAGCTGGTACAGGAGGGCAGACAGGGTATCCCAGAGAGGATCACATCCCAGAAATAATGTCATCCTAGACTCAATGGCATCCCAGAGTGAATGGCATCCCATTCTCTCAGACAGGTCATCCCCAGAACAGGAGACCTAACAAGTTTTGTGTCCTCTCTGAGCTTGACAGCTCCATCCCAGTTAGTGCTAATTTGGATCAGTGAGATGGAGGGAAGTATTTGTTCAGTGGGAAGAGGACAGGGCTGACCACCATGCTGGCAGGTTTGCTGCCCAGGATGTCCAAGCAGCCTGGGTAGCAGGATGCGACCAGTGCTGTTTCAGCTGTGTTTATCTTGCAGCCAATGTCTCCCTGCTTCCTGAGGATGGGAAGAAGGGAGTGCTGCCAGAGGAGTGGACAGACAGTGCAAAATTCCTCCAAGGCCAGGAGGAGGAGGAGGAGCAGCTCCAAGATGCTGGCCAGGCAGGCACCGTGAGCATCGACCAGGACATTCACATACAGGTCGGTTGGAAAGACAGGTGCTGCTGAGGGCAGTGACTGGGCATGGAGCATGTGGCCAGCCAGGACTTCCCAGGCAGTCATTGTTGACCTGGACCTGGATCTGGACCTGGCATATGGTGGGCTGGCCTCTCCCGTTTTGGGGAGAAGGAAGGAGTTAGGAAATTGTTAGGAAGCCTGAAGTGGTGTGGCTCTGTATCCCTTACTCTGGGGTTTGTCATCTCCCTGCTTTCCAGGTGGAAAAGGGAAAAGAGCTGGAGCTGAAGGAGCAGTTTGATGCCCTGAGAAGAGAGCACACAGAGACACTACAAGGTGTGTGCTGGGGCATAACGGCTCCCCTGCAGTCCCTCTGCCCTTTTCCCCTCTACTGCGCCTGCCACTCTGGCTGCCTGTGGGGTTGTGGGGATGCTGCTCCCCTGTTCCTCAGAACTGTGGGGCTCAGGTGGAGCTTGCTGCCCCAATGTCCCCAAACTGATGACACTCAGCTCATGTCCCCCCTGCAGAGCTCCAGAAAGCACACGAGAAGGAGAAGCTGCTGCTGGCAGAGTCCCACCACAGGACCCAGGCAGTCTTACAGGTACCTGTGGAGAAATCCCTGGGGAGGGGGTGCTTGTGGAGGGCTTGAGGACCATCTGCTGGTTCTGCCACGGTGCCCCATGCTCCTCAGTGGCCACCTTGGTCCCTGGTGTGCTCAGGGCCCATGCTAGTTCCTCCAGCCCTGAGCTTATTTGGGTACCATAGCCCAGCAGTGCTTTGGCTCAGGAAGAAATCCCGGATACCTCTCACTCTGCTTTTTCTCTGGCTGCCCTAGGAAACAATTCAGTCACTGAATTCCCAGCTGAAATCCTTCCAGGAGAAGATGAAGCGGGTGGAAGAGTCACTTTTGAGCACAGACTACAAAAAGCATATCCAGGTGCAGGGAGGGGTATCAGGGAGGGCACATGCTCTGGGGTGCTGACTCAAAGCCAGGGGGCTTTTCTGATGAACCCTGGTGGGGTGGGGCTGGAACCAGGGGAGAGCAGGAGCTGGAACCAGGTGGGAGCACAGAACAGCTGAAGGAGGGAGCAAAGCCTGTCCTGAGGAGGCGCACATGTTGTTGAGGTCCCTTGAACACAAGCAATGGCCCTGCAGGAGCATGGGAGCCCCAGTCCCTTCTGGGAGCAGGAGCTGGAGAGCCTGCACTTTGTCATCGAGATGAAGAATGAACACATCCACAGTCTGGACAAGAAGCTGCTGCACCTGGAGAACATGGTGGGTTGAAAGTGGGCATCACACGTGGGCTTTCCTCTTTTCAACTCTTCTTCCTACCTAAATTCTGCCCAGAAACTGCAGCTGGAGTGAAGGTGGATGGAGCGTGGTTCCTGTCCTGGAGTGGGGTGGGGATGTGGGTGCAACGCCACCAAGCCAGCATCCTCCCCAAGATGGGGTGATGAAGAGTTTGCAGGTGCTCCCTCCTCATCCTTTTGTCCCCTTCCAGGAGGAGAAGAACCTTCTGCTGGAGGAGAAGGTGAAAACTCTCCAGCAGGAGAACGAGGACCTGCAAGTTCGCACCCAGAATCACTTGGTCATGGCAAGGTAAGTGCTGATCCCATGCACCCACTGGCTCCCCACTGCACAGGTGTCATCTCCAGCAGGGGAACAGGTGGCAGTGGGGGGAACACATCGCAGCCTGTGGTGCCACCAGGTGCTTTGCGGGGAGCTGAAGGGCTTGCTATCACTTTTCCCGGCGGCTCTGGCACCACGCGCTGTCTGCCCGCAGGCAGCTGTCGGAGGAGCTGCAGGCCGCCCGCGGGGCGCTAGAGAAGGAGGCACAGCTGCGCGATCAAGCTCACCGTGAGAAGGAGGAGCTGCTGTACCGCGTGCTCAATGGGGGGGACGGCACCCCCTTCCCCATGGCTGCCGGAGAGATGCCCCTCATCGCCACGTAGCACAGCGCCGACGGCACCGTGCGCTGCCGGCGGGGGCTGTCGGGGCTTTCACCGCGTGTGTGAGCCCAGGGCTGCCCTTACAAGCGTCCTCCCAGCCGGGGCAAGGCTCCGGGCTGGCCGAGCCCTCGGGGCACCTCGTCCGACCGGAGTAATGGAGCATTTCACAGGACACTTGCGCCTGCCTTTCCCCAGCCCTTGTGGGGCTTCAGAGGGACACCGAGACACGTCCGTGCCATGCTTGCACCTCTTCCTCTGGAGGCAGTCTATGGAGGGCTGTCTGGGGGTAAAAGAGATCAGCCAGGACACACAGGCTTACATTGGGCTGATCTGATCCAGCGCTTGGGTCTGAGCAAAACAAGCACCAGTGCTGCCCAGGGTGTGAGGTGAGGATGATGAGGTGGTCACTAGTATGGGGAGGAGCACAGGGAAGATGAGGACAGCACTGGGAGCATAATGTTAAGGTATCTCACCAGGCAGGGGTCCCATTCCTACCCTCCTCCTCCCATCACCTCCTCCACCTTCAGCAGATATCTCTCAGGGGTTGCTCCTGCAGCTCAGGTGTGTCCCTGCCCACTGCCACAAAGACCCTAAGTCCTCCTTTTCCCCACTGCCCATCAGCAGCACCACCAGCCCTATCTCCTCCCCCGAAGCTGGGCAGAGGCTTTGTTCCAGAGCTGCACATTTGGGTAGCAGAGCATCCTCCCAAGAGGTAGCAGGCTTCAGCAGGTCACATCTCTCCCTGCCCCTAGCCAGGGCATCCCCATCAGAGAAGATGCTGCCAGCATGGCTGCAGGTCAGTGCTGGATGCACACAAGCACTTTCCACGGGGTGCACAAGTGTGATGGAACGGTCACTGCTCCAGGGCTGCCACTGGCTCATCCCCTCCCCAGGGCTGTTCAGCCAGGGGTGTGCACATGTGTGTGTGTGTGTGTATGTGCACCAGGCCAACATGCTACTGGCTGTAGCAATTACAAGTTTGTAAGAAGCAGCAGCCTCAAGAATTCCAGGTCCGTGGTTTTGGTTAACTGGTGCAGGAGCATCCCAGAGTGGGGCTGTGTACTTCACACCCAGTATGGTGGGAAGATGAGGAGGGTGGGGGCAGGCACCATGAACACACAACAACAGAGCTCCAAAGGAGGCCAATCCCTCTTTTCCTGTTCCTTCCCTCTTTTAATTCATTTCAATGGGCTTCCAGAAAAGGGCAGACCCCAAACCTCCCAGCCCTGCCAAGGCAGCAGAGCCACTGCAACAGCTGCTTCCATCCTTTGTGCTGACCTTGCTGTGAAAAGAGCAGCTGAACAAGGGAGCCAGGAAAGCAACATGGATGTTTTACTCACACACCTCCACAGGGTGCCAGAGTAGGAAATTGGGGTGATTGTTGTGCCAGAAACGTGTCCCCACAGGGCATCCACCGCTAAATGCATTATCCATGCATCCCCCTGGCTCTGGGGACAGGTGGTGGGGCAGCTTCCAGCTTTGTCCAGCAAGCTCAGGGATGTGGGGGGATGTGCCAGGTACTGTAGCATCAAAGCAGAGAACGTCCCACAAAATCCTGCCTGGCTGCAGCTGAATGAGAAAGGATTTCTGGGCAAAGGTATATGAGGCTGGTGGGATCTGGCATCCTGTGGGGAACACAGAGGAAGGTGAGCAGGTCCCAGAATTGACTGCAGCAGTGAGGCAGAGGAGCACAGACCCAGCTCCACAGGATGTTTGCAGCTGCACGTGCAGCTGTAGGTCCCAACACCAAAGCCCTTGAGGCTGCCTGCACTTCCCTGGGGTGCATCCCACAGGGAGCAGAGGAAGAGAACATCAGGCATGCAGGAGCAAAGCAAGGAAGGATCCAGAGCAATAAAGCATAGGTGTATGCTCTGACCACAAGGCTGCCTTGTCCTGGTTGTATGGGGCAACCCTATGTCCCCAGAGCAGCCTATGAGCTGCTGGGCTAGCACCTCTGCGGGAAGGGGGCTCAGCACACCATGGCATAGCCAGGGGCATGGGGAGGAGAGCAGGCCTGTTATCCCACACTGCAGTGCAGAGTAAATAAAGCTGTGCTTGTCACCCACGCCATCTCACATGAGCGAGGTCTCCAAACACCACTGCCAGCCCAAGGGAACATTGCCTCGAGGGAAAAACAGGGCATGAAGGAGTCAGTCAGTGCTAGCTGGCCACGAGGGTCTCCCCCTCCCAGGCTGCCACCAGGGGAGCTCAGCCCTGTGGCTGCATCACAGCCATTGGGTATGTTACAACCAGCCTGGTGGCTCTGCTGCCCAGGACAGGCAGGGCTGAGCAACTCAGATGCCTTACAGTTCCAGAGAGCTGCTCAAGACAGTGGGTACCACCAGAGCTTGGATACCTGAAAAGTTACACACCAGCAACCTTCAGCATCTTCAAGGATTCCTTGGTTTTATCTGCTCTTGCTGGTGTCAGCCAGAGTACAGACACCACTGCCCATGGTTCCTGGGGCAACTCGCCAGCTCCTTCAGCCATTCTGCAGCTTCTGTGCTGGCTGGGACAAAGGGTGGAGACAAAGAAGGAGCAGGGTTAACTTGGGTGAGGCAGGGAAGGAAACGACCTCAGGGCACTGCAGGCAGCGGTACAGCCTGACAGGAGCATCCCAGAGAGACTCAGCCTGCATCTGCATCTATGCTGTGCTGCAAGGTCCTCTCAGCCCTGTGTGTGCAGCACGAGAGGGAAAGCTGGGGGGAAAACCAGCTCTCTGTGCCAGGTCTGGCCCTGCCCCACGGATGCTCATTGCAGAGCCTTGGTCAGCACCTTCCCCCTTAAGCTGGTCCTGGGGTGCCAACCTTAGCCCATTCTTCCTTCCTGAGAGTCAAGACAGGACATTTCTCAATCATGACCCGGAAAGGTGGGATTTGGTTTGAGAGAATGTGGCTGACAACAAGACCAGCCCAGGAGGCAATGGGCTACCCTGCACCTGGCATTCATCAGGAAACCACAGCAGGGTGGGGATGGAAGGGCATGAAATTTCCATAGATGAAGTGCAATCGCTGGCATTGCCTGGCACTGTGTATGTCACCGCTGCTGCCACTCAACCCCTCCACACACGAGAGGGGCTGTTGTTCCCCAAACCTGGGCAGGGGCAGGGTGCTTTTGCGGGCGACATTGGGTGCCCCTGTCCCGCGGGCACCTGGCTGAGGTCTGGCGTGGCAGCCAGTGTGGGATGTGGCCCTGGCCGCGCTTCCAGGGCAGGCGGGGACTGGAGGGCTCATGAGTGGTGACGTCTCCGTCTCTCGCCGCGAGAAAACAGCTGCAAGGCAAGGACGAGCGCTCGGCCACAAGAGCGCTCTGAGAGCGGCGGCTGCTCCTGTGAACACCCCCGGACAGGCCCCGAGCTGCCGGTCAGTGTGCGGGGCTGTGCGGGGGGACCGGGCGGGTGTGCAAAGCCACCGCAGTGGAGGGTGCCAAAGCCACCCTACTGCGAGGGGAGGAAAGCCCTGGAAAGCCCTGGCTGGGCAATGAGCCGTGCAAGCAGAGGCGCCCTTCAAGGGGTGGCTGCAGGGGGATCCCTGTATTTTCTTTTTATGAAAAAGCTTCCCTTTTTAACAAGCCCGCGGGGGGCTGCGCTGCCAGCGGGTGCTTTTTGGGGTGGGCGCTGGCGTTGCTGCGGGGCCCATGGGTGTGTCCCGGCCGGGATGCGCCTTTGTCCGTCCTTTGGTGCTGCCGCGGCTGCGGAAACACCCATCCTTCCAGCCGGGATCCAAGCTGAGGATCCTCCTGTTTTGGTACCTGCCAAGTTTTGCACAGGTAAATGCACCCCACGACACCCCACAGGCTCGGAGCTGTAGAAGGGCAGGGGGGCATTTTAACGTTCAGGTGGGGCTGGGACTTTGGGGACCTCCCTTGCCCCACGAGGAGGATGGGTGCCAGTTTGTTTAACCTGGGGAAGCTCCCTTTGCTCCCTGCAGGGAGGACAACGGGTAGTGGGCATTGAGTGTTGTGGCATCTGTGCTGAGGGAGCCACACAAGACAGTTGGGCTCCAGGGGTGCAACCTCTGAGCCCAAACCCGTGGGGGGGGGCCTTGGAGAGGCTGCAGGGATGCACCGCTGGGGGGACAGAGGCTTCTGCAAAGGTTGTGAGCATAATTTAGGATTTCTCATGGCACTTTCCATCGAGGGAACCCCATAACCCCAGCCTCTCCAATGTTTGGGGAGGGGCAGGTGTACCCCCATGCTGCAGCACTGCAGCCCCTGGGTTTCACTGCAGGTTTCACTGCCCAGTGGATGTTTGTGCAGACAACTTCCCAGGGCTGCTCCCTCAGCCCCTGTGGAGGTGTTGGCCGCAGTGGAGGACAGGGACAAGGCATTGCAAGGACAGGTCGGGGACTGGGTGTGGTCGGCGATTCTCTGCCACTGCTGAGATGAGTCGAGTGGTCTCAGCACAGCTGCCACATGCATGGAGCGAGGCAGGAGGGCTGTGCCATGCTCGGACTTCTCTGCTCCCAGGAGGGGACACAACTTCACCTACAGTCTCCAGAGTGGGTCAGGGGTGGGATTCCTTGGCACCCACCCAGCACGCAACCGCAGTGCGGCCCCACTGCGTGTGGGGCACGTGGGGTCTTTCCCCAGCCACGAGCCAGGGTGGCCAAGGCTTGCAGCCTCCCAGCAGAAAAGGGAAGGTGAAGGTAGCTTTGGTTTTCTGCAAAACTTCTCCTCAGCAAGGATGCCCAAGGGAGCTACAGACTTCCTGCACTGGAGTAGGGGCACTCAGCCACACCAATGGCTGCAGGGCTGGGTCTCCCCCTCCGTGAGTGCTCTCATAGGGATGTGCAGCCAAGCCAGGGAAGTTCACATGATTTCTCCTTTTCGCTCCATGGCATGAAACCAAACTAGTCTGGGGTCAGAAATCCCCCCAGGGCAGCCCTGCTCTGCCTTGAGCTTTTTTGCAACGTGTCTCGAAGGGAGGGTGAGTGAGCAAGGAGGGGGCTGTGCCTCATGGCTGGCCTCAGCTGACGCTCAGCGGTTCATTCATGGCCAGGCTCCATTTTCCAGCTGTTTTTCTCCCTCTGCCAGCTTCCTCAGAGCAAATGGCACTGTCTGGGGACTTTCTCTGTGAGGGTGGGGAGAGCCCACACCGCAGTGGGTTGCAGCTATAAATGGTGCCAGTGTTAGAAAACAACCTGCAAGTTACCTTGGAAACCCAGCTGCATTTCCTGGGCATCGATAGTGGCCTTCATTGCTGCAAGAAAACTCAGATAAAAGCTGGTGGGAGCTCTTGTGGGCTGCCCAGTCCCAGCATCACGTGGCAATGGGACGTCCTCAGCAGCTAGGATGGTTCAAGGGCTTGAGGTCTGCAGGGAAGCAGAAGGGGCATTGCGGGGTGCAGTGAGAAGGCCCAGCTCTGCAGAGGATGCTCAGCTCATTTCCACGTATTCAGCACTCTTTCTCCTCCGGTTTCTCTTGGCACTGGCAGGAAGCTGTGCAGGGCCTGTCTGCGCTGCCCCTGGCCCTTGTGGTCCCCAACTTGGCACCAGATACCAAAGGCTCTGGTGACCACAGCGTGGCCAGCAAAGCCCCTCTCCCTGGTCCTCCCCACACCCTACCTGGCATCACCCTCCTGCGGGTACCACACCCGCACCCATGGCAGGAGCAAACCCTCCCTTAACTAACACAACCCACAGAGAGGGGCTTTGGCTCACTTTGACCTTTCTGTTCCCTCCCACAGCTCCTCCTTGCCCTCGTTCCAGTGATTACCAGCTTGGGAAGCCATGGCACCCAAAGGAAAGGTAAGAGCAACCTTCACATGGCGGGGATGGGTACTGGGGTGCCACAGGGCACACCCCTGAGCTGGGGCAGTATGTCCAACATGCAGCAAGGACAGTGACGTGGAGGGACACGTTGCTGCCCAGAACCTGTTTACATTCCTGCCTCTCCAGCCAAGGCTGTCTGGATTGTGAGGCAGATGGGGGAAGTGCTGGGCTGGGGAGCAGGGACAGCGAGGAGCAAAAATCCTTTTGGGACTGTAGTGGAATGGGGAAGAGACGCAGGGCCATGGGAAAGGGAGAAGAGATGTTGCACTGGGGATTTGTGCTTTCATTGGAGAGAAATCCTGCCTGATCCTGCAAGGCATGCAGCCCCACTTGGGCCTCTCCCCACTTCAGATTATTCCCCACTCTGAGCCAGGACGGTGCAGTATGGCAGCTGGGTGAGCAGGTGCTCCCTCGAAGCTAGGAAAACATTTTAGCGTGGGTGGAAAACCCTGCCTTGGTGGGCAGCTGTGGCTGGCAGGGTACAGCCTGCTGGAAGGGGAGGAGTCCCAGCCTCCTTTCTCCGCTCTGCTTTCCATTCCCTGGAGAAATCAAGGAATCCATTTCCTTCAGCCCAACCATCTGAAGCTTCCTGCCCAGCAGAGGCAGTGATTGCTCTGGGTGGAGAAACTGAGTTACAGTGTAGGTGAACATTCCCCTGCTGTGGTCCATTACTCCAAGAAGCCATGTGGTGGGAGAAAGTAAAGCCTTGCTGGGAATTTTGTTTCCACCCTTCTGGCCCCAGTGTGGCTTATTTTTAGCTGGGAGGTCCCGGACAGGCCGGGATGACTCAGAGGTTGGAGGAGGGGAGGCAGGAGGCCCATGGCAGCTGAAACAGGGGATTGAAGGCAGGATGCGGGTATGAAGAGTATGCAGCGGTCAGGATGCTGTTTCCCTCACAAGTCATGTTTTTGCACCTCCTTGGGACTCATTCCTACAGAGAGTACAGGGAATGCAGGGTGATGCACAGCGCTGAGCTCCTGCCTCAGTTTCCCTTGCCCTGGCCAGGGCAGCACTGTGCAAGACAGGTACCTCATGCTTGGATGATGCAGAAAGCAGGAACACAGCCCTGCTCCCCTCTCCATTTAGCCACGTCCAAAATCGTGACTCCCCACCACCACTGGTGCAACCCCAGCACCTTCCCACCACCTTTGTTCATTCCTGCTGCTTCTGGGCACCTCCTTTGCTTTGTAATTCCTTATTTACATCTCTGCAAGGCACATGTGTGGCAGTAGTTTGTGCCAAGCCGGGAGGGTCTGGGAACTGCCGGGAAGTGGGGCTAAATCCAGCTATCCCAATTGAGTCACCTGCAATACGATCTGTCCCGTGCCCGCCTGGCTCCCTCAAAGGGCACAGTCTCTTCTTGGTCCCTGCCACATGGGACACCAGTGCCAGCAGCTCCTCCTGAGAGGGTCTGTGGGATGTGCCCAGTTTCTCTCTGGAAAATGGGGCTACAGATTCTAGTTTCTTTATGAAGGTGCTGGGGGTGATGTGCAGCAGAGCTGTTGTGCTGGGATGGGACTCAGGGTAGCTGTGGGTATGGAGCTGCCCTGTCTCCATCTCCTTGGGTTCATTCCTGGTGGGGCACTTGCTGGCTCAGGGACACTGGTGCCCATCTTCTCTGAGGACATGTTGGCTTTAGATGCCCATGCTGTCAGCAGGCCTGAGCCTTTGTACAGCTGCTGGAGACCTTAGAGAAGCCATGCAGCAGATCCTGAGTAGGTGATTCAAAGGAGGTGCACAAACCCAGCTGGCACCTGGTACAAGCAGAGCTATGGGAGGATGCTCAGTTTCCCAGGGTGCTGACACAGCTGACAGCCCCAGCTCAGCCTGGCTCCCAACCCTCCTCTTTCCCAGCAAGACTGCTGAGGAAATGCTGCTCCTCAATATTTCCCACTCTGTGCCTCTGTTGGGGATGTATCCCAGTTCCTCATGTGAGGGCAGGCTGGTTTCACATCTGCTTCCACCCAGGGTGCTGCTGATCTCAGTCAGAGTCCAGCCCCAGGCTCGCCTGGGGTGAATTCCTCTGGGCAAAGCTGATCTGCAGAGGGAGACCCTGGTCCTTCCTTTTTCCTAAGGTCTCCTAGGGTCCCCATACTACAGCTTGGAGGGGCAGAGCAGCAGGCAGAAGCAGATCATGGCAACCCCCAAGATTCCTCAGGCTTCCAGTGAAGTCTTTCCCAATATTCTGTGCTCTGACCCCTCAGATCAGCCAGGGCCTTGAGGGAGTGCATGTTGGGTCAGGACAAGCTGTTGGCAGCTCTGGTGCTTCTCAGTGTTTTCCATTTAGCAGCCCATGATGATTTTGTGCCTGTCAATTTGTCTCCTTGCTTGGAGGCCATGCCGAGCTTGGGCATCCTCAGCACCCAGAGGGGTTCCCTGCTTGCAACAGGCAGTGGAAGATTATTTTCTTCATTGTTCTGAATTCTTTTCAGCCCAGCTGCATTGCAGGGGGATCATCCTGGTCCTTGGGTGCCTTCTGCATTCCGGGTGTCCAACCCTCCCATGGGGTCTCCCCGTTTCCTGCCACCCCCTCCAAGGTGGTGCAGGGAACTGAAAGAGCTGAAGGAACCTGTAACTGACCCCCTGGCTTCTGCTGGCATGGTGCAGAGGGCTATATTCAGCTTAAACATGGGCACAAACAGCAGACAGTGATAAGAGAAAGAAGGCCATGGATGTACTCCAGGGACCTGGCACACAGTTTATACAACCAGGAGAGAAAAAAGGAAAGGAAACAACTGTGGAGAGGAACAAGTGTTTATGTTTGAGGCTGAGCTCTGCCTTGGACAGCCTGAGCAGAAACGGATCTCACTTCAAACCTTCTCAGCTTCAGCTTCTCCTTTCTCCCATCCTGCTGGGGCTGCTCCTTCCCCTTGTACCTTCTTGTCTCCTTTCCCCTAGGTCTACAGGGGCTCAGTGAAGGATTTCCAAGGCTTTGATGCCAACCAGGATGCAGAGGCCTTGTACAACGCAATGAAAGGATTTGGTATGGACACTCCTCCAGATTGTCACTTTGATGTCCCCTATTCCTTTGGCTGACCCTTGCATGGCTGGGTGTCCTACATCACCTCCCCTCTCAGCTGCATGTCTGCTTTAGCAGCATGCTAGAGCTGTCCTGGTTCACTTTCTTCCCTGGAAACAGCTTGGCTGTGCTTCTCCTCCCAACTGTGACTCCAAAGAATCTTTTGGCATGTCAGGATGGCTGTGCTGAGCCCAGCCATGGGCTGTCCATGACTTCTGACTCTCCCCACAGGCAGTGACAAGGAGGCCATCCTTGATCTCATCACATCCAGAAGCAACAAGCAGCGAGTGGAGATCTGCCAAGCTTACAAATCTCTCTATGGAAAGGTAATGGCAGGAACACTCCCTGGTCCATGCCCCCACTGCAGACACAGGTGTCCCTGGCTGCCACCAACTGGCCCATGCAGGGACCCACTGTTCCCTGGACCCAGAGGTGCTATGAAGCAAAGGGTCCCCCAGCCCCTTTCTCCCCCTCCACCAGGACCTCATTGCAGACCTCAAGTACGAGCTGACGGGGAAGTTTGAGCGGCTGATCGTGAGTCTGATGCGTCCCCCTGCTTATGGTGATGCCAAGGAGATCAAAGATGCCATCTCGGTAAGGGGTGGGCAGCCCCCCTGGGGCCCCTCCAAGGACACCCCAGCCGGCCCCACTGCTCATGAGGCTGAGTCTCTGCCTGCAGGGCATTGGCACAGATGAGAAGTGCCTCATCGAGATCCTCGCCTCCCGCACCAACCAGGAGATCCACGACCTGGTGGCTGCCTACAAAGATGGTGAGGGCTGGGGAAGGGCAGGAGCTGCCCTGTGCCCCCTTGGACCATGCAAATGGCAGAGGTGAAGGGATCCAGCTTACCACTTTCTGACCTCTGCCTCTCCCACCAGCCTATGAGAGAGACTTGGAAGCTGACATTGTTGGAGACACATCAGGCCACTTCAAGAAGATGCTGGTCGTTCTGCTTCAGGTATGTCCATCTGTCCGGCATCTGTAGGTGGTGGGTGCCTGTGCCCTGCAGGGCTGAGCCTGTCCCTGTCCCACAGGGTGCCAGGGAGGAGGACGACGTGGTGAGTGAAGACCTGGTGGAGCAGGATGCCAAGGTGAGGCATGGCAAGTCACTGTGAGAGGTGGTATCTGGGCAGGGATGGGGCTGGTGGCACTGGGACCATATGGATTTGGGCCTGCAAAAGGCAGATGGGTGCCAAGAGCACCCATGCCTGTGCAGAGCCCCACATTAGCAGCACCCTGACTTGGGCCCTGCCATCTTCCCCATCCCACAAGGACCTGCTGGAAGCTGGCGAGCTGAAATGGGGCACAGATGAGGCCCAGTTCATCTACATCCTTGGCCGGAGGAGCAAGCAGCATCTCCGCTTGGGTGAGCATCTCCTGCAAGCTCTGGGTGGGCTTGAAGGTATCTTGTCAGCTTCTCCAGGCATTGCCTTGCTCTCATCCCACAGTCTTTGATGAATATCTGAAGATTGCTGGGAAGCCAATTGAGAGGAGCATCCGGGGAGAGCTCTCTGGTGACTTTGAGAAGCTGATGTTGGCCGTGGGTAAGTCTAGTCCCTGAGTGGGGTTGCTGCAAAAACATGCCAGTGGCCTTGCTGGAGTGGGAGGGCTCAACACCAGGGCCAGCCGAGTCAGGGCTGTGGCTGTACGTGGTTTTAGGGAGCTCAGGGAGTCTCCTTCAGGGTGGGTGAGGGTGCTGGATGTGGTTCCCAAGAAGTAGGGGTGCTCAGAGGCTGGGGCTCTGGAGGCACTGGAGAATCCAGGTGTCAGCATCCCTCACCATGCCTGAATTTCCCCACAGTGAAGTGTGTCAGAAGCACGGCAGAGTATTTTGCTGAAAGGCTCTACAAGGCCATGAAGGTGAGTGGCTCACCCCTTCTCCATGGGTTCCCCCACAGCATTGTGGGGAGCTGGCCAGAGGAGGGGTCTCCTTGCCATGAAGTGCTTCTGGAGAGCAGGGTGATGCAGGTCCATGAAGACAGGACCTGTGTGACCTGGGGTCTCTCCTCTACCCTCCAAAGGAGTTATTCGTTCAGACCTAGGGCTGGGTAGAAATCGGATAGAGGGCTTCACGTGTGGTGGGTTGGACAGGGTTGCTTGGCCACCCCAGGCTTGATGTGAGGGTTCCTCCATTGCAGGGGCTGGGCACAAGAGACAACACCTTGATCCGCATCATGGTGTCCCGCAGCGAGATCGACATGCTGGACATCCGGGAGGTGTTCAGGACCAAGTATGAGAAATCTCTCTACAACATGATAAAAGTAAGTCCTGGGGATCCTGGTCACCCTCCCAACAGCTGCTGGTGCTGCCTCCCTTGTGATGCCAGCACCTCTGGGAGGGCTGAGTCCCCTCCCCAGGCACCCTGTGCCAGGTGTACATCTCTGAGGACATGGCTCAGGGAGACCCCTCCCCATGAGCACATCCCATGTCACTACCTTGACCCTACCTACTGCATGGTTCTCTATCTCCATCTGCCTTTTCAGGAGGACACCTCTGGGGAGTATAAGAAGGCCCTGCTGAAGCTGTGTGGAGGGGATGATGAGTAAGACCACCTGTCACATTCTCTTTGTCCCTCTTCATCCCCTTGGTGCTGGGTACCAACCTCTGGATCAGAGCCTGGTGGAGCACCTGGACCAGCAGCACCCACAGGGACAATGGTTCAGTACAGGGGGCCCTGTGGTCCCTCTGCATGGCCAGCCATGATGCCACAGTCCCTTCTTGGCATGTGGGAGCCCCACAGGGCAGGCACAAACCTCTGGAGAGAGGATGCTCCAGTGTGGGATTCACCACCTATTTCCCCCCATTCCCATCCACCCAGCCCCACAGCAAGCACCTGACTCCTGCTGCCCCTGTGCCCACCACCCAGCAGAGTCCACCCCTCAAGGAGGAGCAAGACAGAATGAATAGTAGCTGCTGGTGGGTGTGGGGCCCCCATGCCTCACTGTCCCCTGTCCTTGCCCTCCCATTGCAGCGCTGCAGGTGAGTTCTTCCCCGAGGCGGCGCAGGTGGCCTATCGGATGTGGGAGCTTAGTGCGGTGGCCAAAGTAGAGGTCAGAACCCCCCAGCCCCCCTGTACCCCCTCTGTGCTGCCTGCCAGCTTGGGACTTCTGGCTGCTTCTCTCTGCCACGGGGCACGGCCAACCCCACAGCTCTTCTCTGCCTCTCTCTCCGTGACTTCTGTCGATGCCATTCTCTGGTTTTGGGGTATGAGGTTGGCAGAACATAACCCTGGCAGGGCTGGCCGCCCCCCACGGGCTCCACTAACCCCCTACTCTCCTTGAGGCCTTCCTCCCTCAGGGCTGTGGGTCCTGCATGTCTGTGCAATGCATCACGTGCAGCCCTGGCTCCAGTGCCCACTGGAAACCTGCTTCCTGGGTTAGCTCAGGGCTGGCCAGGACACAGCTGTGCCACAAGAGCCAGCACCCTGCATGCAGCTGGGGGCACCCACAAAAGGGTGCTTTGGAATGTGCAGAAAAGACACACTGAGCCCTACATGCAAGGAGGATGGAGATGTGTTCAGAGCTGTAAGGACACAGGAGGGTAGAATCACAGGGTAGGAGTGGGCATGCTTTCAGTGAATCCTATTCTGGCTCTCAGTGATGTGGCCAGCCCAGGCTGAGGTATCCTGGTACTAGGGGAGGCAGGAGTAACACGGAGCAGGACAACGAGACTGCAGGGACTGTTTGTTGCTGTCTTCTTCCTGCTCTTTGCTGGCCTGGCTATGGTTTGCCCCTTAATGGAAGGATTGATAGGGGCAGGGACATCCTGACTGAGCCCTGGGTGCTTGCACTAACACACAACCTGCTTTGGCCTCAGCTTGCCGGGTGGCACCTTTCCTTCTTCTCTCCATCTCCCTCCCTTTCCCCATCCCTCCCTCTCTCCATCCCTCCTTTACTTCCTCCCTCCCTCCTTTCTTCCCTTAATCCCTCCCTCCATTGTTCCCTCCCTCTCTCCCACTCATCTTGAGGAGGAAACTAAACCCCTCTGTGCATCCACAGCTGCGAGGAACCGTGCAGGCCGCGGGAGACTTCAATGACGATGGGGATGCCCAGGTGCTGAGGAAGGCAATGAAGGGCCTGGGTAAGTGGGGACCATCAGTTCAGCCTCTTGCTGCTGCTCCTCAACACCTCCTGGGGCAGAAAATCCATCCTGGCCCATGCTCAGCTGCTTAGAGAAATAGAGATGGTTTTGGAGCTGTGGGAGCTCTCCCTTCCCCACATACCCAGTTTGTGGGGGTGGCGGTGTGCCCATAATTGGGTGACAAGGTGACACTGTGTGTCTCTGCAGCAGCCCTCCCTGCTTCAGCATCACTGCTATCATTCCAGGCACGGATGAAGGAGCCATCATCGAGGTGGTGACCAAGAGGAGCAATGCCCAGAGGCAGCAGATCCTAAAGGCTTACAAGGCCCACTATGGCAGGGTACTGTGGCCCCATCTCACCCTGCTTCCTCCTCCCTCTATCCTGCCCCTTCCCATGTGGAGATCAGCTCCTTATTGAAAGGAATCCTGCTGGGGGAGCAGCAGGGAGCTGAGGCATACCAATGTGCCCTGGCATGACTACCCCAAGGAAAACAGAGTTGTCACAGCAGCCTCCCACTCTGGGTGCCCCACCAGCCCAAGAGAGCATGTCCCTCTTCCCTTGCCCCAACTTCAATCCTGCACAGAGGACTCAAAAGCCAGGATCTCTCCAGAGCCACCCCCAAAATGTGACCTTAAACCACCTCAAGGGTTTTCCCAGATGTCTCCCACCCTCACGCTCTCCTGCCTTATTTTCTCACCCATGTTGCCTCGACCAATCTGCCTCTGTGGAAGCAGCTGGGGACTGAACTCTCAAACGCTTTTGCAGGACCTGATGGCAGACCTGAAATCTGAGCTGTCAGGCAGCTTGGCCAAGCTGATCCTCGGGCTCATGCTGACGCCGGCGCAGTATGATGCCAAGCAGCTGAGGAAGGCCGTGGAGGTAATTGCCACACTGCTGGTGTCAGTGCCAGCATGGGAGGATGAGGTAGTTTTCACTATGGCTGCACCCACATGCTATGGCCCAGGGCTGTGCTTGCCCCCCTGCTTGACATGCTCCAGGCTCTCGTCTCCTATACAGAAGGAAAGAGCAGAAAGCACCAGGAGAAAGACCTGGTTCACACTCAAAACATGCTGGGACCCCAATTTGGCCTCTTTGCAGCCCAACATGCTCAGCCAGCTTGTAGCCACAGGAGGGCCAGAGGAGGAGTAAACTAGTAACACACACTACTATCCACCAGTCACACCAGCTGGGACCCCACTGGCTGTATGCTTGGACACTTGCATGTTGATTCCTACCAGCCCCTGGGGACGTTTGCTGCATATGGACTTACAGCACATGGCTGCCCTGGGCTTAGAGCACCCCCTTCATGCCTGGCAGTACAGGGCAGTGCCACCATGTCTGTCTGGTGCTGGCACCCACAGCACCCCACCATGCCACTGTCTTCCAGGGGGCTGGCACAGATGAGAGCGTCCTCATCGAAATCATGGCCACGCGGAACAACCAGGAGATCAGGGCTATCAACGAGGCATATCAAGAAGGTACAGCACAGGAGGGATGTGGGGAACACTCAGGCCCTGGGCACAGACCATGTTTAACACTGTACAAGGCCCTTCCCGAGCCCAGGCAGCAGTTTTGTCTCTGAGCTGGCTCCATGGCTTGGTGCTGTGAAATTCTCTGAGTCCCTCCAGTAGAGTTGTGGTCCTTGTCTCTCTCAATCTCACAGTGACATGCCCCAGTTCTGCAGTCAGTCTCCTTCCCTGAGAGCTCTTTCACAATGATTCTGTTTCCTCCAGAGCACCTGGAGCAAGAGGTTGTGCTCATGCTCAGGGCATTAGAGCTGCTGAGCTTATCCCCTCCTCCCTGGTTCTGCAAACAGCAGATGGAGACATCTGCTTCAGCCATGCAAGGGCTGGAGGATGGCCAGTGCCATCCGCAGGTCTGATGGGGATCACAGGCACAGCAGGCACTGGTGGTGGGAAGCAGAGCTGCAGGCAGTGTGCAGGGCTCAGCCATCCCTTCTCCACAGCCTACCACAAGAGCCTGGAAGACGACTTGAGCTCTGACACATCAGGGCACTTCAAGAGGATTCTTGTCTCGCTGGCACTGGTAAGGGCGGCTCTCCCGGGGGATTGTCCCCTCCCTGTCCACAGGCAGTGCTGGGGGTCTGCAAGGATGGTGGCTATGGGGAAGACATTGCCTGGCTAGGCAGTGCTGCTAGACCCTGTCTGCCACCCCTTCACCTGGAGCTCTCCCAGGAGATGTCCTCTCCCCAACGCCATGACTTTTGTATCCAACCACAGGGCAACCGTGATGAAGGACCAGAGAACCTCACACAGGCACATGAAGATGCCAAGGTAAGACCCATACTGGGAGTGTTCTTACAGGCTCTGCATTAAAAAAAAAAANGTTGCATCCCCTGATCTGGAAATGGCATCCTCAGAGAAGCAAATACTGCTGGGGGAGGGTCTCTGTAAACTGCAGGGGCAGATGCCAGGCCTGATTCCTGATGCCTTGGGCTCTGCTGCACCATGCACAGGGAAGCTGCAGACCATGAGAGCAGTCCCAGGGAGTTCCCAGCTGGGGGACTGCACCCTTTCTTGTGCAGATCTGTCACTCTGGGGTTCAGTAACACAACTGATGCTGAAATCTGGCACTTGAGCTTCAAACACAGCTTTGGACAGGTCTGCAGGAGCTACCAGCCTGTGTGTGTTGTGCATGGGGAAGCCTTGAAGCCTTAGACATGCCAGAATCCCAGCCTCCATCCCCCAAACCATTCCCTCATCTCTACTGGGCTGTGGTGAGACAGGATTGGAGGGGGAAGGCTGAGCTGCCAGAAACAGTGCAGGGCAGTGTAGGGGGCCCATTCCCTGGCTCAGCTCCTGGTCCCAGGAGACCTGTGACCTATGGGCTGTGTGCCCTGATGTCCTACTCCTCTGGGCCAAGTCTCTTCTGAAAGGGTCTGGGAAGCCCAGTGCAGGGTCAAACCTGAGCTCTCACTCGTCTGTCCTGTGCTTGTCCTGTCTTGAATGCTCCAAAGCATGGGAGAGCACCACAGCATTCTCAGCTTGGTTGCTGCCAGCAGAGGGAGTGGATGCTGCACTGCCTTCATCTCGGCCACACGTGCTGCCTGTAACCCTGCCTGCGCGCTGCCTGTACCTCTACCTGTGCACTGCCTGCACCCCTGCTGCATGTGCTGCTTCTCATCTCACCCTGCTGTACAGGAAGAGAGAGCCAGGGATGACAAGCACAGGGACTAGCCAGCCAAGTGGCACCTGGCCTGGCAAGGATGCTCCCTGAGAAGCAACAGGCTGGCACCCAAGCTCGTTTTGTGGGGTGGGGAGCTCATTTTTTTGGCCAAAGTCCACTCTCCCAAAGTACTGGTGTAGAGGCCAAACTGGAGGAGGACACAGGTCCTGCTCAGGGGGAAGCAGGGGAGCTGGGGACATCTAATTTTAAGGGATTTTGCTAGACTTCCCTTGTTTTGTCAGGAAAGGATAAAGGTTGAACAGCACCTTTTGACCCTGTTGTCTTCCTGTCTCTCTCTCTCCACCAGGTTGTTGCTGAGACCCTGGTGAGTGTCTGCCCTTTTGCTCCACACCCTTCTGCATGTTTGAGGGGATGCTGTAGTCCTGGAGTGCAGGGCTGGGGCTGGGAATTGCAGTCCCACAAGCTGGGGTCTTCTGACCATATGGGCTGTGCTCACTTGCCTGGGACTCTGGCATCCAAGGGTGGGAGACAAGGGGACAGATGGGACATGCACAAAGGCACTTCCCTGCAGTGCGGGGCAGGAGAGGGAGAAAGCCAACTTCCTGCCCTTGAGGATTGATCCTGCCCCCTGTCTGCGTTCAGGATCTGTGTCCCAGGCAGTGTGGGACTCAGGGCTGGCTTCCCTGGCTCACCAGAAATGGGAACTGGAGGAAGAGTGACTTTCTCCTGCAACAGCATCGTAGGTGTGATGAGTACAGCTCCCTGCTGAGCCCCACAGCAGGGGTGCCAGACGTTTCATCCATGGGCAGCACTGCTGTGGCCCAGGGTAGAGGGTGGCTCCTGTGTCTGGCAGCTCTGAATTCCTTCTTCAATAGGGGTCACCCCCAAAACATCCTCCCCAAAGAACAAAAAAAAAAAAAGCCTTAACCATGAGCATTGCAAAGCTTTTTCCATAAAAAATGGAAAGCATCTTTTCTTAGAGGTAACATATGAATGTGCAGCTTCACATCCATGCAGAGAAAATGCCTTTTGGGTGGGGGTGGGAAAGAAACTTGTTTTCCTGCTCACAAGACATCACCCTCTTTGGAAGGGGGTGTTCAGTCAGGGCTGGCTGACCCAGGAAGAGCTGTTGGACATCTGTGTCCCTCTCTGCCATACTGATCCCCTTGCCTCCCTCTTCACTCATTGCTCTTCCAGAAACTCGCTGATGTCTCCAGCAATGACTCCAGTGACTCCCTGGAGACACGCTTCCTCAGCATCCTCTGCACCCGCAGCTACCCCCACCTCCGCAGAGGTAGGACTACATTTCTCCATTGCAGCTGGACCCTCAGCTACAACTCAAGTGCTTGGATTTTGGATGGGGGTCTCCCCAAGGCTGAGGTTCAGCATTGTCTCCCCAGCGGGAGTGAGGATGAGGCAGTGGGAAGGGATGGTATGGCATTTGAGGTGGCTGGTTGAAGTCTCCCAAGCCTGCTCTGGTCCCACCTGGTCCAGAAGTCTCCACTGCTGAGGCTCGAGTTTCCTGGGTGCCCAGGGCTGGGATGGAGTGGCTTGGCAGTGATCTCTTCCTCTCCCCCATCCCCAGTGTTCCAGGAATTCATCAAAATGACCAACCACGACGTGGAACATGCCATCAAGAAACGGATGTCAGGAGACGTGAGGGACGCCTTCGTGGCCATCGGTCAGTGCCCAACGGGTGTTCACTCAGGACAGGACTCCCTGCAGGGCAGGCAGCCCCTTTGCCAGCCTCTGCCAAGGCAATGTGGCAACAGATTCCTGCTACAGCTGGGCCATGGCGACTCCCATTGTGGTGTGGGGCATTTATAGGGCATCCTATTATGGGGCCAAGCCTACACCATTGTACCAGTGAGGGCTTGCAGTTGACCCAGTGGGTGCCACGGCTGCTTGCTGTGACATGTCTCCTGGGTGCCACAAGCCAGGAGTCCACTTTCTCTTCCCTCTGTGTGTTGCAGTCCGGAGTGTGAAGAACAAGCCAGCCTTCTTCGCTGACAAGCTCTACAAGTCCATGAAGGTGCGGAGGATGTGCCTTCCTGGGGTGGGGCTGGGCTGGGCAGACATTCTTTGGGACTCTGTGATCCCATGGTAGGGATGGGGTTTGTCCCCTGGCTGTCCCTGAGGGGAGTAGGGCAGGGTTGAGCTCAAACCAATACCTGGGCACAACAGGAGATGCATCAGGCCGATGTCTTACCAGAATCAAGTCCAGCATATGTCCAAGGAAAGATTATAGAATAGTTTGGGTAGGAAAGGACCTTTAAAGCTCATCTATTCCAATCACATGAAATAAACAGGGACACCTTGAAGTAGACCAGACTGCTCATGGTCCCATCCAGCCTGTCCTGGAATGTTTCCAGTGATGGGCTTTCTGGGCAACTTGTGCAAGTTCCGTAAAAAATTTCTTCCTCTTATCTAGTCTGAAATCTTTCCTCTTTTAGTTTAAACCATCACCCACTGTCCTATCATTACAGAACTTGCTACAAAGTCTGTCCCTGTCTTTTTAAAGCCCCCTTTAAGTACTGAAAGACTGCAATAAGGTCTCTCCAGAGCCTTCTCTTATTTAGGCTGAACAACCCCAACTCCCTCAGCCTTTCCTCATAGGGGAGGTGTTCCAGACCTATGATCATTTTTGTGACGCTCCAGTGGACCTGATCCATAGCTTGGACTGTGCTGGAGATGCCAGAAGGGTCTAGGAGCCCCAGTCCTTGCAGGGTTATTTGTTCAAGCTCCCCTTTTCAGGGTGCTGGCACAGATGAGAGGACCTTGACCCGGATCATGATTTCCCGGAGTGAGATTGACCTGCTCAACATCCGCGGCGAGTTCATAGACCTGTTCGACAGATCACTGCACCACATGATTGAGGTGAGGTGACAGGGACATCCCTCCTCAGCTCTCCACCTTGTCTGGCTGAGCCCAAGCCCTGAGCTCTGAAGGACCCCAAGCCATGAGTGGGGCTGAGCATCACCTGGGGAGGCGGAACCTGCCCCCCACCAGCCTCAGTGTTGGCCAGTCTGGCTGTAGAGAGGATGTGCTGACATCTTCTACTGCTGCACAGATACCTGCACGGTGGCCTGGATGTGGAGCTGTGCTTTCCCTGTGCTCAGCACCTCGAACTGGGCTTCCCCAGGGCTGTTTGTCTGACACGGGTCTCCTTCTTGCAGAAGGACACCTCTGGCGACTACCGCAAGGCTCTGCTGGCCCTGTGTGGGGGCGAGGACTAGGCAGCAGCAGGGCCCCTTCTTGGTGTCTGAGCCAGCACCCACCCACTGCCTTGATGTCACCGCAGCTTCAGGGGCTTCAGGGGACGCTCAGTTCCCTGCAGAGGACGACTCACTTTGCGCTCGACAGCGGCACCACATTGCAAGCAGGGGAGTCTCGGGGAGGGGAGCAGAGGGGTCTGGGTAGGGAAATTGTCTGTCTTGAAGAAAAAAAAATTCATACCCAAACTGCCACTAACCTAGAAATATACCCAGATTGAAAAGACAGTTTCAAATCTGATTAATAAAACCTTACTGTTGCTGACCTTGGGGCGAGAGCAGTCAATTTATTGGGGCGGGTTTGGGTGGGACTGAGGAGCTTTAGTGTTTCCTTGCTCCTCTAGGCAAACCTGGGCAAGAACCCTGCCCTAGCTGCAGGAAGAGCCCTGATGACAACTCAAAGTCCCTCTGAGCAACACTGCTGCTGAGAAAAGGGGCTTAAAATGCATATGGGACTAGCAGCAGCACAGAGATTTCATCAAGAGCTTCACTTCATGCCTCTGAAAATCCCCGGCACGCTTCGTGCCGTTGTGTGGATGATGCTTTCATAAACCAGAGATAGAAATCAGACTTGATGGCATCCATCCGTCCTTGCACACAGTTTCCTGTGCTTTCAAGCTGCTGAAGAAACAGTCGAAAGGCACATGCCATAAAGGCTACACCCCCAAACAGTTTGTTTGCACTTCCCCCAGCACTCAGGAGACAAGAATTGGAATTTCCAAAAGCGGGAAATTCCAGCACTTTCAATTGTTTCCAAGCCAGAACAAAAAGTCCTGAATACCCAAGTCTTCCTCAGAAGAGGGGAAGGGTAAGGAAAGCTTCACCTTCAAAATATCAAAGCAGTGTTAGGAACAATAACACAATATTATTACAACACTTCAAAACCAGCAGAGGTCGAGAAGCAGCAACATGTAGAAACAAACCAGGGAAGCCGAAACAACTCAGCTGGGTGTTATCCCACTGAAAATTCCCTTGATGCCTTCCTGTAAGACATCCCCCTGTAACAAAATCACCATTCTTGGGGGAAAACAGCCTGGTTGAAGCTTTTTCACCCTTCCCATGTTGTAATTAGGAATGGGCATCCCTGTCCAGGCAACATCTGGGAGGCTGAACATGCCCCCTGCCTGCAGCAGCCTAGGGGTCACCTGCTTGGCCAGGAACCTGCTGCAAAGATTCTGAGCAGCTGCAGAAGATGTTTTGAAGGAAGGATTAACCCTGATGTTCATCTGCCCATCTCTTCCTGTGACTCTGCACTGCAGCTCTGAGCTTCAAAGCAGAGGCACAAGGCTTCTGGAGATCAGGGATGGCACAGAGACTGCATGGAGCAGAGCTGGCCACCTCCCTGCAGTTGGGAAGAGGGCTCAGGGACCCAGCTGCAACGCCTAAGGAAGTTTTGAGGCTTGGAAAACAGCCTGTCACACCTGGGAAAGGCAGATTTGGAGCAGTGGAGCCCTATTCCTCCAGAGCACGGGGAAAACCTGCTCAGTGTTAGCACAGGACCACAACACATGAGCTATCATGTTCCTCCTTCTTGTTGCCAAAACAGGTGCCCCTCGGGTATGTACAAGGGGGTGTGTTTCCTGGGCACAGGTGTAAACACTCCGGTGAATTTTCTGGCTGTAAGCCTATGACTAGGGATCACATCACCCACAGCCTGGCTGTCTTGGAATGGCACAGAACCACAAGTGCAACCAGGCAGCCCCTTGGGGCCAGTCCCCAACCAGTTCAGTGTGATGCCACTGCCAGAAAGCCTGACTGACCACAGCACTCCAGTCCCAGGGCCAGGAATTTCCCTGGCACCCGCTGCCAGCTGCTCCTATGACACAGACAAGATAGAGTCACACAATGTTTGGGGACAGGGAGGGAGAGCGAGATGGGGTTTTCTCCTTGAAACAGCTCCCTCTCCTAGAAAAGTCCTGCTCCAAAAAGCCTCTATCTTGCCCCAGTGCTGTAATAATCCATCTCTAGCAGCAGTTGCTACAGCTGAAGCAGAAAGCAGCTGCAAACTGCAAACACTCAAGCACAGTCAGTACCCAATTTGACCATGGGCTATTTCAGTGCCTGCCTCATGCTGGTGTTGGCAGCACACCTGGGGCTGCCCAGTGAGGGAGAACTGCAAACTGGCCTGAGCTCAGCAGAGCTGTTCAACCCAAGGAGGGTGAGAGATCTTGGGAAGCACTAGCATGGCCTCTGGGACTTACTCTGCATCTGGGGCACTTCCTGCAGTGAAACAAGGACCACTGAGTTTAGGAAGAAGGAAGAATATGTATGGCCTAAGCCAAGCCTAGGGAAGGAAGAACACTTGTTTTGTTTCATGTCCTAATCACTCACTAGCAATTAGTATTAATTGAAAATAAATTAAATAAAATTTTCCTTAGTGAGGACTGTTTTGTCCATGAAACCATCCATACATGGGCAGGTCACAGAGCCTTCACACAAAGCAGTTTCATCGCTGTAGCATTCCAGTCTCCAGGGAAAATACACTTCATAGCACCATTCTCCATGAACACCTCTGCTGAATCCACTGGCTCCAACACACCCAGTCAAAGGGGCAATCAGTGACAAATCTCATGCCTAACCTCTGTGATCAACAAAGATGTAGGAGTTCAAGGAAGGCTAGGAAAGCAAAGGGGAGGACAAAACAATGGGCACAAAAAAGAAGAATTAACAAGGTTGTGAGTAGGGTAAGGACTGGAGGCAGGTCTGTGCTGGCCATCCACGCTTCAGCCTTCAGGGCTGTTGCAGGAAAGAGTCTGGGATTTACACTTTGCACATTGACCAGCAATGTTGGGGGCAAGGGCTCACTTCCAGGCAGAGCAAAGGCCAGATTTCACAGGTTGCAACATCCAGAAAACCCCAGGAGCCCATGTTTGGTGTGCAGAGGGCTGGACCTCTCTGAGTCAGCTCCAGAGGCCACTGCAGATCGTCTTTGCTACCAGCCCCTGGGAGGAGCAATGTCTGTGTGGAGATAAGAAGGGATGTTGGACTTGGTCCCTGGCACAATGTGAGCCACTTCCATACCACCTGCCGTCCTCCCCTTCCCCCAGAGCATAGAAACACAATCCCAGTCTTGAGAGCCAGTAGAGGTTTCTTCGTGAACTCTTCCTCTTCCCAAGCCAAAGGAGGAAGAAGAAGCCTTGCCCCTCACATACCTGTGTCACTCACTGTTCATCCTGATCCCCACAGTGAGCTAAGGCTGGGGAAATGGCTGAGCTGCACTCCTCACACCATCATCTCTGGAGCAGCTGTACAGGACATGACTGCTGCTGAGCCCTTTCCTCAGGCATTGCACTTGGATGAGACATGGTCTGGGGAGAGAGGAAGAGGGAAAAATCCCCTCTGTGCCTGTTGTTGATTTTGTACATTGGGCTCCAAATGATTCAAAGCTTTAGGCATGCAGGGAAATCCTCTGAGCACTTCCAGACCCACTTCTCACAGTTCTCGGTACATCCACTGTGGAACCACAGCAGGTCTCACCTTAACCCATCCCCCGGTGGCTGCAGAGGAGGGAGGAGGAGGATGGCAGGAGGGGTGATCTCCTACAGGTGACGCCAGAGGCAGAGGGAGAAGGGAGTCCTCCTTCAGTGAGAGGGAAAACTCAGCAAAGCAAAAGCAGCCCAGCATCCCTGTAAAGCCACAGTATGATCCAACTGCCTGTGAGAGCAGGGTATTGTAGGAGTGGGATTCCTCCCCAGTGACTCCCTTCTCTCCTACCCCAGTCCATGTTCCCTCTTGCCCTCTCCCAGGCTCCCTCTCCTGCCTTTCCCTTGCCCTCCATCCCAGAGCCCTCCCATCCTGCCAGGTTAATTTGAGTCCCTGATTTGCATAAGCAGCAGATCACAATGTTCTGGAAATCCCCTCCTGCAGCCAGAGCTTCCTCCCCGCTCTCACAGCGTCACTGTTGGCCTTCTGCGTCCTTTCACTGCCATAACATCGGGACACAACCAACCAGAGTGGCACAGGGAGGAGGTCCCAGCTGCTGATGCCAAGAGGGACCCATCACCAGCCCGCCGTGGAGCTGAGCCCACGAGTGGCCTCAGCCCCAGGATGCTGTGCCAAACCTGCTGCCTGCTGTGCTCCCCCCTTGCTCCAGGGCCAGCTCCCGGCATGGCCACCCGTGACAGCCACGTCCTGGCTGGCCCCATCAGAGTTCAAGTGCCCTCCGTCTGCCTGGCAGCACCAGGGATTTATTGGGAAACTGGGGCTGCTGGGTCACTTCCACTTTGGATTCCTAGCACTGGGCCTACCCTGCTCACTCTGGAATGGTATCAAATTGAAGGAAGCCACACCTGATCCAAAACAAGCAGTAGCCAATGTCAGGGGAACTCCACCAGCCCCATCCATAGCCTGTGCTCCTCCTCACCCTGTTTCCCACAGCACAGCAGCGACTACGGTGCCCTCATGTAAGCAAGCTGCCACTGATGGTACTGAACCCAACTCTTTGTGTCAAAAAAAAATCCTAGCATGCTAAAGTGTCAGCTATGAACATATCCTCATGGCCACACAGGCGTGCTCAAGAACCACAGCTGCCATCAGGGGAGTTTTTTCCCCTGGGAACATGGCTGGACCAAAGGAACGAGGAAGGATCAACAGGACCAATGCCTTTTGTTTTCATAGTGAGATTCATCCTGGGTTTTGGGCCAGCCCAAGCTCTCAGCCTCAGGTAAAAACACAAGCAGCAGCTGGCTAGAGTTGGAGAGGCACTGGATAAGAGCATCTGTGAAGTGACCACTTTCACAGGTTCTCAGGCTGCAGGCAGATCTCAGACCCACAGCTCCCCACCCTCCTGCCCAGCACCCCCAATCCTGCCACCCAAACCAAACAGACTAAAGCTGGGCACTCCTCAAGCCTTGCAGTTCACACCTGGCAAGGGCAGACTAAACATCCTTCCAGGTACAACTGTACCTGCTGGCAAGGAGCTGGGGAGCTGGAATCAGCCTCTATAAAATAAAAACATTTAAATCCTTGGTGTTTATTCCAGCACCAGCTGGCTTCAGCCTTGGTTCTGACCATCAGTTCTGCCGGTGGATGGTTTCCAGCGATTACTTGCAACCCAGGCACACCATCACCTGCCTGGCTCCAGCTGCAGAGACAGCTCTTCCCAGTTCTCCCAGGAGGATGCATCCTATTCTGACTCCAGAGATGGGTAAGGATGGAAATACACATTGGACAACAAAAATGCCTCTTGCAAGACACAGCAGTTTCCCTGGGGAGAAATACAACATGTTTGCAAACCCAGTGAAGTTGCTCAGAAACCAGGCAAGGATAATGATGTAATGAGGCTCTCCAGTTGCCCAAAAGTGAATCAGAGCCTCCACGACAGCCCTCCCCCAACTTTTGCTGACTAATACCTGACACAACTTGTGGCCCCTGGGAGGAATGGCACAGGAGAGCCCTTTAAGTGGTGCCTGGCTCGCTATCAAAACCACGCAGAAGCTGTCTGGGACCTCCATCACGGGGAATTCCCCTTCTCCATGCCTAAAAGTAAGATCAGCTGGGCTGGCCTTCCTGCATTTGAGGATTGCAGCTGCAGAGCTCCTGGTCCGAAGGGCTCTCAACTCCCCCGAGCCCTTACACGGCCTGACTGGGTGAGTAGTGTGATGATATTTTCAGTGGGAGATGGAGCAAGGGCAAGGCAGGCAGCTTTTGGGGTGCTGTAAAGCTGAACCATGCCACCCTCTTCACTCCTCACAGAAATAAGCAGGGTTTGGTTATTTTATGCACGCTGAGGCATTAACTTATGTGTTTGCTGTTTTTCTGTGTCCGTGTTTAGCTTTGAAGGCAGGTTTTCCAAGGGTTTATAGAACAGCATAGGGCCTCTGGGGTAAAACAAGACTTTCAGGGAACAAAAGGGAAGGTGTTTTCTGTGTGTGGGGTCCTGCTGCTTCATTCCCAGCTGAGACCTCGGAGCACAAAGAGCCCCTCGGGGTCCCAGCACCGCTGAGCTCCCGTAACCCGGACAGGCTGCTGGGGCACATCCTGCTGTCAGTGAATGGAGTTTGTGGGGTTTGAATTTTTACAACCCAAAACACCAAAGCACAAGAAACAGCGGAGCTGTGGGAACACAGCTGGGTAAGAAGCCAGGACTGGGACAGCTGAAAACAGCTGGATCTCCATGGATGGACTACAGCGAACCCAACAGTGGGTCACCTGAGGAGGACATGTCCAGACTACAGGCAGAGAGCAAGCAGCACTGCTGCTTACAGAAGGATTTCTTTGCTCCCAGGTTGTTGTTTTTATTTAGACATATACTTTTAAAAACCCACCACCCTCCCTGTGGCAAAACCAAAACAAGGAAGAAAATGAGGCAGATGCTGAGAGAGTCCTAAAGAGGGGAGTGAAACCAGGTGTTGTCCCCTGCGGTTCTTGCTCCTCTGGCTGATTTTGGTGGTCTGTGATGGCTCGATAATCCCAGCAGCGGCACAGAGAAGGACCCTGGAATACACACTCCTGTTCGAGGGTGTAATTTCCTCGCTGACCATCAACGCGGAGGCTCAGTGGGGAATTCTGAGGTCAGCGCCAGCCAGCCCGCAGAGGAACCCTCCTCCTTCCCGGGGCAGCGAGGAGAGCTGGGGTTGCCACAGCGGCCCGGCCCGGCCTCCCCTAAGCGTGCCCTCCCCGCACCGAGGCACACAAGCCCCCCGGCCCCGCCATTTTGTGTCTCCACAGGCCGCTGAGGGGGCCGGGGTGGAGTCGCTCCGCTACGAGCGGAATTCCCCACTAAGGCGGTGGACGGAGACCGGCCCCTGGGGCCGCTCAGCGCCCTGCTGTGCCGGGCGGGGCCCCGCACACCCTCGGGACGCTCAGAGTATACACACAGAGCCACAATCACTCCGCCATGACAGGCATCTTCCCCGCCCTCCCTTTTATACCCTGCCCCGCGCGCCCATTGGCTGAGACGCCTGTCCGTCACGCTGGGAATTTCCCGGGGGCGGGGCCTCCTCCCCGGCGCTGGTGGCGGAGCGGAGGGACCCGGACCCCGGGCCGCGATCCCCGATCCCCCTCCCAATCCCCATCCCCATCCCGACCCGGACCGCGATCCCGATCCCCATCCCGACCCGGACCCCCATCCCGGCAGCGGGGCGTGCGGCAGGTGAGCGCGTAGCGGCCCGGCCGCCCCCGGGGACAGGGGCCGTGCCCGGGGCACCGGCTCTTAGCGGGCACCGATGTCGCGTCGCCCCAGCGAAGAGTCCCGGACCGGGGAGGGCTGGCGGGCTCGCGGCTTCGTGTTGCCCTTGTCTGTCTCGTTCCCGAGCTCTCGAGCAGTCAGGGTGAGACCCTGGAGAAGCATCTCCCCCGGGGCCGCGCCGTCCCCCAGGGATCTGCCCCCGGTATTGCGGGCGGTCGCGATAGTCGTGCCGTGCCTCACTTTCCCCTCTCGCGGGTAGGGCGGGGGCTGCCGACGCCCCCCGGCGCTGTGGCGGGGGTCGGGCTGGATGTGTGTGCCCCCAGCGCAGTTTGGGGGTGGC
>VWZD01012575.1:41250-66518 GCA_013396695.1 Sakesphorus luctuosus
GAGGGCAGAGGGGAGGGAAGGGCGGGAGGGCGGGGGTCCCGCAGCCCCCCGGGCGGGGCCGATCCCACTCGCGGCCGGTCCCCCGGGGGCCGCCCAGCTCCGCCTTGCACAACCCCGGCGTTCCCCCGGCCACGCATCTGCCTCCCGACCATCCCGAGCCCGCGGTCCCCCCGGGGCAGGTACGTGGGTTTCCCCTCGTGGGGCTCCGGCGGCCCCAAGGACCCTCCTGTCCACGCTGTTTTCCTTCCTCTTTGGTTTTATCTCCCAGTCCAGCGGTGCAGTGTGTGTCGGCACCAAATGCTGATCCAGGAGCTGGAATAGCTGGAGCAGGGATGGCAGCAGCAGCATCCTCTTTAGGAAGAGGATACACAGCTTGTGTCCCCCTCTCCCCTCCTCCCTCACTTCCACGCTCAGACCCCCAGGGAGGGCAGAGTGAAGAGAAAAAAACAAAGATGCTTCCTGTCACTGCTGCTTTGGAGTGAGAAAAGCTCCAGGTGGGACTCTAGGAGCCTGCAGCCTCTCAGGGATCCAGCTGTCCTGTTCCTCAGAGCCCCTGGCACAGGTTGCTCCCCATATCAGGGAGTCAAATACAGCCTTTCCCCTTGAGCTGGTTATTCCTATCACTTGAATGGGTTATTCCCATCACTTGAATGGGTTATTCCAGTCACCTGGGGGAGTGGGAGCTGTTCTGCTGCCACAAGCTCCCTTGGAGTGCACATTTCATGCAGTGTGCTCCCAGACAAAGCGTTCCAGAGACCAGACATTGGACAGTAGGAAGAATTCTAGAGGCAGGAGGGCTCCAACCAGGCATGTCCTTCAGAGCTGTCTGTGATGAGGTGGAGTAAGCAGGAATTAAACAGGAGAGGCTTTTTGCAGCCCTTGGCATCATTCCTGGCTCTGCAAGAAATCCCACGATGCCCTTTCGGTCTGACCTATGCAAAACAAACCTATTTAGTCCAGGGCCGTGGGTTGTTGTTTGCCAGCAGCTGGTACAAAACATTCATGGGTGGAGGAAACAACCATCTACTCTTGTGGCATTGCAGATTTTGTTTTAAAGCAGCAATTTTTACGCTTTGGATGACAGAGGAAGCTGTGCTGATGTAGCTTTGCCGTGCCACTACCTGCTGTTGCTTGGTTGTTGCCAGCTGAAGTGCACCAGGTTGGACAGGAGTAGCTTGGAAGCAAGGAAAGGGATGGCTGTGCCTTGCTCTGCTTTGGAGTGCTGTGGTGAGCAGCCATGATGTTACTGAGCTCTGCAGGGAGAAGTGGAGCAGGCAGCAGGAGCCAGATGTCTTTGCAGCAGAAGATGGGCTCTTGCATTAAACCCCCACCGTGCAGCCAGGGGAGCACCACCACGTCTGGCTGCTTGTCCTGCCTGTGCTGGAGCTTGGGCCCATCCTGAGGAGCTCTGCAGCTGTGTCTGTACACCTGGCAGACCCAGGAAAATGTTTTGTTTTCCTCATAAACAGCCTTATCAGAAGTAGGTTGTTTTGTGAAGCCTCTGTAGGAGGTGGGTTTCTGAGGCAAGAGTGGGTTTTCTGGCTGGAGGACATGTGTAATACCTGCTGTGTTTTGGGTAGGGCTCTTGCCTTTCCTGCTGTCTCTTTGTGACTAAACAGGCTGGAAAGGAAAATCCTTCAAGTGGAGATTCAGGCTTTTCCTTTTAAGACCTGAGCCTTTCAGTGCCTGCTTTCCTCTTCTTTTACAACTCCCAGCGCAGTGTACTGCAATGCCCAGTAAGTCTTTTTCTTATTGCTGCCTCCTAAATCCATCTCTGCTTTTGCTTCCTCTCCAAATGAGACCAGTTCAGCAGCCTGGTCTGGGAGCTGCTGGAGCTCTGGAGAGGAAAACAAAACTGGGCTGGGGGATTTTGCTGATTTCCAGTAAAAACATCAAACAACAACAACAAAATCCTTCCATAGTGTCTATCTGAATAGCTTTTGCTTTTTCTCTGATGAGGGATGCTGGGGACCCAGCAGCCCTGCTCATGGGAAAATTATGCTGGCAGCCTGCAGGGATTTACTTTCACCTCCTACAGTCCTGGTAGGGAGGAGGCTTCCTGGGATTGTTGTGGGCTGGAGTAAGGAAAACCCCTTTCTCCTAAGGGCTGGGCTGAGCCCCCACCATGGATCACAGGATGGGAATTGATGGACTGCCAAGCCCTCAGCTTTTCGAGGCTGGTCCCCACCCCAGGGCTCACAGCCCAGAGCAAACCTCCAGCAGTGCCAGCTCGCTCAGTGCGCAGGATCCACATCCTCTGCCTTGGGATCTTCAGCTGTTCAGTGATTTTAAACAGGGATCACATCCTTCTGTGTGGCTAGTACTATGAAGGCTGTGGCAGTGATGCATGTCATCCTGGGTGACAGTGGTGACAGTTCAGTTCACTTCCAAGCCACAGCACAGCTATTTAAATACCACTCTACTTTCTTCTTCACCCGTGAGTCTTTCCTGCCCACTCACACTCTCATTCTCTAGTTTTGCTCAGTTGTCATAAAAATTTACTACCTAAAGGTCTTGGTGCCCTGCTTGGAACCAGCAATGCCCTTGGATGACCCGTCTGGCAGTCTCTGTCAGTGACTGGGTGCAGAGCCTGCAAGCTATAGCTGGGCAGCCACGGTCTGTGCCTGGCCCTCAGCCCCCAGCGCTGTGAAATACTGTCAGATTAGCTTAGGAACTGTTGAGTGGCAAAGAGGGAAGTGTTTTCCGGAGGTTCAGTGGTTTCTGTTGGAGTTTGTGGTAGTCATGTTTTCCTTGTGTTTCTAGGCACCATGAGGTGCTGGCCTATGGCTCTCCCTCTCCTCCCCCAGTGTTTTTACTGAAATGAGATTTTCACTGTAAATCTTACTTGTCAGAATTCTTAAGGGAATAAACAAACCAGGACAAGGATCAGTGACCTGGTCCCCATGGTGACAGCTCTATCCCAGCGGCTCCTTGCAGAAATTGACTGGGCTGTGGCTCCGCTCCAGGGAACCCTGCCCTGACCCTGGTGCTGCAGAAACCCCTCCCTCTTGCTGGGTATTGTTTGCCGGTGCGTTTGTGGCTGTTCTGTGCTTCCGTCAGCTGGAGATAGTTCAGTTCCTGTCCCCAACTGCTGTTTGAAAACAATTCCTGTGGCCCCTCTGCTGCAATCTCCCTGGTGGGATGCAGACCTGGGCTTCAAAAATTCATCATAAAATCTTGAGAATTGGACATAGCAGGGGGTTTTGGTGGCTCCATCTGACTGGAAAAATATGGGATTGCTGTGAGTGAGCTCTGCTGGTTGGCAAGCTGGTCAGTGCAGCTGGGTGGGTTTGAGGGATTCCTGCAGGGGCTGGGGACCTCCCACATGTCCTGTGGGGCACAGCAGAAAACCTCCAAGTTTGGGGTCTGCAGTGTAAGACAATGGGGGCTGGTGTTTCCACATGGGGAAATTGTACCACACAAGTGGGCAGCTTGTCTCTTCCTTCCTCAATCCACACCGGGGCTTGTCCTGGTGGAGGACACGGATGTCCCCAAGGTGCTCACTGGAGGATGGGTTTGCTACCAGCTCCTTTGAGAGCCCCAGATCTGGAGCAGCATATGATGGCTGAACACCAGTGAGGAACAGGCTTGGGTCCCCAGCCTGCCAGGCTGGCAGCAGATCACAGCATTTGCTTGCCATTGGGCCTCGTGTGTGCCTCTACACTGGGTTCTGTCCTGTCCACTGGCAGGTCTGCTCCAGTTTTCCCCATCCTGTGGCAGTAGGCTGTGGGGGATTTCACAGAATCCTGGAATGGTTTGAGTGGGAAGGGACTTTAAAGGTCATCTAGTTCCAATGCCCTGCCATGGGAAGGGATACCTCCCACTAGATCAGTTTGCTCCAAGCCCTGTCCAGCCTGGCCTTGAACAATTCCAGGGATGGGGCATCTGCTACTGCTCTGGGCAACCTGTTCTTGTGCCTCATCACCCTCACAGTAAAGAATTTCTTCCTAATGCTTAATCCAAACCTTCCCTGTATTTCAGACCGACTGTGACAGTGCTGCCCATTGTTGGGACCCTCAGCACAGAAATGGCCCCAGTTTTTCCACAGCTTCCTGTCAGGTGCTCTGGGCTCCAGTAACAGCTGCTCCTCAGCTCATCCCAGACCACTGCAGCACAGCAGCTCCTGGTGATCACCACCTCCAGCTGCTTAGTATGGGGTTACAGGCAGTCAGAGCCTTGGCAGCACCCACAGGGCGGGAGGATGGTGAGACCCACCAGTGCTTCTCCCAGAAGCAGACTGCCACTGAGGCCAGGCCTAATTCCCTGCCGTTGAGGCAGGTGTTAATTGCTGCTCCAGTTGTGGATGCTGCCAGGTGGCAGTTCTCATCTGGAAAGTCCCTGCCACTCCCTGGCAGGCAGGTCATCCTAAATGGAGGTCAGCCTGGATCACTTGTGACATGAGCATTAGTCTGAGGTTGAGACAGTTTCGGGCACAGGCTACCCCCTTCTCCTTTCAAAATGTGTCCCCTCAGCCCTCTCCTGCTTGCCAGCACCCAGCTACCTTGGCTGGGGAAAGAGCACTTTGGGGTGCTCCTGTTGTGCCCCCAGGCAGCACCCCAGCTGGCACTGAGACCTTCCCAGCTGCTGTTCTGCTCCATGTTACGGAGCTGACATCAGGGGAGATAGTTCTGATAAGATGTGCTGTGATTCACAGCAGCTGCTTTATCCCCCACCAGGATATGGGTGAGACCTGGAGCCGGGATCCTGCCCAGCTGTCCCCAGGCCAGACCTCGGCAAGGGGGAGGCCTTAGGCCACCAACAAATGCAAAGAGTTGAAAAAACAAATAGCACACTGCCTGTTGGTGATTTGTGTTCTTGGACTTTGCTCCCAGCCCAGCACATGCCAGGCTGTTCCCTGTGCTCGATTCAGGAAGCAGTGCTGTTGACAGCTGGTTTTTCTGTCTGAGCCAGAGGGCAGAGCAGGTCCCTGCCTGGCTCCTGGGGCTCATTCCTACAATGCTCCCCAAATTTCCTCCCAGCTGCAGGTTAAGGTTTTTGGAGCTGCAGACAGTGGCCCTCCACAAACCTTTAGGCTCCACAAAAATACTGTATGTTGAGCAGGATGTCCTGGTGACAGTGTCCAGTTTGTACTGGCATGAGTGGATGCTCCTGGGTGGTCTCTGTCCCTCCCGGGATGCAGCAACCAGTGGTTGCAACCTTCTCCACTACTCACATGCCCCACAGGGGTGAGAGCCAGCCCTGAGTGGGGCTTCTGGTGATGCCTCCTCTTCTCATGACACTTCTCATGGCTGTGAGTCACCCTGACATGTTCACCCCAAGCAGGGCTGGAGGGGGAGGTGCCTTCACCTGGGACACTTTTTGGCTGGCTGGTGAGCAGTGAGGCAGCGCTGCCTCCACCAGCACAGCACCCCAGACCCCCACAGGGCTGGGACCAGGGGACTGTGGCACCGTCTGGACCCAGAGGAAGGTGACCCTGTGCTCCATTGCCTTGCAGGGATGCCTGGCTGGGAGGAAGCGAACTGAACAGCATCCATGGAAGGGAGGGGACCCTACCGCATCTACGACCCTGGTGGGGGCTCGGAGGAGAATGGATCCACAGCCTTGGAGCGGCTGGTGGAGGAGAACACCCGGCTGAAAGAGAAGATGCAGGGGATCAAGTCTATTGGTAACTGCTGCATGCCAGGGGGATGAGGTTTGCCTTTGGGGCAGCCCAGCCTGTGCCCACCAAGCCTGGGGTTTCTTGCTTGGTTGAGAAAAGGTGCTACTAGAAGCTGGGGCACTGGGGCAGTATCTGGGTTGAGCAGGATGTCTGAGCTTTTTCACATAAATGTGCACAGGGAGCAAGGGTTTTGCTGAACTTCTGGGTTGCTTTACAGTGGGATAAATGGCTGGAAAGAAAAAGCAAGTACTGGAGCTAGGTCAGCTTCTTGGAGTTCATAGGTGCTGGGATCTGTTCTGCTTTTGATGAAAACCCCCACCTCCTCTAAGCCCTTTTGGGTCAGAGGCTTTTCTCAGGTGCTGATCAAAGACCCTGGTCTTAGGTGCTCTCTGCCAGCAGGGACATGCCAGTGTGGAAATGCACCAGCCTAGCTGGGCCACCCTCTTTCTTGTCCTTGACCTCTTCCCCCTCCACCCCCAGTTTTGCTTTTGGTCTCGTGACCGAGCTTCCCCTTTCAAGTCCCGCTTCTGCAGCCGAATTTCCACCTGCCTCGTGATTCCCGTTGTGTCACCATGCCCTTACCTGTGACTGGGATCTCCTGGTGTGGCAGCAGCCAACCAGGGTTGTGGGGGGGAATTGCATTGTTGGTGCCAGACCCCAGAGTGGGCAAGCTGAACCCCTTGGGCCACCACCTTGCCTTAAATTCATCTCTTCTGGGAAGTGGAGGAGACCACTTAGAGTCACATTGCTGCCATTCTGCCTCTTCAGTGTGTCAGCATGGGGGTTCCTGAAGCCAGTGAGTCACTGATACAGCTTTGCCATTGGATTTGTCTCAGAAAAAGTTGTTTCTGGATGAAGAAGGACCATTCTGGGCACTGCTCCACCCAAATAAGATGTTTGGTGCTGGTGAATGGAGCTGCTTCAGGGCAGGCACTTGGGGAGGGAGGCTGAGCATCCTTCTGTTGCCCACAACAGGAGAGCTTCTGGAGGAGTCCCAGGTCGAGGCATCCAAGCTGCGGCAGAAGGCAGAGGACCTTGTGAAGGACAACAAAATGCTGATAGCATCATCTTCCCTGGAGGACTTGGTGAAAACCACAGGTAAGAGATGTGAAGCTCACGGGGAAGAAATAACCTGATGGCTCAAAATCCTGAGCTTGGGGGAAGGAAAAGGGTGTGCAGGAGATTTTTATGAAGGTTCCTTGCAGCTCTGTCATCTGTGGAGTGCCATCCTCCCTTCTAGAATGAGGTTTCTGTCCCATCCTATAGCTGGGGTAGAAACCATCCATTGGTGCCTGACCTCACAGGGGTCTGCTCTCTATGTCTCAAGTGAGGAGAAGCCCTGCTCTCCAAAAGGTTCATGTCTGCATGCTCTCCCCTCTCTGCAGCTGTTGGCCCTGATCCCAGCTTCACACGGGCAGCCCCAGGCAGCACCCAGCCGGACATGGAATTACGGAAGTCACCTCCAAGTGTGAGTCTGGTGAATGTGGGAGCTGGTGCTGGCCTGGCCAGAGGGAGGGACTCTCCATCTAGTTAAAGCAAAAGGAGGCAGCCTTTAGCCTCTAGAAACAGGGATAAACCTGAAAGAGTCAGCTTCCCTGCTGTACTCCTTGTGGTCTTCTAATGGTGGACACCTGGGCTGCCATTCCTCTGGGAGCCCTGATCTGGCTGCCTTATCTTGCAGGGATCCTCCTCAGAGTTCGAGATTGTCGCTGCCGAAGCACAGGGGTTTCCCCAGGAGAGCAGGAGAGTGGTGAGTGGCTCTACTGCCCATGGGATTTGGGGAGCTGATCCCACTGGGGGGATGGTGCTGGGGTTTGGGGGTGTGCAGGTAGGCAGTGTTGTGCCCCATCAGGCACAGGCAGGGCTGACAGACCCATGTGAAGGCAGCCTTTAGGCAAACCACAGAGGAGGGATAACCTGGACAAAAACTTTCAAAAACAAGTGGCCTGTCTATGCTGCCTGGACATAGGGCCAGTGAAGCAGCTACAGATGGGGCACTGGTGTCTGCAGATGTCCCACAACAGTGACAGGAAGAGCTGTGACAACCCAAGTAGCTCTCAGTGGTGCTTGGATGTTCACCTGATGCCCACACTGGGTGGGAGAACTGGGTCTCCAAGCCCCATCATTGCTCACAGGGTCTGCCCTAGCCAGGCGCCTCTGTGTGTTTCATTTGCTGCCACCTGAATGTCCCCCTGGCTGTCACTGCCCTGTCCTGTCCTGCTCTCGCTTTTTGTGTGTGCTGGAAGGGAGGGAAGGAAGGATGGGGAGCCCAAGAGGGCTGAACATCAGATTGCACTGCATGGTACCAGTAAGAGGATGTGCACTGGTTGAACATCACTGTTTGTATTGGCTGGAGAGGCTCTTGGAGAGGTTTAGTCTCCTTGGACCCTCCTGGGGTGCAGCCATGGGGTGATGGAGAATGGGATGGTATCTGCTTGGCGATCAACTGCTTGTGCCTGAGCCAAGTCCTAGTCCTGTGCTCACACTTGGGCCTTCCTAGTACTCCAGCTGGGCTTTGGTCCTCACTGCCTCCCTTGCCAGCCAGCACAGGTGAGAGGAGCTGGCCATGCTATGCTCCACACACACCCTCCCACGGCAGTTTCAGGGCTGTAAACCCCGGGGCCGGGGTACTGGGGACACACTGAGCTCCTGGCCCCATGTGATGCCTCCCAGGGCATTCCCATAGGCAGCAGATGAGTCAGTGGGGCCGGGACCGGAGCAGGCGAAGGTTTGGCAGCGCATCCCCACCTCCTCCCAGCAGTGCCGCGTGTGCCAGCTGGGCTCTGTTGTGCTGGCAGTATCTCCCAGGCAATGGGGGAGTTAACCAGCCACATCAGGGGAGCACAAACCTCTTGGGGACACCCCCCATGCGTGGGCAGGGGTACGCCCTGACACTGGTGGGTGTGCCCTGGCAACTGTTTAAATTCCATGCATCACCCTCTTGGTTGCCAACTGCCAAAGAGCTCGGTTTCCTGGTGCCTGGCATGCCACAGCAGCAGGGGAATCCCAAGGGAAAACAGGAGGAAGGTTAAGATGGGGATTGGTAAGACCACCCCTTCTAGCACAGACCAGGGCATACTTAGAGAGAACAATCTCAGGAGCTGGGATTTCCAGTCTAGGTGCCCGTGGGGAGAACTTGGGTGGAGAAAAGAGCAGGAGTGGAGATGTCTCTGTTTCTATGAGCAAACCAAGAGTGTGGTCTGCTCAGACTACTGAAGGGCACAGGGAATCCATGGGCTGGGAGAGCTGCCGCCATAATGTTCTACTCCACCTGGGGACTTGGTGTCCCATGTCCAGCAGCTGTGAATCAAATCTTTACAAAGCTGACACAGCTTTCAGCATACTGAGGGCTTGTTGCACTGCTTTGGTGCTGGTCCATCTCCCCATCACAACCCTGGGTGGGAGGCAAGGCTGACTTGTCCCAAGAGGGAACTTTGCAGTGCTCCTTGAACTGATCTGACTGCACTTCATCTCCTCCCCATTCCCAGGACTTGGAGCAGCCACTGAATGAGGATACCAACCTGCTGCCCCAGCTGCAGCAGCTGGAGAACACCCTGAGTGGCTGTGCCAAGGAGGCCAGCAAGGACCAGGTCTTTGTGCGCATGGGCTACATGGCCTCTGAGCTCAAGCGCTTGGCCTCCAAGGTGCACAAGAATGAGCAGAGAACATCATTTCTGCAGGTGAGCAAGGACTGGCCTGGCTCTTCATGGGGGTTTTCCCCCCTTATGTTTTTTCTCACCAATCCCCTCCTGTCCACCCTGAGGTGGACACCCACCCCCATACCAGGACGTGGTGGGAGGTGGGTGGCCTGGCAGGCTCCTGGGGCTGGCTGCAGCCCTCATGCTGACAGTGTTCACCCTTCCAGACGCTGTGTGAGACGCTGCACAGTGAGAACAAGGAACTGCGCACCAAGCTGGAGCGGGACCTGGAGCAGAGAAACCAAGCTCTGGAAAAGCTCAGGTGAGGGTGGGTGGTGTGTAGGGGGGGGCAGGGCTGCCCTGGGAGCTTCTTCCCACTGACTCATCCCTGCCTGCCCACAGGTGTGAGAACCAGGAGCTCCGGAGGATGGTGACGCTGAGCAGCCAGGACAGCGGGAAGAGGGAAGCTGCAGAGCAGCAGCAGGTGAGGAGGCAGCATCACCCTGGACCGGGCTGGGAAGGAGGCAGGGAGCCCGCTGACACATCAGCAAAGATGGCCTCATCTTAATCGAGCCCACAGTTCATCCCAGGGTGATCAGCAAGACTTCTCAGGGTCTCGAGGGAATGGGAGAGGCTGTGGGAGGGGAACTGGCTTGAGTTTAGCTGGCCTTGGGCACAGCCTCCACAAAAGCCCTGAGGGTCCCCCCCGTGCGCGTCCAGCAGAGCGGGGCCATGGTGGAGAAGGCGCCGGGCAGAGAAGAGCTGGAAGCCAAGGAAAAGAAGGTGAAGATCCTGGAGCACCAGCGCAGGGAGGTGAGGACCAGACTGGGAGGGAGGCACTGCCAAGGAGGCAGGGAGTGGGCAGAGGGGGCACAGGCCTGGGATGGCACAATGAGACTGGGGCAGGGCTGCGGAGCTGCAGGGAAGCACTGCTGGAGCTGGGATCTCCATCCAGCTGATCCCTGAGGTGCTTTAATGACAGGAGTCTGCTGGGGACTGCCACAGCTGGCTCAGAGCAGGGTTTGGGCTCCTGTTCAGCCATCCCTCTCTCCCTGCAGCTGCTGGAGGTGAATAAACAATGGGATCAGCATTTCCGCACCATGAAGCAGAAGTACGAGCAGAAGGTAGGGCTGGGTGCTTGGCGGTCACATTTCTGCTGGGAGCTGGGGGGAATCTGAGGAAACAGGGTGCAGGGGAAGGTTTGGCACTGCCTGCACCCCCTTTTCCCCCATTATGGGTCCTTCCAGGCCAACATCCCCTCTCCCTCCCGGCAGGTCACAGACCTGCACCAGGAGCTGGCTGAGGCCCGCAGGGCACTGTCCGAGCTGGAGTCAGAGAGGGAGCAAAAGCAACGGGATTTTGACCGCAAGCTGCTCCTGGCCAAGTCCCGGATCGAAACAGAGGAGGTGAGTCCCTTGGGAAGGGTGACAGAGAACTGCCAGCCCTATTGCCCTGCCCTGGCTGATCTCACCCCTACCCCGGTCCTGCAGGCAGAGAAGGAGAGGCTGTCCATGGAGGTGAGGGACCTGCAGCAGAGGATGCGGTTCCTGCAGGAGCAGCTGGCTCCAGTCACCAGGCAGCGGGAATACCAGGAAAAGGAGATCCAGAGGCTAAACAAGGTGGGGGCCAGGGCACAACTCCTCACCACGAAATGTTGTTTATGTTCTCCAGTCTCTTCATCTCTCTTAAATCCAAAACTGACCCTAATCAAACCAGTCTTGCTCAGGTGGAGGCTTGTGTCAAATGAGGCTCATTATATCCCTCTGGGCTCCTAAGAAAGGGTATTCAAGGAGAGTCTGTTGTCCCTCTTCCCCCTGCCGAGTTACACCCCCTTCCAATGCTGGGCACATGCCCGTTGTCCTCCAGAAACATCCTGGGCACTGCACCTTTCTCTGACCCTGCTCCCTTCCTCCTAGGCACTAGAAGAGGCCCTGAACGTCCAGGCCTCTTCACCACCCATCTTTGGCTTGGAGCCAGTGGGGAAGCTGCCACAGCAGGAGCTGCTGACCCAGAACGAGCTACTCAAACAACAGGTAGGGCAGGACACCGAGCCACTGGAGGCAGGAAAGGAGCTGCATGTCGCAGACCTGCTCAGCGAAGAGCCTGGTGTGGCCAGGAGCAGCCCAGCAGCTGGCTGGGTGTCAGTGCTGGGGTGGTGGGGATTGAGCACTTAACTCAGCATCCTCCAGGCATTCAGCTGCAAGGAGCACAGCCATGGGCTGTTGTGACACCCCTCATGCCTGGGGCTTGTAGCTGGTGGAGTCAAGGATAGGAGTGCTTGGGGGAAGTGTCTGCCCTCAGCCAGGTACACACACATTCCTCCGTTCTGCCAGGTGAAAATTTTCGAGGAAGACTTCCAGCGGGAGCGGAGTGACAGGGAGAGGATGAATGAAGAGAAAGAAGAGCTGAAGCAGCATCTGGAAAAGCTGCAGAAGCAGTTGGTCCTCTCCAATAACCAGGTGAGCAGTGTTGGCTGCCACTAGCAGCATTCCAGGAGCCCCATGTCAATGCTGTGTGTGTTTGAAGTGCTCATCCCCAGTGTCACAGCCGCCATATCCACCTCAGAGCAGGGGCTGAGTGTCACCAGCAGCGCTCTGGGAGCCCTGTGTTTGCCCTGGATATGTCAGAGGTGCTTGTCGCCAGTGTCACAATCCCCTATGTTGAAGAGCCCTTAAGAGTAGGGGCTGAGAGAAGAGGGAGGCCAGAGGGGTGTTTTTTCCGCTCATGTCACTGCAGAGCATGTCCCTTCACTCAACACACGGACATGGGGAATGGCAGGGTGGGCTTTGCACTAACTCCCCCTTGCTCCCAGCTGCGAGCCTCCAAGGATGATTGCCAGAGGGAGAAGGAGGAGAAGGAGAAGCTGAAGAAGCTACTGAAACAGCATAAACAGGTGGGGATGGGAAGAAACCCTACTTAGGCAGAGGGACTGGGGGCTGCAGGCCTGGCACCTCTTAGCCTGGTGATGGTGGTAGACTGCTCTCAGGATCTCCCCGTTATCTATCTGGTTCCTCACAGGCTTCTGGAGAGAGGCTGCACCCCGAGCCAGTGCCAGGGCCGCTGGGCCCTGCCTGCCCCATGTACCAGTACCAGTACAGTCCCCCCATGGCTCACCCCATGTACCATGGCTTTGATGAATGGCAGCAGATCCGATACCCGCCAGCCACTCCAAGCGAGCACACACCGGGACAGAACTTCCAGCATTTTCCCCCGGTGAGTGTCTACCTGCGCCAGCATGAGGGAGAGCAGAGGTTCCCATGTGAGCAGGTCTGGGACTCGCTGCCAAGCGAGTGGCATCTCCGGGGCCTCTGAGTCACAGAGCAGGGAGCTGAGCACGTGTGTCCTGTTGGCATCTGACTGCTCAGCAATCTTCCTCCCTCTCCTCCTCCTCACAACCCAGCAATCAGTCAGGGAGCACGGGCTCATGATTCACATCCCTGATAATTCACTGTTTCTGTTCCATCTCCTCCCACAGCCCGAGTACCCTTGGCGCCCACCCTGTGCCATGGCTCACAGCCAGAACGCCCAAGCAGTGGCCGGGGTGAAACCAGTCCCCAAGGACTTGGGTAAGGCTCAGACCTCCAGTGGCGGGGGTGCCCCTGTCCTTCACCCTGAGCCCCTGGGTGCTTGGCTGAACACTTAGGGGAGGGATGGGGGCCCGTCTTTCCAGGCAGGGGCCGTTTCCCCTCAGTCCCCCTCTCGTCAGCTGTGGGGTTGGTCCCTGATGCATCCTTGTCAGCATCCCCCCTGCACCTGAAGTCAGGCTGAGCCCCAAAAGCTCATGGAGTTGTAGCAGTTGATGCTCAGGGATAATGGCCATGCCCTGGCTGCCATCCCTCCCATGGGGCTTGTCTGGATCTGAAGAGCTGCACTTAGCCCCTGCCACCTCTGTCTTGTGTCTCAGAACAGGGAGGTCCCAGATTACCCTAACGCCAAGGACCGGCTGCGCTCCGACACCACTGCAAGAGGAGTAGGGTGTGTGTGTGTGCCCGTGTGTGTGTATGCAGGAGCTTCCTCTGGCTGCTGATCCCTGTGCATGGACATGTGGTGCATGTGACTGCACTCATGGCCTGGAGCAGCTCAGCAGTGCATCCCCCCAAGGAAATCATGAAGGAGGGACCGGAGGTGCCATCACGGTGGCGGCCAGTGCAGGGTCAGTCCCCTGCAGCCATCCCCTTCCCCATGAAGCATCAGGCCTGACATTGCTGTAGAACTGAGCCAGGCCTTCAGGGAAGAGGAACCAGCATTTCCCAGGAGCATGCCAGGAGCTACCCTGATCTGGGGGCTTAGGTTCAGCTCCTGGAGGAGCAGGTGACGACAAGGACTCTCCCGGCTGTGGGAGATCCCACACTCGCAGGCAGGTGCTGGCCGCAGCCATGGCCTGGCCTGAGCCTGGTTTGGTGTCTTTGTATTTATTTAAGGACTGAAGTGTGGCTGAGTCTCTCTGGTTTTATCGTGAAAGCTGCTTCTTCTGGGGCAGCCTCCACATAGGGACAGGGAGGGACGCCAGGGCTGCTGGTCCACATGTGCTCAGGGCCATGTAGCACAGGGCCAGAGTGAGCACTGGGAGTCCCAACCCCTTGCTAGGGCACCCCAGCATCTATTGCCCAAAGTGCATGCCCCCCATCTCGCTCTGGGCACTGGGCTCAGCCCCTCACCCTTTCCCCGCCACTTCTGCCAGGGCAGGGAGGCCCTGAGTGTCCCATCTCCCTCTGTATGCAGCAGTGACCTTGGGGACAGTCTCTTACATTGTACACAGCAAATCTTGCGCCAGAAAACAGGTCTGGAGGGGAAAACAACAAACACAACCCTATTTGTGTAAGCATGGCTGTCATGTGTGTGACAGCAGGAGGCACCAACCCCGGAATACTCCTCACTAGAGACTCTTCCTCATCCTGCCTCCGGCCCCTTGCACCCATCTCTACACCCTCTCCCCATCCTCTCCCCAAATCCTTGTTTGCAGTTGCCCTGGTTAGAAACAATTGGAGTTTCTCCAGGTAGGAGCTGCTCCCCCCAGGCTGGCCACTGTGCCGTCCCCTCTTCCCCCCTCACTCCATCCAAGAAGTGGGGTTGTGCGTTTGCAGAGCCTTTATTTGGTGTTCCTATCATGGGAAGCGAGGGGCCAGCTGCCCCCGACTGGGAGAGCAGCACGTCTGTGCACCAGAACCACGGGCAGCTTGAATGCACTGAAGAGCTGCTCCGTGCTCGGCAGGATCAGGCCAGGCCCGCCCCACACCGGGGGCTTTCAGGCTGAGCCTTCATGGAGACGTGGTCTTCTGCTCCGGGGGCAGCTGGCCCCTGCATCCTCCCACTGCTGGGGATGGTGGAGCGCAGCAAGCAAGCTGGAGGCCAGGAGATATCACCACCAGGAGTGGAGGTGGGACACAGGGTTATTGGAAACATCCCACTCCTGTTGCTGAGTCCTCTGACACAGGGTTGCCCAGTGCAGCATCCTGGCTGGGGTGTGCCAGAGACGGCAGCAAGGGCGGAAGCAGCGTATTGCTCCTGCTGCTGGAGAACATCCTGAGAGGGCATGGATGGGGAAGCAGCCACGGGGGATGCTGACCCTCATGCCAGCTCTACTTGTGCTGCTGCTCCTGAGGGTTCTGCTCCTGCCGCTGCCTAAAGTAGGCAATGATGTCGTTCTTCACGACCTCGATGTTAGCGCGATGGTACCAGCGCATGACAGGCACGCCGTCAGGGCCCACCAAGAACTTCTCAAAGTTCCACTTGATGTCATGGATCCGCAGAGGCTCCCAGAAAAGTTTGTTGGGATTCCCAAACTCCTCCGTCACTGGGGGACAGGCGTTCTGCAATTGAAGGCCAATGCATCACTGCCTTGCCCCTCCAAAAACCAGCTTGGGTGCTGCCCCCTCATCAGCCCTTGCCATGGCACCCACCTTCAGGAAGGTGAAGACCTTCTGCTCCTTGACCCCATTCACATCCCCCTTCTGGAAGAGCTGGAAATTGGGAACGAAGCCACCTCCTGGCCGGACGTGCCTGCAAGGGGAGGGTGGGCAGGAGGTTGTGCAGTGGACAGTTCTGGGTGTTGCACAGGGGTGGTGAGAGGACCCCACAGCCCCTTGTTTTGGGGGCCACAGCCCCAGGCTGGGAGGGAGGTCACAGCCAGCAGGAACTGCAGCCTATGCACCCACCACCTGGCTGGGGACCCCACCACACATGAGCAGGATCAGGTGCCCCACAATGCCCACCACAGTACTCACTTCAGTGCAGGGAGGATCTCTGAGTTCTGGCCGGGTTCCTGCTTCCCAAATTGGTTGGAGGGGAAGCCAAGGACCACAAGCCCATGGTCTTTCAGCTCATTTTGTAGTGCATTCAGTTCTGCATGCAAGCAGAGCCAGGGTGGGTTAGCAGGGGACCAGGCATACCCCCTACACCTGCACCTACCTCCCTCCGAATATGTGATCCCTTCCCCCAGCTCCGTGAAGCAGAATGGGCCGTAGGGACATGCCAAAGGCAGCATGCCTGAGTGACGCTGCCACTCCTGGGCTGCCTGCCCTGACCCTGGAGTGCCAGTGCCCCACAGAGTTCTTACCAACATACTGCAGGGTCAGGCCTCAGTATGTGGCCACGTTGACGAAGAGCACTGTCTTCCCCTTGTACCTCTCAAAGGGGATATACTCGTCCCCATCGATGGTCATGGCCCCATAGTTGTAGATGGTGTCCTTCACAGACTTGTAGCAATCCACCTGTGGGGTGAGGGGCATCCCATGGGAGCAGGCTGGGGGGCTGCCAGCCACTCCATTCCATTCCCCATCCCCACAGCCAGCAGAGCAGCAGGCCCAGCCCTGGCACTGGCTGTGAGTGCAGCTGCCAGCGTTGTGTCCCCTGTCCCGAATGCTGCTGGCAGCAGCCAGGCTCCGGCATACCAAGGTTGCCGTGGTGGGACAGGCTGGCTTGTGCATGCAGATGCACACATGTGTGCACACATGTGCACGCCCGGGCAGTGGGCCCAGCTGTAACTGGGGGAACGTTTACTGGCCAGGGAGCGGCAGGAAGGGGAGAGGCTGGAAAACAGCAGGAACACGGGGGAAGGCCAGCCATAGTCTCCTGGGGCCATGTGCGAGTGAGCAGGACCCAGCACTTCCCCACACCCCTGGGGGGCAGTGGCAGTGCAGGGGGATCAGGGTGAGACTGGGAGTGGACCAGGAAGGGCTGGGCTGGATCAGCTCCTATGTGTGGGGCCACAGGGGTTAACTCAGGGGAGCCCATCTGTCCCCACCAGGGGACCCAGGCTCAGGTAAGTGCCCCTTGGAGCTGGCAGGAGGTGAAGTCACAGGCGCTGTGCCCGGGGAGTGCAGTCTGCTTGGGGCTGTGGGGTCCCAGTGGGCAGGGTGGAGAGCCTGACAAAGGGGGTGACAGTCACCCCCACCCCCTGCCCACTGGGCTGTGGGAACACAGTGGCCTCTGCACCCTCCAAAAACTGGGGAACCCCCCTGGACACTGTGTATGGACGAAAATCACCTTGGACTGCGCCTAGGGAGGTCACCAGGGGGATATGTGGCTCTGTCCTCCTCTGTTCCCAACCCCAGCACAGCAATTCTTGCCCCTTGTTAAGAAGTACCTCAGAAAATCCCCCACCCTGTGATCCAGACACTGGGAGTGGGGGGGGTGGGGGTGTACGGGGTTGTCAAAGGGCCACCGTGCCCCACCCCTGTTCCAGGGAGCCCTGCAGAGAGCTTTGGGGACAGGTGGGTCCCCAGAGTGTCACACAACCCCCCCGCCACCCCTCTCACAGTGCCCCCCTCCTCTTACCTTCTCCCTCTCCTCACTCCACCCCGGCTGGACGAGCCCAGCCAAGAAAAGGGGCAAAATCCAAGCGTTGCGGGCGCAGCCCCCCATGGTNCGCCCGGGGGTGGCACCACGGCCTGGCAGCGACCCGGGACACTCAGGGGAACACGGGGCAGCGGCATGTGCAGAGCGTTTATGCAACGTGTTATCCGAGCTGGGATAAACCCGCAGGTTGGGGGGAGAAGTGCGGGGGGAGTAGAGAGGGGTCGGGGGATGGAGAGGGGCCAGGGAGCAGAGGGAATGGGAGAGAGAAGTGTCACAGGGCAGAGGTGCCCCATCTTGTGCAGGGCACACAGCCAAGGTGACATTTTCCCCCTCAGTGGGATGCTGGCACCCAAAGAGCAGGGATCAAACCACCCAGCAGCATCTCCAGGGAGGTCGGGCTGGGGGTCGGGACTTGTGTTCCCCCGCAAAGGCTGCAAGGGCAGGGCTGGGGAAAGTTGATCCCACTTCTCTCCTTTGTGCCCAGTAAATGAGGGTGCCGCTGGAAGCAGCCCTGGAGGAGGGTTACTCCTGGGGAGGGCTGTTCTGGGCTCAGGGGCTGTGGCTTCGTACTGACCCTGCTGGGGTCAAAGGAAGGGCACCACTGTTCCTTAGCCCTCGGTGTCCCCAGGGGCAGGAGTTTCCAGGGTCCTGTTTGCATAGGAAAGGAATGCAAACGTTTACCGTGGTCTGTCTCCAAGGAAAATATCCGTGGTGAGGTGTAAATTCCCTGAAATCCCTCAAAAAATGGGAGAATTAACTGGCTAGAAAGGAGCTGAGAGGGCTGCGGTTTGGGGTGGGGGCTGGCCTGGGATGAGATGGCAGTGGGCGAGCCCTGAGGGGACCAGGAGTGCCAGCAGGAGGTTTGGCTTTACTAGAAAGCAGGGCCAGCCCTGCCACGATGCTGTCAGCGAGCAGATTGCTGGAGATGCCACCAGGGAGGGGGAGTGTGGCCATGGGTTAAGGAGGAGGCTGGGAGCAATCTCCCAATCTATGTTCTTCACCAGCAGGAACACCATGTCCTGGGAAAAGCTGATATTCTCAGGCTCCAAATGCAACCTCAGCTGGCTTGGGAGGGCTGGGGGTTGGGTACATACCCCAGGCACGCAGGGAACCCGTGGAGCAGGGCAGCTGTGGGTCTGACTGTCACTGGCAGCATTTCTGAAAGCTTTAAACTGGGAGTGCTACTGGAGAAGTGGCTTAGCCCTCCCCTGGCATACGGCTCCAAGCAGTGTGGGGTGTTCCCCCATGTTCAGGCAAACCCCCAAGATGCCCAACTGCTGCATGGAGACTGCCCAGAGCCCATCACAACATGTCAACAGCCAGGCTGGACACAGGGATGCTCCACTGAGTTTTCTTGAAATAAAAATAATGGAACTGTTTCTCCAAGTCCCCTCTCCTTGCATCCTGGTCCCAAAGCAGCCTTGGTGGAGGTGGGGAATGGGGGAATAGTTAATGAGCCACAGCTGATGGACCCGCTCTTTTTCACTGATATTCCATGTCACCCTGTGTGTGTCACCCAGTGTCCCCACTGTGCTGTGCCTTGCCATGCTGGAGGCTGCATGGCAGAGCCAAGGGTGCTGGGAGCTCCAGCACGACCCTCTGAGGGCACCATGTCACTCCACTCTGCAGGACTGGGGTCCCCCACCCCAAATGGCAGGCACGCTGGATGGGCTGACCCTTGCATGAACCTCCTTCTCTGGTTGTTTTTCCACCAGAGCTGGGCAGGAGCCAGCCCCCGCCTGTTGCAGATGTTTGGCAGCAGTCCGGGGCAGGAGGCCAGGCGCTTCCAGCCCCTTGGTCACCATGCTGCTGCTGCTGCCACCAAGCCTCCCTGGCTGTCCCCAAGCCGTGGGCCAGGGGCTGCAGAGACCTCATGCCGGGGCTGCAGGGCCACAGCTGAGCGCAGGGAGCATGAAAGCGGTGGTGGGGATCATGTGCTGCTGCTGGCTGGACTTGTCCCAGAACTGACTGAGGAGTTTTTTCCATGTAGAGTGAGAGGCCAGCAGTGTGCCAGGTTGGTGGCGAGGAGCTTGGGCAGCAGCAGGCAGCATCACCCTGGCTAACAGCAGTGCAGCTTCCCTCTGGCAGCCTGGCCTGGCATCAATCCCAGGGCAGCCTCTGAACTTTTGTTCTAGGTGTACAATGGGACGTAAAAGCAAAACAAGCTCTGCCAGGTGAGAGGCCCCAGCTCTTTGGGCACCAGGCCTCCCCACGCTGCTGGCCCACAGCTTGCCCAGCCCTCGCCACCCTGCCCCGGCCCATGTGCCCCTTCCTGCACAGTGCCCTGGTTCGTTCAATGGCAGCCTCCCTGCTGGGCATGGTGCCCAACAGCCCTTGGAGTAGGATCTCCCCTTCACGAATGCCCTCACAGCCCCAAGGGTATGGCCTGCTTGCTGTCCATTCTGTCATTGCCACCCCTTCCTCTTACAAAGTAAGATTTGTCCCCCTGCAGAAATGCCACTGAATAAATTTCCCCCTCTTCCCACCACAAAGGGGGGCTGCCCAGAGGCAAAGTGTGAGCCAACATCCCCCATCCCCTCCTCCTCACCGGGATTGCCCCACCCTCCTCCCCCAGCAGCAGCCCCCCTGGGCCAGCAGCCAGCCCCTGCCATGCTCCAGCACCTCTAAGAAAGCATCCCAGTGGAAGCTGAATCACCCCAGCGCCTGCATTGTGCCTGCCTGCCACTGTGTCTGCTTCTCAACAGGCAGGAAAAGGCATTTTTCCTTGGCAAAACACCACACAAACACTGCCTCTGAGCTCCAGCACTGCTCAGGCACTGAAGCCAAGGCCGCAGAAGGATTTGCTTATCTCATTCCATCCTGGAGGAGAAATTTCCAGCTCAGTTGTGTTGGACATTGTCTAAATCAATTCCCCCACATCTTCATGCTTTAAAAAATGTCCTGGCTTCTCTCTGCTTTCCCCCAGCTGCCATCTCACTCCATGTTTGTTGTTAAAAGCAAACCTCTCTTTCCAAGGCCTTTCCTGGAAATGTTTGCCACAGGCTTGAAACTTTCCAGAAAACTCATACCATGAAAGGAAACCTTTCACATCCCTCGGCTGCTCATAAGGGCACATGGAGGTGAAGACAGACACTGGGTATGAATGCATGGATGGAGGGGTGAGAGGGGGAGGTGTTCCATGCTTTCCCTTGTGTTTTGCTCCAGACCAGGTTTGCTTCTCAAACCACTCCAGTGTTTGTGGTTTCTTCCCTCTTCCTCTCATAGCAAAGCTGCTCAGCTCTGAGTTCCTGGTGCCAGATGCCCCTGGCCATGCCCACAGTGTGCCCCAGGAAACAACATTGGGGTGGGGCACGGGAAGGAAAGCAGAGCTGGGACTGCTCCCACCCTGCACATCCATAATGTCTTCCAGATGTTGCCACACTGCCAGAAAGGGAGAGAGAGAGGAGGAACAGCAGGAAAATAACTCTGATTATTTCCCTCAAATTCTGCAACTTGAGAGGAAAAGTGAGAGTCAACAGCTCAAAACAGAAATTTGTCTCCAGGGTGAGCAAGGAATATGTGTCCCCTTCCTCCTGGCACAACCACAGCCTGTAGCTGCAGCACAGGCGTTTCTGCTCTCCAGGGTCTGCATCCCTGTGCTGGGCTCCCTTCTGAGGTGGGAGGTGTTTGCTCAAAGTCCTGCTTTCCCTGGGAATCACCTGCCTCTCTGACCCCAACCTAAACCTGGTGCCAGCTGATCAAGCCACACAGGGATGAGACAAGATTTGAACACTGGAGGGCTGGTTGCTCGTTCCAGCAGACACAATGGGATTTAAACAATTCCCACCAGCATCACTGCAGTGTTTCCCCACATCCTTCCCTGATTCATCCTGTTACTTGTGACCTTTCTTGCCATGAGTCATCAGGACAGACGCCGTTTCAGCCCCAGGACTCCTCCTGCCCCACTGACCCTGGCACGAGGCTGGTCTGGGGGAAGTGATCCCAGTCACCCGAGTGGGAGAAAAACAGCTATCACCGCTGTCAGAAAGCCCTGAGGGATCCTTCCCGCGGTCTGACAACTGTTGCCACTGTTGCCCAATTGAGGTTTGCCCTCCCACAGCGTGGGGCCAGGCTGGCAGAGTGCCTCTCATAGGGCTGCAGCCACTAGGCTCCAAGGCCAGACAGAACCCCAAGCACCTTGAGCCAAGACAGTGCAGGAGGTCAGCATGGAGGGCTTCTGGAGAGGCTGCAAAGTATCTCAGATCCCGCTCACTGCCACCCGGACACCACCCATAATGTGATCACAGCTGCACAACATGCTCATGTGTAGGTTAAAGTCCATTTATTTCATAACAAAGGGTAGTGCAAGAGTTTACATGGTCCCTTGCCACCGACTGGGCACAAACCTGGTCCTCCCACTTTACCTGCCCAGGTGAGAGGTGCACAGACCTCCCAGTAGGGCTGGTGTGCTGGCCGAATGGTGAGGGCTCTTGCTATCAGGAGCAGGAAACACAGCCAGCATGCAAGCAGACAGGCTGGCAGGAGCTGCACACACTCCTCTGCCCCGCAAGACTCAGAGGAACCAAGAGCCCCATAGGATTTTCCTACAATTTCAGCAGATAATGAATAGAGAAGAAGCCAGTGCCAGCTGCATGTCTGCTGTGCAGCCAGGATGGGCTCTGTCACCGATGCTTTTAGCTGAGTCTTCAAAGGAAGAACCAGAAGCCACATCCATTTTGCTTTGACTCTTTTTTCCAAACACCCTGAGAGCTGGGACTCCAAAGAAGAAATAATTTTCCCAGGCATTCCCACTCCTTGCTGCGTGCCTGGGAGTAGATGGGGTCACCAGTGAAGGCAAGACCAGCCTTCCTGCCTCATGGGAGCAAGTTGTTTCCAGCTGGAGATGTCTTCAAAGTCATACCTCTCCCCACTGCTGCCCGTGCTGCCAGGTCCCTCACAGCCCCAGTGAGCTCAGTGGGCAACACAAGGCAGTGGGTGCACACAGTGAGAGGCTGGTGCCAGCACAGGGGCAGCCTCCAAGTGCTGGCCCACCTGGGCTCCTGCTCATCTTTCCAGCTCTTACGGTGCCCCAGTGGGCCCTGCAGGGTCCCTGGCACAGGGTCTCATGGCTGTGGCCCCCTGCCCAGCAGGCCAGCCGTGCCCCAGTGCCCGTGCCTCACACGATGCCGTTGCGCGTGGGGTGAGTTCGTACTCGATAGATGATGACGGCAGTGGCCGGGCAGAGCACCAGCGCTGTCATGACAAGGATGGTGGCCAGGATGATCAAGACGATGACCCAGACGTCCAGCACATGCTTGGGGAGGGTGGTAGGACCTATGAGGTTTGGGACATCCATCCTGTAAGGGAGAGGCAGAGGGGTGATGGGGCAGCCCCCTCCATCCCTCCCACAGCCAGAAGCCCCCGCATTGCTCTGAGCAACCCGCTGCTCTCGCCAGGGACACCTGTGTGGCCAGGTCCAGGTTTCCCCTTGGGCTCCTCCGAGAGTCTTTGGTAAAGGCTCCTTGGATTAGCCCCAGGATTTACAGCATGCTTTGAAAGCACTGGATGAAAGCCCAGGGAAAAGCTTCCCTATTAATTGCTACCGTTGTTAAAGTAGCTGATAAAGCAAAGCCACAGCCAGGCTCGTCACTCACCAGTAGGTCATCGCGTGGGGAAACAGTGGGGTCAGGTCAGCCAGGAGCTCCCTCTGCTTCTGGGGAGCATCCGTGTGCGTGTCCCCCGCCCGTACCTCGTGCTGAGTCACGGAGTTACGAGCTGAGCGGGGCGGAGGGGCCGGGGAGAGGGGACCCCCTGCCCGGGGACCGCGGGGACAGCCCCGTCTCGCTCCGGCACCTCGGGGGTGGAGCACACGATGCCGAGAGGGAGAGGCGGCAGCTGCCTGTGCTTTGCCCGTGCCCTGCCTGTCCTACCTGCCCTGCCGGTGCCCTGCCCGTGCCCTGCCTGTGCTCTGCGTGCCCTCTGCCCGTCCTACCTGCCCTGCGTGTGCCCTGCCCAACCTCCCTGCCCTGCCCGTGCTCTGCTTGTGCCCTGCCTGTGCTCTGCATCCCTGCCTGTCCTACCTGCACACATCCACTTACCTGCGACGCTGCCCAGCTCCGGCTCCAGCGAGAAGCGACGGCAGCAGCGGATCCCACCGGCAGAAGAAGACTCCGCCTGGCTCCGCCCGGCCCGCGCGGGGCGGCGAGGAAGGGGAAGGGGAAGGAAAGAAGGGAGGAGAAGGAAGGGAGGGAGGGCAAGGCAGGCAGGATCTTTTTTCCACACAGGGATAAAACAAGATCACATTTCATCTCATCCCACCTAGGACGTGGTTCCACCGGAAGAGACAATCTGGAGTTGAACCCAAAGGTCTCAGGGAGGCACCGTGGGGACATTTCACTTCATAGTCCTCAACACAGGGTTTTCGCCTGCCCCGTCGCACTCCTGCCCCAGCAGGACTCACAGGCACCCACTTGCCCCTGAGCCCCGGGGCAAGAGAGAAAAGCAGAAGCCCCCAGAGCCTCCATAACCACCTGCAGAGAGGTGCCCGTGCCCGCCAGGGATTCGGGCAGGGGGATTTACAGAGACTCGGGCAAAGAGCATCACTGGGGAGGGAACAGCGTTTTGAAACAAAGACAAACTAATATGGCTTAAAAGGTAACTATATTTTTGCTAGATTTTGCATTTGCTGAGACTTTGCAAAATGTAGTGTAATGTAACTGTTTGCAAGTGGGGCCAGCCCAAGCGGAGGGCAGTTAAGATAAAAAGAGAACTAGAGCTAACTTGAGTATGTGCAACCAAGACAAGAGGACTTGCTTGAATGGAGAAGCAGCTCGAAGCACATGAGAAGTGCTTTCTAACACAGAGGGGTGGGGGGAAGCAGAACCTGGACATAAGGGGGGGTGAAGAACAGTGAACAACATAAGGCATAAAGAACAGAATGTATAATTCCATGATGTAAATCTACAGAGTGCCTGTACCAGATAATACTTGGAGCTAACTCCTTAAAAAGGGCTGAATTTTGTATACCCAGTGGACACATACTTGGGGGCATGGGCCCCCTGCGTGGCCCTGGCCATGGCCAGGCCATAATAAAATTGTGCTTTACTATCAATATCTAGATTTTCTTTAAAGCAGTTTCCACTGCCCACTGGAACATTCTGCTCCAGGAGTGATGCTGAGTGACAAATGCAAGGTGGGATGCTCTGATATACCTGCTGGGACACAAGCTCGGTGTCATACACCGGGGGACTCACGTGCTGCACCTTTCACTCCTGCTTTTTCCCAGGAAAATCTCCCAGGGAAATCTGCTGGATTCCTGGTGGTGCAAACTCCTACCACATGGTCTCAGGCCCCCCTGGCCTCAGGGCACGCTGCACAGGCAGGGAGCTGGGGGCAGGGAGCTGGGAGCAGGGAGCTGGGAGCTGGGAGAAGGGAGCTGGGAGCCTCCTCCCTGCCTTCCCAGCAACGCTCCCCTCCAGCTGCTGCTGCCGGATAAAGAGCATGTACGACTTTTATCTCAAGCTGCAGCAGATCCTCACGGACAGGCGTTTCCTCTGGAGTCACAAATGGCAGGCAGAGGGGCAGGGCCTGACTCCAGATGCTGTGCAGGGATGGGCACTGGGATGAGAACGAGGGATCCACGACACAGTCCAGCCCGTGACTGGTGCTCGGTCAGGGTTTCCAGAAGCAAACTGGGACTGGTTTGCTGATGGGAACTGCCCGCACAGCACAGCATTCACAGACCTCACGCTTTCCTGTGGATCCCACGACATGGGAATGTTTGTTCTTGTCATCATCCCATCTTAGCGACCATGAGACTGAAGAGAAACCACCTCCCTGGGGTGTGAAAAATTTGGCACCGGGTCCAGCTCTGAGGCCCCCAACATAGGAAGGATGGAGAGCTCCTGGAGCAAGTCCAGAGGAAACCACGGAGATGCTCCAGAGCTGGAGCCCCTCTGCTCTGGAGACGGGCTGGGGAGACCTCAGAGCCCCTTCCAGTGCCTAAAGAAGCTCTAGGAGAGCTGGAGAAGGACTTTGTACAAGGGCCTGGAGAGACAGGACAAGGAGGAATGGCTTCCCACTGCCAGAGGGCAGCGTCCGAGGGGACTCTGGAAAGGAATTCCGTGCTGTGAGGGTGCGGGGGCCCCGGCCCCGGTCCCGGCTGCCCAGAGGAGCTGTGGCTGTCCCATCGCTGTTCCGGGCCGGGCTGGGGGTTCAGACCCCGCGGGCGGTGCCAGGACAGGACACGGCCTTGCTGCCCCCGCGGGACCCCC
>VWZD01012575.1:67564-108154 GCA_013396695.1 Sakesphorus luctuosus
CCTCTGTGGGGATCGGTCTGGGGCAATGGGGACCCTCCCAAATCTCTGTGGGGCCGGTCTGGGACAAGGGGGACCTTCCCCAAACCTCTGTGGGGCCGATCTGGGGCAGTGGGGACCCCTAAACCTCTGTGGGGCCGATCTGGGGCAATGGGGACCCCCCCAAACCTCTGGGAACCATGGAAAGCCGTGAAGGAATGACTGTGCAGCCCTTGATCTCAGAAGATCTTTAAGGAAAGTCTGAGGCCCCTGAGCAGTAGATTTGTCACCAGGCTGCATCTGTGATGAATTCACTGCGGTGTGAGCAGTGTAGTCATTGTGCATGTCCGTGTTTAATAATCAGTTTGAATTCCTTTTCAAGAAGGGCCCCCCCCCTCTTGCTGCTGCTGTTTTAATTGACAAAATTCAATGTGACAGCACAGGTAAAAAGTGTTCTGAAATGTGCATATATCTGACCAGTGTAACTGTAAGGACACTAAATTTTGGTGTAAATAAAAAATAACATGTTAAAACCTGTGGTTGAAGCTGCAAAATGAAAGTGTGGTAACTGCTAAAGGCCAACACTCAGCTGACCTTTCCCATTTACAGGGTGGAGTAGGTTAATCCATTCTGACTTAAGAAACCTTCTGATTCATGTTGTTAAAGCACAAAATCTGGCTGAGATGGGCTGAGATTGTGAATACCAAAAAATGCCTCAGGGCTTTGCTGGCTTCAGCTCTGCATTGCCAGACACGAATTCCTTGTTGAATCCTGTGGCAGTTTTGGGGCTGCTGCCTTGTGCTGTCTGCACAGACATGTGCCAGGTAACACATGAGATGTGACTGCCTTCTTCTCCAGGTGGACTCCCACTACTGCCCCAGCTGCCTGGAGAACATGCCTTCAGCTGAAGCCAAGCTGAAAAAGAATAGGTAAGGTTGCTTTGGCTTTTATTTGGAGATCAGAAACAAATTCTTTGCAGAGAGAGTGCTCAGGCATTGGAATGGGCTGCCCAGAGAGGGGGTGGATTCCCCATCCCTGGAGGTTTTTCAACTGAATTTGGCCGTGGCACTGAGTGCCATGATCTGGTAAAGGGACTGGAGTTGGACCAAGGGTTGGAGTTGATGATCTGGGAGGTCTTTTCCAACCCAATCCATTCTATGATTCTGTGGATGTGGCACTGAGTGAGAATCCACCACATCTTGATCCAACCCCACTGTGATCACCAGCCCAGGGCACTTCCGTGCCCTGGGCTGGTGATCACAGTGGGGTTGGATCAAGGGTTGGACTTGATGATCTCGGAGGTCTTTTCCAGCCCAATCCATTCTATGTTTCTATGATTCTATTTTCATCAGGGTTCCCTATTTTGAACAGCTCCTTCCTTAGTCAGCAGCTGATACGTCTTGTCTGAAGCTCTTCAAAAAATGACTTCGGTGTTTGTTACCGTTGAGTCTGTTTTGGGGAATAAGTGTCTTTGCATGTTCTATCATGTGCTGTTTGTGGATTTTTGTCTTTTATTTTATTACCTGTCTCATAATACTAAGTGTTTTTTTAGTATCCCCCAGTGTTTCTCACTGCTGCCATTCTTATGTTGACTCTAAACCCCTCCTGTTCCCTTCATGGCTCTGTTGCCCTTTTTCCCTCGTGCTCTTGCCCAAGAGGAGAAGGTCGGTTGGTTTAATGTTGAGGGCACTTCCCTCAGCCTGGGAGCCTCCTGAGGGCAGTGTGTGGTTGTTTGCAGGTGTGCCAACTGCTTTGACTGCCCCTGCTGCATGCACACCCTCTCCACCCGTGCCACGAGCATCCCCGCGCCGCTGCCCGACGACCCCGCCAAGACCACCATGAAGAAAGCCTATTACCTGGCCTGTGGGTTCTGCCGCTGGACTTCCCGGGACGTCGGCATGGCAGACAAGTCTGTGGGTAAGGGACAGTCAGGGACAGAGAACTGAGTTACAGCAGGAGCCCAGTTCGTGTTTGGAAGGTAACAGGTAATGATGTTCGCTCCTGGCTGAGTGCCATGATCTGGCAAAGGGACTGGAGTTGGACCAAGGGTTGGACTCGATGATCTCAGAGGTCTTTTCCAGCCCAATCCATTATATGATTCTGTGATTCTATATATTTAATACCTGCCTAGGGTTGGAGTCACAGTTGGAAATTCAGAGGAAAGTGGTTTGTTGCTGAAGTTTCCTCTGAAGAGCTGAGCTGAATTAGTGGAATGTGTGACCCACTTCCATGTACTTGTTACCTGACTAGTGAGAAAACTGTCAGACTAAGACAAGGGGTTTTTTGTCAGTGCGCTCTCTCCACAGCTGAGATCTTGTTTGTGTGCTTTCAGGCTCTTTGAAGCCAGTCAGTCTGACAGCATAAACATCTCATTTATTTTCCATCACTTAAGTTCGCTTTGACTTATTCTGGAGTTGCTAGTCAGTGTTTGGACTTGGTTTTTTCTCTTCACAACAGCACTAAAACAAAGCTTTCATGTATTTTTTTGGTGTGTAAGACATACAGAAAAAGTCTGCCAGGCTCCAGAAATGGGGCTGAGTAGGCCAAGCAGATCCTCTGACTTCCATTGTTGATGTGACTGAAGGCTGGGAGCTGAAGATACAGAGACAGCAGCAGCCAGTAATGAGACACACACATAACATGTACCTGCTGCTAAAGTGACTCCTAGGTGCTGTCCTGAGTATCTCTCAAAGAGCACAATATAAAAGCTACTGAAGCTCCTTCAGCCCAAAATTGCCTGTGAAAAGCTTTAACAGGTGGATATTTGTACAGGCATGAACTTAGAGAATTACAGTGATAAATGTAGAAAAAATAGGGAATGTTGTATTTTATGAGTGGCACTGAGGTAGTTGAGTATGGGATGTGATGGAGTCTGGAAATCTCCTGTGGGTTTTGTTTTTTCTTTCTTCCTGCAGCGAGTGGTGGTTGGCAGGAGCCGGAGAATCCTCACACGCAGAGGGTGAGTGAGCAGAATGACCACGCTTGTGCTGAGATGGATCAGCCAGAAAGAGCTGTTAGAGGTGTCAGGCCCTCTCAGTCACTTTTTCTGCATTTATATAATCCTTCAGATACCAGTTCCAGTTCCTAATCTCCACCTTGACTGAATTCAATGGAGGGAAGGCCTATTAGAGGCTCCCCTGAGGATATCGCAGAGTAAAATCTCCTTTTGAGAAGAAACTCAGTTGAAAACATCCTGTCTAATAGTGCTGTTAAAACAACACCAGTGAATATGCTGCGTATGTATGTGAAAAAAAAGCTGTTTTCCAATCAAGAGTGTGTCCAGGATCTGGAAAACAGAGCTGCACCTTCAACACCCTTCCCTGTCACCTGTTAGGGCTCCACTCTAAATGTGACCAGCCTCGGGGAGAGGGGAGATCTAAAGATGCTCTTTGCTCCTCTAATCCAAATTGCTCCGTTTTGGCCTCATGACATTACTCTGTCCAGTCATGACAAAGCCGTGAGTGAAGTCTCAGTTGCTGAATTGCAAAGTGAGAACTGGGACACTGCTCTCCAACACACATCATTCCCAAGGGAGGGTCAGTTTGTCACCCATAGTGTGGGTTAAGAGTTGTTAAGACACACAGGCTTCAGGTGTATCCTGCACAATGTAGCAGGTGTGAGGAACAGAGTGAAACAAGTAGCAGCGACCCCAGCTAGTTCACAAGCAAATACCTGACATTGCTGCCCTTACACTGGGTGCCTGTTCATTTCCATCCCTCCAGATTAACAAACTGGTTGAGTACTACCAGCAGCTGGCTCAGAAGGAGAAGATTGAGCGGGACCGGAAGAAGCTGGTGCGGCGCCGGAACTACGTGCCCCTGGCCTTCTCGGTGAGCTGGCTGTGCCGTCCTCTCAGAGCACCAAAAGTGATGGGCAGCAGCCTCAGCGTGGAAAATTAGATAGTTGGTAGCACAACAGGCCTGCCCAGCTTTTTAAAATTGAGGACAACGTGAAGAAAATGAGGGTTTCTTTAGGGACAAATAGTTTTACACCTATTGCCTCTCTCTGATAGTCCTTCCTGACAGTGCCAGGAGGGTTTACACTTGCCATGCCAAGGAATATGTTCTCCAGCAGTGAAATGCAGTGCAACTGCAGCCACAGTGCCAGTGGCAGCTCTTTCTCTGGACAGTTCACACCACAGCTCAGTGACAGATAGATCAGAACTGTCTGGCACTTCTCTGCATGAAATCTCAACCAACATTAACCTTCAGCGTTGGTTGTGGCTTGAATGACTTGTTTATTGTAACTGGCAGGTGAACGCTTACTTTATTTAGCTGGGTGACTGCATTTGCTTGCTACTTCTTGATTAACTGTGCTTGCTCTGTGCCCTTGCTTGTGTCTTATGGCTGCATTTTTTGTCTCCGTTGCTACCTGCTGCTATTTTGGGGGCCCTCCACAGCAACACACTATACACGTAGTGGTAAGTCTTTTCACAGTTTCTGCTGGTGTTAAAGCTCTCATGGTGCCAACTGAAGGGGAGTAACAGATTGTTCGCCTTGCCTCAGGGCCTCTGGCTTGGGTGTGCTTAGAGCAAACACAGGTGAAGGCTAACTCATTAGAGGGTAACATTTCATACAAAACATATTTTTTGTTAGTTTAGAACAGGGCAGTATCTTTGGGTAAGGTGAAAAGCAGTCCTTCACCTAGCTTGGCTGAGGCAAGTGGCACTAACATTAATCCTCTCACCTTGAAAAATCACCAGAGTAGGCTGATGCTGACATTTCTCACTTGGTGAGAATTCACGTTTTCAGTCCTGCCCAAGAGGGGGCATTGTCTGCCTCCAAGCACCCTGTGTACAGCTCAGCTGTAGAAAGATGAGGAGTAGCTCAGCTGCTCCTTCTCAGAGACATGTAGATAATAAGACTGTAGTAGATTGAACCTTCAGCTGCTTCTGGTAGTGCTGTGAAGCATTTCAGATGGATGCACAGCCATGTCAACCCAGTTCCTTTGGCAGCTGAGCTCTCATTCTGTACAACTTGACATGGAGTTGCTCTGAAGAGAAGATCCACAGAAAATGTGTCAGTAGTGCCAGGCTGGTAATGTAAGTAAGAAGCAAAAGCTTTATAAGCAATAGCCGCACACATCCATCTCTCCCCACCTGCAGCGCAGTGGGAATTGTTTTCTCCTTAGTAACAGCTTAAGCAGAAAAATGTACCTTGGAGAGCAGTGAACACCTTTTCCTTTTTGCTTTCCTTTGCTTATCCCCAGTGCTTGCCATGCAGCTCAAAGGATGAGTTTGCAGCAGGTCTTTTTGTCCTGGCAGGAAGCAGCCCTGAAGCTGACAGGTCCTCTTTTCCTTGCAGGACAAATATGGCCTTGGAACCAGGCTCCAGCGCCAGAGGCCCGGAGCGCCCATCAGTGCCCTCGCTGGACTCTCGTGAGTCTCGGGATTGGGATTACCTTTCGGGGAAGGGTTGGAAGTGTGGGCAAGAGAGCAGTAAAGCAACTTTAGGAGGATGGTGGACATATTAGCAGATGGCAATGAGAGCAGATTTCTTCTTTCAAGTGTTGGAGAGGTGTCAAGTCCTTGTGCATCTCTGTGCAGCAGCTCCAGATGTTTCGCTTTCTGCTGATGGGAACAAGTGTCTGCCCACACCTTTGTGCAGTTACTGTCTTGCAATCTCAGCTCTTGCTGCCGTCTGTGTTAGAATGCAGTTACTGTGGTTGCTGTCAGAGCACACATGCCATATTTTATGACCAAGTTGTCCCTTATTTTGCTTCAGCCTGAAAGAAGGAGAAGACCAGAAGGAGATCAAGATTGAGCCAGCTGATGCAGTGGAAGAAGTGGAGCCTCTTCCTGAGGATTACTACACAAGACCAATCAATCTGACAGAAGGTAATACCTTAGTATACTGTCACTTCTGCCCTTACATTTTGTAACATGGGCAGTACCTGTAAACCTGTCAGTGAAGTTCCTAATGACCCAAGCTTCCAGTAATCTTTATGCTGGGATTGAAACAGTGGGAAATGTGTGACTTTTTAAATGTTAATTTTGAATGCAGCCTCAGCTTTGTGTTGTACATGGAAAGCTCAGGCCTCTGAAGGGTAGTTTTATTTTCTTCCTGACCATAATTTCTGTGTCTGTGAAGCATCAACTTTTGGATGAAGAGAAGAGCTGATGTTCTTTCTCAAATAATAGCAGGAAATAAGGAAATAACTGAGCTGCTGGGGAGCTGGAACCAGAACTGCTCTGTTGAGTAACAATTGCACATTGCTTTGACATCAGCTTGGAACAGCTTGTGTACACTTGCCAGTTGTTTACCTGACTCATGATTTAATCCACAAATATTGTAAATTGATCAGTGAAACTTGGAATAAACAAGATTAACCAGCAGATACAGGAGCAGTGTGGGATTCCAGCTGAGGTGGGGCCTAGTAGAACAGAGGTTCTGGGTGGTTCTGCAGGCCTAAAATGTCTGCCAATGTCAGTTAATTAATGAAAGGTTTATGGAAAGGAGTAGATCATTTCAGTCTGCTTTTGCCATGAGACTGTCCTTATTGTGAGGTTTTAATGCTGGTGAAGAAGACAACTTCCATTGTGAGGGCAAGTCTGCCAGGTGGCTCACTGCCTGAGGAGCCTGTATTTTGGGGAGAAACCCATGGGAGATTTTGACAGCTGGGAGTTCATTGCCTTGGGAACTATGTTGTCACTAATTTTGTGTGAGTCTGAGTTATGCAAACTCCTTGCTAAGCTGTATATTGTACTTGTGCAGCACCCAGCTGTGAGGGTAACAAAGCTGTGAAACTCATGTGCCCTTGGCGGGGACAGAATGTGTTCTAGATGATTGCAAAACTGTTTCCATCCCAGCTCAGCTCTGCAGAGAGATCAGTCCCTTGTTTCTCCTGGGCTGGCACTGATGTTGCTCTCATGTTACTGTGCTCAGCCAGGGCAGCCCTTCACACAGCTCTTGTCTTCTGAATTATGGGGTGCAGGTGAAACTGAATTTCTTAGAGATGGTGACATGTCTGCACTCAGTGCGAGGTGCATATGTAGGGTCTAATCTAGCTCGAGTTTCAGTGCCTGAGACATTTGTTTGTCTTGCTCTCTGTGGTGCTCCCAGTGACGACTCTGCGCCAGCGCCTGCTCCAGCCTGACTTCCAGCCCATCTGCGCCTCCCAGCTCTACCCACGCCACAAACACCTCCTGATCAAACGCTCGCTGCGCTGCCGGGTAGGGAACTCAGTACCAAACAGGCCCTTTTCCAGGCTCACAGAACTTGGGTGGTGGGAAATGGGTGTGTATTTCTCTTTTAAAAGAAACTGCTCAAATGCTTGTGGTTCTTGAGTACAGCCAAATTACTGGTAAAAGCATGAGCTGGTGAGAAAGGCTTGTCACATCTCTGGTGTGGTAAAGATTGTGAAAGGGGGAGCAATACTGTCAAAGATGCATAAAGATACAAAGATGGGTTTGTGCAAGTGCTCTGCCTAGCCAAGGAGTAGGAGAAGGCTGCCAGTACAGTCAGAAATAAAAAAATTCCGCTGTTATTAAAGACAAAAGTCAGTAAACAAAATATTAGGGAGAGGCAGTACAGAATACTGAAGATGTCCATAGGGTGGTAGCATAAAGAGTCTATTTTAGAGAATAAAAGCAGAGAGCTGGGAAGTGAAGACAGGCAAGACTTAAAACCAAGTTCTGCTGTTAACTTACTACGTGGTTTTTACTACATGACTTGTTTTCTCAGTAATACAGGGTTATTTATCTAGTTCCCAAAGCAACATCAATATTCTTGTAAGTATTTAAGATGCAGAATGCTTTGCAAATGCAGATTATTGTCTCAGAAATAAGGAATTAATCCTATATTTGACAAGTAGGCTTTGAGGAGATCGGGAGTTCCAGCTGTTTGGGTTTTTCATTGGATTCTGGAGCACAGGTCAGAGGGCTTACAGGTATTTGTGCCTTCTTCCTGCTGCAGTCAGTGTCCAGGTGTTTTTAAGACAAGTTCCAAGTCTTATGTTTCTGAGATTGCACTGGTAGTGCTCGATACGACATTTTTGGAGTATCAATAACTGAACACAGTGATGGCTCTGTGCACCCGAGGTAGTTTCTGTATGTGCTGTGCTGGAGGCCATAATGTCGTGGTTGGTGGACGGTGCTTGTGACTCTGATTGTTCAGTGTGTGACTGCACAGTGTCTCCTGGTGCTGACCTAAATATCTTTTTCTCTAGAAATGTGAACATAACCTGAGCAAACCGGAATTCAATCCAACATCTATCAAGTTCAAGATCCAGCTGGTTGCTGTGTAAGAAAGATATGGGAACTGGGGACAACAGCCTCCTGTTCATGCTTAGTTAATGCCTTCTATCTGATGGTTTGGTTTTATTGGTACTCTTGCTTTGACCTCTTATAGGATTGTGTCATCTCTTAGGATGGTGTAACCACCTTTTAAAATACAGTTTGCTTATCTGATCTACTGAAGATTTCAGCACTTTGACAAAAACCCTTCATGCTGTGCCAGCCCCACATGGTAGCAGGGTTTGTAGGATTAGGCTTATACAGCTGAAGGGCACTTCATTTCTCCTTTTAATAAAAGCCAAGCTGATAGCTGTAATACCTCCCTCTGCTTCAGGAGGGGAATTACAGACAGCAATACAGTCCCTCATGGTCATTTTCTTTGTTATTTTTGCAGTAACTACATCCCTGAAGTGAGAATCATGTCTATTCCCAACCTGCGCTACATGAAGGTCGGTAGCTTTTCTGGAAATGTCTTAGGGTGAGACATAGCTGGAAGCTGTGAATGTGGGATCTTTCTGGAAGATGACGTGATGTGATGATTGTTCCCTAAGGACTCCACTCACTCTGCTTAGAGGGTGCAGGGTTTAGGGGTTGGTCAGAGGAACACTACCTGTACTTGTCACTCTGCAGCAGTAGATTACATGCAATGTGACATCTGGTCTCACAAGCACTTGTCAGGATCTGAAGAATAACAGGTGTGGGTTGAGATCTCAGCTAAATTCCAAAAATACATATTTCTTATGTTAAGGAACAGTGTTGCATGGCATTGGTGCCTTTCTTACAGACTGGGGGGTGGTTGCTATCCATCCCTTGAGAGGATATGATGCAATTTTTGAAGGCGTTGATCAGTCAGAGAAGATGGAGGTGCCAACAGTAACAATGAATTTTAGCACAACTGCTTGTTGACTTGTGATCCCTGAATCTCCTCAGGAGAGCCAAGTCCTTCTGACTCTGACCAATCCTGTGGAGAACGTCACACATGTCACACTGCTGGAGTGTGAGGAGGGAGACCCTGACAACATCAACAGCACTGCCAAGGTATTGTACCCTCCTGCTTTGTCAGCCCAAGCCTCTTCCAGGGATTACTACTCCCATTTGTCCTTCCAAAGGCTACACTTCTCCTATGTCCTTCAACCTCTGCTGAGTGTGTTGCTTTTCTTTCCTTGGAGCTTAAATTACTGTCATCAATGTAAACAGCAGCTCATTTTGAAATTGTGTCTGTACAGTGAGATCCATAACCCAAGGGAGAAATTAATGATTTCACTGGCGGGATGGTAACCAGGTGGTCCTGGAGCAGAGGAAAGCTGAGGATGAATCACTTTTCTTTTAAACCATAGTAAAGCAGCTCTTGGAAGGGGAGGGCCCTCTCCTGCTTGCAGTGTGACTGGTGATCAGTGCTGAAAGGCCTCTTTCTCTCCATGCTCTGTTTCAGGTGTCTGTCCCTCCCAAGGAGCTTATTCTGGCTGGCAAAGACGCTGCAGCAGAATATGATGAGCTGGCAGAGCCTCAAGACTTCCAGGATGATCCTGAGTGAGTGTTGTCTGATCCTCTCCCTTAAAAACTTGGCATTTTGAGTAACTCACTCTCCTCTTTGTCTTCACTGTGTTTTGTTTCCCCCTCAGAGCATTGTTCCTCTCTGAACAATAGTTTGAGAACTTGGCTGACCCAGTGTTCCTCTGTGTTCTGCCTTGCAGTGTTATTGCCTTCAGAAAAGCCAATAAGGTGGGAGTTTTCATAAAGGTCACCCCACAGAAAGAGGAGGGCGAAGTGACCGTGAGCTTCAAGATGAAGCACGAGTTCAAAAACCTCACTGCTCCGATCCGGCCCAACGAGGAAGGCGATCACCCCTCCGAGGTCATCTGGCTCACCCACCACGTGGAGCTCAGCCTTGGCCCCGTGCTCCCATAGAGGCTCCCAACGCTTGCTCCCCAGCAGCTGGTGCAGGATGGACTGGCACACTGAGAAAGCACCTGCTGGAAGGTTCTGCAGGAGCTCCTTTGTGATGTGTGGGTGTGCCATGGGCCCCGGCCAGCCACAAGGATGAGGCTGAGGGTGCCATGGTTTGGGATGGTTTGTTCTCTCTCCCCCTGTCGTAGTGCCCACTAAACACCACTCCGCTTCCCCTCACTGCCACAGGCTAGTTTAACTTGCAGCACATGTCAGAGCACAGAGAAAGATCTCACTTTCTCCAGGTCTGCACTGAATTTGGCTTTATCAACAGATAATTTTGGCTCAGTTTGGATTTATCAACAGAAAAGAACCCATACTGTTTCTTCCTGATATTCCATACTCAGTAATGAACAGTTTCTCTTTCACCCAGAGCTATGCCCTTCCCAAACAAACATTTTAAGAGGTGCCTGCTGCATTACTTGGCAAGTTACTGGCAGCAGCACAATGTATTCTTTTGGTTTTCTGCTTCCTCGTAGGATACCTCAACTGTGGCTGTCTGGGATCTACAGCCCCTGGCCCTCTGGCATGTGTAGCTTGCTTAGCTGAGGTGACAGATCTGTTTTCACAAAGGAGTTGATGAGTTTGCCTTTAAAGTTTATATGTAGTGTACTGTAGTGGTCATGGGTTTGACTGGCAACCAAGCCCACCGTTGCCTGTTGGGCCTCAGGTGGATGTGGCAGCTTGATGGATGCACTGCAAGCTGGGAATTCAGGTGCTGCTGCACCTCCAAGTGAGGCAGGAATGCTCTGGAGAGGCTGCCTGTCAGTCTTCAGTTCAGTGTGTTGTTAGGGATCATAGTCATCAGGGTGTGAAACCTGGAGAGTTAAGATTAGTTCTGATAACTGTAAACCCATAAAGGTGGTTTTGGGCTCATACTCTCTGTTTTTCTGGTTACGGTGAGTGCAAGGGAGATGTAAATGTGGAAAGTCCTTATTTGTTAACTACACACACTGTACCACAAGGCCACTTACCTGGGGCTTAATTTGTCTGCAGTCCAAGCTAAAATAGGTGATTAAGAGCTGTATATCCAGGAGACTGAATTACCAGTAAGTGCATGGCTGATGTGGGCAGGTGAGATGGCTCTCCCTGCAGAGCATTCCCACTTCAGTCACTGACCTTTGTTAAACGTATCTGATGGGCTTTAATGTGCTGCTCTGCTGGGAAAGGCTGGAGTACCAGCCAGCCATGATTGTGTCACTCCAGGTGCTCATGCCATGGCTCTGCCAGCCTGGATCTGCAGATCCTCTGCCTGGGGAGGGCAGGATGAGGCTGCCTGCTCCCTGGGTGGGTGGTGCAGCACCCAAAAACATCTCCCTTAGCGCAGCAGACCTGCCGTGGTGCGTGGGAGGGACTCGCCTCACAGCCCCAATCCTGAGGCAGGTCTCAAGGCGGTGAGGCATCACGTTTACAACTTTGTGTAGGTTACACACAGATGTACAGCATGAGTTTGAGACTTGTAGTTAGTAGTTAGTGTGTAGTGCTAGTGCCTGCTGCGGCTTTACCTGTCCAGATAACAAAGCACTTCACCTCTGGCCGCAGCCGCTCCTGTTCAGTAGCCAGAACAGCTGCTACACTTGCGACAAAGCCGAGCTGGTGGCTGGCCCAGAGCTTGGGCTGTGCCTGGGGCTGGTGGCCACTGCCCCCTGGTGCTGGCCCACCTGACCTGCGCCCTTCTCACTACAAACAAAAGGTTCATTGAGTTGCAGTGTTCTGAGCAGTCTGGTGAGCTCGGCGAGTTGTTTTTCTCCCTCCCCATAGGTAGGAAAGGTGTCTCCGCGTGTCCCTGCCTCTGTCCCTGCTCCCCCACAGGCGCCTGTTGCCTTATGCTTGACGTCGTGTAGTGACCTTCAATAAAACACACTTGGCTCTCAGATTCTTTGTGCTGGCTCTTCATTATAATTATTTAAATGATGTTTAACAAGACCAAGTGCCTGGTCCTGCCCTTTGGCCACAACCCCCTGTGGCACCACAGGCTGGGGACTGAGTGGCTGGAGAGCAGCCAGGTGGAAAGGGACCTGGGGGTTCTGATTGACAGGAGGCTGAACGTGAGCAGTGTGTGCCCAGGTGGCCAAGAAGGCCAGTGGCATCCTGGCCTGTACTGAGAACAGCGTGGCCAGCAGGTCCAGGAAGTGATTCTGCCCCTGTACTCGGCACTGGTGAGGCCTCACCTTGAGTGCTGTGTCCAGTTCTGGGCCCTTCAGTTCAGGAAGGATGTTGAGGTACAGGATGGTTGATGAGGTTGATGCTGGAGCGGGTCCAGAGAAGAGCAACAAGGCAGGTGAAGGGAGTTGAACACCAGCCCTGTGAGGAGAGGCTGAGGGAGCTGGGGGTGTTCACCTTGGAAAAGAGGAGGCTCAGGGGAGAGACCTCATCACATCCCTGACAGGAGGGTGTGGCCAGGTGGGTGTCGGTCTCTTCTCCCAGGCAACCAGCAGTAGGACAAGAGGACACAGCCTGCAGCTGCACCCGGGGAGGTTTAGGTTGGACATCAGGAAGAAATTCCTTACAGAGAGAGCTCAGACATGGGAATGGGCTGCCCAGTAGGTGCTGGAGTCACCTGGAAATGTTTAAGACTGGATATAGCACTCAGTGCCACGGTGTAATAGACAGGCCGGTGTTCGGTCAGAGGTTGGATTTGATGATCTCAGACGACTTTTCCAACCCAGCTGATTCTGTGAACACAAAAATCCCGAAGCTTCCCCACGCCCTTTCCCAATGGTTCCGTCCCGCCCCCCCGCGCCATCATTGGTGGTCTTGCCACCCGGCGCGCCCCCGCGCGGCGCTGGCGGAAGTGGCGTCACTTCCGGCGGGCCGTGCCGGCGGGGTGGGCGCCATGTCCACATCGCTGGCCTCCAACACCTACAACCGGCAGAACTGGGAGGACGCGGTGAGTGGGGGCGGTGCTACCGGGCCGGGACACCTGGGACAGGCGGAGGAGCGCGGCCCTGCTCTGCGGTGGGGCCGCCAGGCGCGGGGAGTGCGGGAAGGAGGCCCCGGGGCCGGGATCTGCCCTGGGCACCGGGACCCGCGTCCTGCGGGGCCGCCGCCCGTGAGGGCTTTTTCGGGCCCTCCGTGCGGCACAAGGGGGGGTGGGGGGAGCCCTCCCGCAGCTGCGGGGGCTGAGCCGGGCTCCTCGTGCGCCCTTGGGAGCGGAGGCCTCTCCCGGCCGGGCAGTCGCTGCTGGGGGATAACGGGGCGGTGTCGGCTGGTGCAGTGCGAGCGCTCACGGGGTCGCATCTCAAAATAAGCTTTTTTGTTTCTGTATTCTGAGCTTTGCTTCAAGCTACAGCAGCCAGCAGATCGCGGTTCTTTAATAATATAGACATGGGTCGTGGTTTGCACCTCTCCCAGTGTCTCTTTTTGAATATTTTTGTGCCTTTCAGCCAGTCCCATGAGTTTAACTCAGCAGTGGTTTTCAGAGAGTGACTTGAATGCTTTTGTGACGGCAGTTTCTGCAAAATCCCGATTTTGTTTTTGCTCCCCTCAGGACTTCCCTATCCTGTGCCAGACATGTCTTGGAGAAAACCCCTACATTCGGATGGTACGAGCCTGTTGGACCTGCGGCCCCTCCCTCCGGGCGGGCCCTGAAGCTGCTGCGGGGTCTGGGGCTGGAACAGGGCTGGGTCAGGAGAGGCTGGACACTCACACCCCTGAGCAGCTGGTTCTGCCCAGCAGGATTTGGTTCCAGCCTTTGTTGGGATGTGATGTCGTGGTTGGGGTGGGATAGAAGAGCAAATCAATCACAAAGGAGGGCAGGAAAGTGCAGTGTTTGGAGGGCAGGAAATAGTAGAAAATGAAGTTTTAATGCTGTGACCTGGAGAGCTGTGAGCTGCTGAAATACCAAACAACACGATTTCTGAAATGTGATGGACATGCACTACTAATATTAATTTAAGGCTGACTTATGAAGGTATTTAAAGTCCCTGTTTGTTTTCCTTGGTTTCCTCTGTGCTGAGTCAGTCCACCTTATGTTGCTTTTCTCTGCTCAGCCGAGTTGCAAATGACCTACATTGACATGATCTCCTTCACATTTCTGTTCCACCAAGTTTACTGAGAGAATTTGGGATGTTTTATGAAATACAACCCTAATGCTGGTGTGGGTAATTTCAAAACCAGCTTGTTTTCATGGATATACATCATCTTTCCTGAAAAATAGCTGTTATCACTCCTTTTCATTCTCACCTTTCAGGAGGTGGGACTTAAAATACTCCATTTTTAATGAATGTTTCTAAAGCAAAAGTGGACTGAGAGTATTTCAGTACTAATTTTTTTTGTCCTGTTGACCTTCCAAGGCATAAGCCCAAAGCACAGGGGTGGGTGAGTCTAAATGCAGCATAATTATGAAAAAACTGTGTTGTAATGTTCTCTTTCTTGGTTTAGGTTGAATTGATGATATTTCATGTTTTCTTTCATGTTTTTTTTTATATTTCAGACCAAAGAGAAATACGGAAAAGAATGCAAGGTATGTTTGTGCCTTTTGAAGAAAGAGTGTCTAAATTGGTGCAGATCTAGGAATGAGACATTTTAATGATTAAAAACCTGCCAGCTTCAGAAAAATTCTTATCTGGGTTAACTTAAAATGTTTATATTACTACATAAATTTCTAGGTCAGTCTACTGTGCTTTGTTAGGCAAAGTCAGTTGGTCTTAAAATAGTAAAATTATTGAGCAAATCCTGAGTCTGTCTAAATTTCCATACTTATCAGAATGAGGATTTGCAAATACTGTTGTACTATATTTGAAGGTATTTCAGCATTAGCTCAGTTGGTTCAAACTTGGTTGTAATAACACCAAGGTCATGGGTTCAATCCCCTGTGTGGGCCACTGACTGAAGAGTTGGACTCGATGGTCCTTGTGGGTCTCTTCCAACTCAGAACAGTCTGTGATTCTGTGATTTTAATTGATCTCATATTTTCTTGTGCAAGTTTTTTCTGTTTACTCAGAAGTGCATAAATACCTGGAGTTTGGGTTTTGCTCTGCCCATGTTATTCATGGCTCTGTGGTGATTTGTGTTGAGTAACTAAGAAATAAGCCATGTTTGCTTCAGAGAGAGCAACAAATACTCAGCGTTGCCTGGACTGAGGGAAATCAGAGTTTTTTGCCCTTTTATCAGTTGTCATCTGAAGTATATCACAGAATCACAGACATTGAGTTGGAAGGGACCCACAAGGATCATCAAGTCCAGCTCTTAAGTCAATGGCCCACACAGGGGATTGAACCCATGACCTTGGCATTATTACAACCAAGTTTTAACCAACTGAACTGATCTCGGACAATTAAGTAGAGAAAAGGTATATGTGGAAATCTGTATGGATTGTGTGCACATACCAAGGCTGTACATGCAGCAGGTGCATCAGTCCATGAAATTAGAGAGAGCAGTTGTCTTTTCCTGGACCAAAGGCCTCATAAACTCTCCCTGTGTTGCTGCTCTGCTGGTGCCAGATGTACCTTCATTGTAATTCACCTCTAGTAGCTCTACACTGACATCTCCTGGAATGAAGGAGAATTTCTGTGTCCTTTCAGCAAATCTGTGCTCAGGTTGTTGCAATAAATTTAAAAAAAAAAAAAAAGACAGACCCAACAAGAAAAGAAACTTATCTAAAACTTTCTCCTGTCTAAGTAAAGCACCAAATAGAAACAACTATTTCCTGAGCTCTGAGTCTTAGCACTAGGATGAAGAAGCTGTACTTGTGGTGTTAAGAGATTAGGTGAGTTTGGAGTTTTAAGTGTCTGTGCAAGGGGCAGTGGCTGCAATGCTGTGGACAGTGAAACAGGTGTTGCCTCTCTGTGTCCCAGATCTGTGCCAGGCCCTTCACCGTGTTCCGCTGGTGCCCCGGGGTGCGGATGCGCTTCAAGAAGACAGAAGTGTGCCAGACCTGCAGCAAGCTGAAGAACGTCTGCCAGACCTGCCTGCTTGACCTGGAATACGGTGTGTGCCCAGCCAAGGGAAGGGGCTGGCCTCTGAAATGGATATTGGTGAAATGTCTTCAAATGTGTGCATGTGATCAGCACTGGACAGTCTTTGTGAGGAACATGTCTTGGTGATCTCATGTGCAGCAGATGAGTTACCTCTGGCCACTGCAGGTTGCAGAAAGAGTTATTTCTGCTCTTTCCACTTGTGCTTCATAAAATCATAGAATGGATTGGGTTGGAAAAGACCTCTGAGATCATCAACTCCAACCCTTGGTCCAACTCCAGTCCCTTTACCAGATCATGGCACTCAGTGCCACGGCCAAGCTCAGGTTAAAAACCTCCAGGGATGGGGAATGCACCCTCTCTCTGGGCAGCCCATTCCAATGCCTGAGCACTCTCTCTGCAAAGAATTTTTTTCTCATCTCCAACTTCAATTTCCCCTGGCAGAGCTTGAGCCCGTGCCCCCTTGTCCTATTGCTGAGTGCCTGGGAGAAGAGACCAACCCCCACCTTGCTAGAACTTCCCTTCAGGCAGTTCCAGACAGTGCTGAGGTCACCTCTGAGCCTCCTCTTCTCCAGGCTAAACACCCCCAGCTCCCTCAGCCTCTCCCCACAGGACCTGTGCTCCGGTCCCTTCTCCAGCCTCGTTGCTCTTCTCTGCACCCACCCTAGCCCCTCAGTGTCTTTCCTGAACTGAAGGGCCCAGAACTGAACACAATGGATTTGTTTCATTCTAGGTTTGCCTATCCAAGTCCGAGATGCAGGACTCTCCCTGAAGGATGAAATGCCTAAATCTGACGTCAACAAAGAGTACTACACCCAGAACATGGAGCGAGAGGTGAGACAGTGTAGTTACAGTTGTGCTCTTGGTGTGGCTGTGTATGGGGAGGAAAGGGGAACAACGACCCAGCTTCTGTTAAAACCATTTGCTTGCTCTGATTCTGTGTGTTGGTGTTCAGTGCTGGTATATACATAATTGCCTGTGTTTTACCTGCTGTTTAGATAGCCAATTCTGATGGCACTAGACCAGTTGGGGCACTAGGAAAAGCTACTTCTACCAGCGACATGCTGCTGAAGCTGGCCAGAACCACTCCGTACTACAAACGTAACCGTCCTCACATCTGTTCCTTCTGGGTGAAAGGAGAGTGCAAGAGAGGGGAGGAGTGTCCCTACAGGTACAGATACATCTTAAACAGTTAATCTGTTTGCCACAGGCAGGTACAGCTCCCCTTGAGGTCCAGAGAGCAGGAGATGCTGTAGTGGTCAGGAGACACAACACTGTGGCTGGGCTCAGGGTGAAGCTTGCATCCAGAGCCAGCAACTGAATCTCTATGGTGGCACATTTGTTTGTGAGCCATTGGCTGCAGGGTTTGCCAAAGCAGTGACTGCAGCTCTCCTCTTGTGTAGTTCATTTTTCCCTTAGTGGTATCAGTCTCCTCAAACAGAGATCCTTGTATTTGAACAAGAGACCATCTGAAACCCAGCTCTTGTGTTTTGTGGTGCTGAATGCTGAGCTGTCAGAAGTGCCATTCATTCAGAACTTGAGGCAGCCCTGGCTGCAGTTCAGGTTCTCAGGGCTTTTTGTTCCATTTTGGTGTGTTCATGTGGACAGGGTTAAGGATATAAGTGACCCGAGGGGTTGAGAAGGGAAGGTGGCAGCAACAGCCATTTTAATCCATGCAGCTGTCACTGGTGTTATAAAATACTTTGTTTACTGAACCTTAGACATGAGAAACCTACAGATCCAGACGATCCTCTGGCTGACCAGAACATCAAAGATCGTTACTATGGAATTAATGATCCCGTGGCTGATAAACTGCTGAAACGAGCGTCAACCATGCCTCGCCTAGACCCCCCTGAAGACAAGACTATTACTACACTCTATGTTGGAGGGCTTGGAGATACCATCTCTGAATCAGATCTCAGGTGTGTTGGTGAACTTGTATTGACCTTGCTTTTTTCATATCTGCTCATCTCCCAGTGAGGAAATCTCCCTTCTGAGGAACAAAAATAAATCTGGTTTTCAGTTTTCCTTAATGGGGAAATGGTTGGTGGGCAAGTGCAGAGGAGTGCCAGCTTGTTGAACAGATAAACAAGCACATTTCAAATGCTTTGATTAAAATCTATTTCTTTAAAGATGAATCATCCTTCTTAGCTGTTGGGGATACTGTGTAACCCTTTTTAGGAGGGAGCCCTTTAGCCTCTAGCTACCTGCTAAGAAAAGCTGCTGCAGAGGAGCTTTTACTGCTCCATAATTGCACAGAGGGGCAATAATGATTGATTACTGATTTCTAATGATTAGTTTTAACTGGGGATGGAGAAGAGAAAGCGTATCTGTTCCACCTGCTCTGCCCCATACCCTGTGATGAGGAGGAGTGAGGTATCATCACAGGACTGGAGCACAGGTCCTGTGGGGAGAGGCTGAGGGAGCTGGGGGTGTTCAGCCTGGAGAAGAGGAGGCTCAGAGGTGACCTCAGCACTGTCTGGAACATCCTGAAGGGAAGTTCTAGCAAGGTGGGGGTTGGTCTCTTCTCCCAGGCACTCAGCAATAGGACAAGGGGGCACGGGGGGCTTAAGCTCTGCCAGGGGAAATTGAAGTTGGAGATGAGAAAAAAATTCTTTGCAGAGAGAGTGCTCAGGGATTGGAATGACCTGCCCAGAGAGGGGGTGGATTCTCCATCCCTGGAGGTTTTTAACCTGAGCTTGGCCATGGCACTGAGTGCCATGATCTGGTAAAGGGACTGGAGTTGGACCAAGGGTTGGAGTTGATGATCTCGGAGGTCTTTTCCAACCCAGCTGATTCTGTGATTCTATGAATTTTTTTTCCCCGCACAGAAATCACTTCTACCAGTTTGGGGAGATCCGGACGATAACCGTGGTGCAGAGGCAGCAGTGTGCCTTCATCCAGTTTGCCACCCGACAAGCTGCAGAGGTGGCTGCTGAGAAATCCTTCAACAAGCTCATTGTCAACGGTCGCAGGCTCAATGTCAAGTGGGGAAGGTGAGCGTGGGGGATGATGCTGCCACAAGGCTCTGCTCTCGGTTTACATAGTCTTTATAAGCTGGATTTTGGATATTTTACTGGAGTAGATACTTGTTTGGTAAATAGTTGGGGTCCTCTTTGGTTTTCTTTCTGCACTGGGGTCTGGGTTGGAGGCAACACAAACAGTGTAGGGGATTTCCTGTTTGAGGATTATGGATGCATTTCCGTAGTTTTGCTCCCGGTCCGTCTCCTATAAGCACTGTTTGCAAACTTCCTATCACCTGTCTCTGATGTTCTGTGCATTTTTTATCTTTGGCCTGAAGCAATGGACCTGGATTAGATAATGAGAAACTACTGTGTTACAAATATCTCCTCATCCTGCTTTTTCTCACCCTTGTTCTCAAACTTCTGTCTGTTTTTCAGGTCCCAGGCAGCAAGAGGAAAAGAAAAGGACAAGGAAGGTACAACAGAATCTGGGATAAAGCTGGAGCCAGTCCCAGGACTTCCTGGTGGTAAGGGAGTTGTTTTCATCTGTGAAACACTTAATGCTGACCTGCTTCCATGAGCGAGACTGGTGTGAAATTTCTGGGTGCAGTGACATTTCAGGATGGTAGAGGCAGTGGTGAGCCCAGAGCAGTTACAGTGTAGGTTTGCAGCAGATCCAGCTGGGATGGGAGATGAGCTTTGTTTAGAAGCAAATCCTGGATGAAAAGAGAGTTTGTTATGTGATGAGTGAAAAGCTAAAGCTGAATTCAAGTTAGTTAGTTCTGAGATGCTGGCAACCCACACTTTTAATGTTTTCCTAATCCACTGGGCATTGTATGATGGAAAAAGCAAAGCTGGTTTTGGGTGAAGTGAATCGATGACTGGAGTTTCAGGGCAGTCCTGCTTCTCACTCCAGTTCATACATGCAATGGTAATGGTGCCTTAGGAGTTTGTTTGCCCACGTGGAAACAAGGATTGTGTCACCTCTCTGAACTCAGACACCTCTGCTTGTCTTGCCTGAGAGATTTTCCATAACCACCATGTACTTTTTCTGCAGCTCTGCCTCCTCCTCCAGCTGCAGAAGAGGAGGCTTCTGCAAATTACTTCAACCTACCTCCAAGTGGCCCCTCGGCCGTGGTGAACATTGCCCTGCCACCTCCTCCTGGCATTGCTCCACCACCACCTCCAGGTACGTGTGTTTCCCCCTCTAGTGGGAGTGTGGAGCTCAGTGTTAGATGGTCTATTCCTCCCTGCCTGGCGATGCTGCAGCACGGATGCATGCCCTGAGCTGATTTTCCTCATCCCTGATCTCACAGTGTCAACTGATGAGCTAAACTGAGCTGTCAGCACAGTTTAATTAAACTGAGCTGCCTGTTGTGGTCGGTATTCACTTGCAAATTCCCAGGCATGTCAGAGATCCCTGTTACTGGTACTGAGACCTACTCAGTGCTTTTGCTGGCTGCGTAAATGCCACATTAACCCCAACTTCAAAGGGTAATTTTGCAGCTGGTTGAGTGCTAGCCTGTCTTTGGCTCTCTGTATATATCTATCCAGAGATGCTTTGTGGGTTTTTTTTAATGGAATGTGGGACTCTTGTGGATGTATTTACTCTGCTCCATGATTGAACAGAAAACATTTAGATGGCCATTATAGACACCTGCCCAGTCCCCCCACCCCAGCTTTTTTCTGTGAGTAAGGATGTGTGTTGAGTAGGGATTGCCTCCAGTTGTACTGAAAAGAGGGGTAGAGTTCTTGGGGAGGTGGGAGATGTGCACATTTGTGAGGCACAGCTGTGAGACAGCTGTTCTGTCGGTACTTTGAAGCAGGGGAACATACACATTGGGTTTTCTGTTGCTTTGCCTGAAGCTGCCAGCTTTGTTCCTGCAGGTTTTGGACCACACATGTTCCACGCCATGGGGCCCCCACCTCCCTTCATGAGAGCCCCAGGCCCCATCCACTACCCATCCCAGGATCCCCAGAGGATGGGTGCCCACGCCGGAAAGCACAGCAGCCCCTAGCATGTCCTGCCACCCTCATCCTTGAAGTAAATGTTATTTTCTAGTTACCACGGTAGCACCATATGTTGAGCTGTGGGTGAGCTAGAGACGCCTTATTCCCCTGCTTGCAGCCACAGGGCAGGCTGAGCTCCATGTCTCCATTAGCTAATCGGATTGTTGGTATATTCCAGGTCTTTCTTTTAGTGTTGGGGGGGTGGGGGACAGAATGAAGGGCTGTCGGGGGTCTGTGGGTCTGGGGGTACCAGAATTCCAGTGCTGTCTGTGTATCCCATTGGCACACTTTTAAAATAAACTTATGGAAAAAAACCCAGCCAAACCCTTTTCAAGCCCATTTGGTGTCCTTAATCTGAACATTACGGACTGTTTACATGTAACCAGAGACCCTTCTCTGTCAGGTAACTAATGTGTTATTCTAATGAGGTATTAAACCAGGACTGGATAAGAGCTGAAGAACAAGCTTATCATATGTTGTTGCCATGGACAAACCCATGGCTTTGCCTTACTATTACACAGAATTTTCCTCCCTCCTTTTTGCTAACTTCGAGCTTAAAAAAAGACAAGAAAACAAAACCTTTTTTGATACATCACTTCTAATCCTGCACATCCTGAGCAAGACAAGTGCTGGGTCAGGCAAGCAGTCCCTACAGTGCAGGCATGACGTGGAGTGACAGGTCAGCAGTTGCACAATTTAGCCAAGTGACAGCCCCCTCAGTGTCCCCAGCAGGCTGGGCTGTGTTGCTGACACTGTGCAGCTGCAGCTGCTCTGGGGGAGATTTAGGGCTTTCAAGGCCCATGATGCAGCATCTTGAGCTGTGAGATGGGTCCCACTTCATCCTGCTTTGATAAGACGTGAAACTTTTCCTTCTGTGCTCCAGCTGTAGTGCTTGGCCAGGAGCAACTGCATCCTGTGGGGAACCACTGCTGAGTAAGGTCTGTGTACATGTGGCTGGAGGATTTTAAGTTTATCTGTATGTCAGCTGCTTTTGTGCAGTGGATCTGTGGACATCCTTCTGTAAAGCAAAACATGACAAGGCCTGTTCTGAAGCTTCATTTGCTTATTTTAAAGAAAGGGCATTAAAATATTTGAGTTTTTCAACACTATGCTTAGACCCTATTTCCTGGAGTGCAGTATCTGCAGACTTTGTCTGATTTTTATGTGGCTGCTCCCACAGTCAAGATGCAACGTGGGCAAGGATAGCATGTCTCCTTTTAGTGTCATGTGCTGTCCTGGATGGTGCCACTGTGTCCCATGATGGTGCCAGCCAGAAGGGATACAGCTCTTGTGCACCACAGGTAGCTCTCTGGAGGAAGAGCTGAGCTTTGGGCTTAGGTAATTAGTTCAGCTTTTGTCAGGGAGGAGCCATCTCAGCCTAGTGTTGGACAGCAGAGGCTGCTGGTGGATGGGAGAGGGCTGTGGTTTTTACTACTGCTCTGGCCCAGAGCCTCCATAGCTGTGAGTGGCCTGTGAGTGCTGTGCAGACACAGCTCAACTGCAAGAGGCTTTACATCTTCACAATTTATTTATTATTTCCAGCCAAGTCCCTTGGATTGCATAGGTTCTGCAGCTGATGGACAAAGAGGAGAGTGATGGAACTGGAACAGGACAGCAATTGAGCATCGCAGGTTTACCATGTTAAAGGGACAGACCTTTTTTCTTTCCATTTGCTTGTCCATCCCCCCCCTCCCCAGCTTCTGTGGGAAGAACAGAACAGTGAAAGTTTCCCACCTGGGAGGTGTGTTGTGGCAGCAGAATCTCTGTGTGGGGTTTGCTCTGCACAGCCTTACAAACTCACTTCAGACGTGAGAGAGCTGTGAACTGCATTTTTACCACAACATTGACCCTACCCCATTTAACCACAGTGGTGGAAAAAGGGAGTGTAAGTAAGGGTAACATCAGGAACCTGATAAAAGCAACTGGACAGAGCCTGGGTTAAATCAGAGATTTTTATTTGTGATGAGCAGGGTTCTCCAGATGTTCTGATGGCTTTCTATAGGCTGTTGTTAGCTGCAGATCCCACTGTGTGTCACTGCTGAAGACTATGGCTGGATCCTCACTGCTGATTTTTGCATTCCCAGAGAATCCTGTGCTCACTCCAGAGTCATAGCCACACTGGTTTTCCTTCCCACTGATGTTGAAGTTACCAGAACCACCCTGGCAGTATCCTAAGACTGGGGTGGGTCCAGTGTGTCTAGGCAGGACCTGACCCTTTTTGACCAACTACATGAAGCAAATCTGGCATAAGAGTCACTCAAAAGGCTTAGATACTCAAGCAAGGCATGCAAATAGCAGTAGAAAGGGGAATATACCAGCTGCCAAGTGCTAGCCAGTGGAAACAGAACAAAAGTTTCCATTTCCATGGAAGAGCATTCCTCTTCCATCTGTCCTGGTTGTGCTGTGTTGGTAAACAGGTAGCTTCCCAATTCCTCATTCATTTTTGTTGTCCAGCCAAGCCCAGAGTAGCTGCTTTTAACATGCCAATGCCTCCAGTAACTTGTTTTGCTGCTGCTCTTCCATTATCACCTCCTCTCGCTGTCCTGACTGGAATGACAGTTGGAGAGTTGTCCTGAAGATGGAATTTCTCTGCAAAAGCACCAGCTGTCGGAGCAGGTCTTTTGTGTTGGTGAAGATGCAGCAAGGCAGCTTGGTGTGTTGCAGCTGGTGGTGTGGCCATTTTCCACGAGGTGAGGAAGAGGACAGGCTATATGGGATGTTTTGTTCAGGAACTTGCAGGGATCTGCTTGATTAACAGAGAGAATGTGGCTGGCTTGGCACTGACTGCCCTTGTGACAGTGGCTGCTGCAAGGGGAATGCAGAATGGTCCCAGGCTCGAGCTCATTCAAATCCTGTCTGAGGATGACAACTGAGACCACTAACTGAGCTTCCACAAAGGATACCTGCCCCCCTCGCCCCTACTCTGCCAAGTGTGTCCGAGTCTAGCGAGGAAACCATCTGTGGTGGTGGGGGAGGAACAGCTACAGCTCTTCACTCTCGGGCAGGATCCGCACCCAGCCTTGTGCCACTCGGTTGAAGTTGGGCCTGTGGGCAATCACCTCCAGCACACTCAGGTTGTCCAGCTCTGCAGTGGGCATGGAGAACAGCTCCCCAACCAGCGCCCTGTCAAACGGGGCTGGAGTCCTGTGGCACAAGGAGAAGCAGGCTTAGTGTCGAGGGCATGTTGTGAAGGTGATAGAAAAAAGAGGTCTGGATTTACTAACTGAGCCTGGCACAACCTGGCAATGTCTGTGGCAAATGACAACTCTCCTCCCCATTTGGCCACTGTTAGAGGCCCTGCCAGCCCAGCAAGGCGCTTCTCTGGTACAGAGCCCACCTCAACTCAAGCTTTGGCAAGACTGGAGAGTGGGGCTCAGTGCCTGAGTGTCAGTGCATGTGTTCTGCATGTAACAGGGCTTAAATCAGAGAGCAGTGACAAAGCTCATGGTCTTTAGAAAGTGTCTCATCCACAACTCCTGTGTTCTGCAGAGGGCTGAGGTTGATGGCTGCCTTGGATCCCTCCAGCACATGTGCAGGCAAATGTCTCTCTTGGCCCTGGCTCCATCCTGCCTTTTGGGAACGCTCCTCATGAACTATGACTAACAAGAGGAGCAGTGCGGGGGCAAGAGCTGTCATCCCCTTCTGGAGAAATGTGGAAAGGGATTGGGGAAGAGTGTGCCAGCCCCCAAAAAGCCAAGAATGTTGGTTTTGGAGCAGCACATGAAGGCTGAGCTATCAGTGAGGCAAAGCTGGGAATGTTTACATTGGGAAGCACTGCTAGAACATGAGTAACGTGGCACTGTTTTGCAACAGAGGAGAAATAAGAGGGGGAAAGGTAAGTGAGAGAGGTCTGTTATAGGAACTTTCTCCCTTCTGAGGAAAGAGAGTCTTTCTCAAAGCTTGGTTTTCACTCTCTCCTAAGGCAGCAAGGTGGCCCAAGGTCTTTGCATCATAGCCTGAATGTTTAAAATTGGGAATAAATCAGTCTTTAACACAGTTGCTGTTGAGATGGTGGACTTGCCCTGTGAGCTGTGCTGGGATTCAACCAGCCTTAGGCAAGACCACTGGCTTTTTGATAGCCAATTTCTTCCAAAAGGATTGTTTTTCTGTGGTTTGGTATTTGAACTGAGAAGTGATTTAAAAGCCAACAGCTTGGAAGATCATGAAAAGCCCAGTTAAATGCAGATTGGCTCTCTGAATCTTTCTGCTTTAGTGAAGAATTGGAGGTGGCGAGAGCCTTGGAGTTAAATTAGCATCCATCTGTATTAAATTACAGTTGAAGATTTAAAATAGAAAGGCATCATGTGAGAGGGGAGAAATGGTACAGGATAAAGCACTGTTCAGAAACATGCCCTTGCTTCAGCCCCTGTCCATACATAAATCTCAAGTCAGGAACATGGCTTAATATTGAAAGAAAAGAGCCAAGTGTCTGTAGCAGCGACTTGTTCTCCCCCTGCAGCACCTCCTCGGCTGTAACTCCTCAAGGAGAGCCACACGGCAAAGCTTCAGGGCCAAGGAGGAGGAGAGCAGCAAAGGGACGGTGGTGGTCAGGCTGATCTCTGACTTTCGGGATGCCATTCCCATGTGGAGTGGTTGTGGTTCCCCACAGCCACTTCTGCCAGCTGCTCAAAGCACAGCAGTGGTGTCTCCCATGACTCAAATCCAGCCCTGGTGTGAGCACAGTGGAGCTGCCATTGGCAGAGGCCCAGCACTGTGGCACAGGGTCTGACAGGGAGCAGTGCTGTGTCCCAGGGGACCTCCAGTGGGAATTGCCTACTGGAAGGAGAATTTGGCCAGGCCACCAAGGGCCATGTAATTTTATCCTCGTGACAGAGTCTTTGAGCAGGGAGGACAGCCAGGACCTTGGTTTGCAGATTTCCTGGGATGATGTTAAGCTTAAAAGTTTGGTTCTCATTATTCTGCCATGGGCTGCTGGTGCTTTAGCTACCACCAGATCTCCGTCCCCTGGTTCCCCATCAAGCACCTTTCCAGAAAGGAAATCTTCCTTGTTAGTCTCTGCTCTAGGTTTTCAACCTTGACCCCAATGTAATCTGGGGGTGTGAGGAGACACCAGCCATGCTCCATTACAAGCAGCCACAGGACGCAGAGCTTGCCAGGCTGAGCCACCAGAAATCTGCTGTCCTGGAGGCTTCAGACTCAAGCAGGTGTTTGGAAGGAATCTGGTGACCTCTTAGCACTTTGTAGGAAGATTAACCTTACACCCCCCACCACTTCCAGCAGCTGCCTGGTTACCTTTAGGAAATTAGGAGGGAGACTTGGCACTGTCTCTGTCATTCCTCCACCCAGCCCAGAGCTGAGCCCAGCTGGGAACAGGAGTGATTCCTTCTCCAGGACCATGTGCATGAGAATTAGTCTTCACAAATTAAATCTCTGAGGTTAGCCAGTGAGGTCAAACTGCTTAAGGCTGTGCAAGCCCAGTGGTGGACCTGAGAAGAGATCTGGGGAGCTGCTGGAGGCAGGGACATTTGCAGGAAGCCACAGGGGAGCTCCTGAGCAGGAAAAGGGCATTCTGAGCCCTTGTTGTGCCCCTGTGGTGTATAAAGAGGGCACAGACTGCTGTGTTTCCCTTACAGCATGTTGGATGCTTCTGAAGGCTGAACGGCTTGGCGAAGGGGTGGCCAGGTTGGCAGTGCCTGTATGTTACCTGTTGAAGCTCCTGAAGTCCCATGCAGGGGGTCTCATGGGTGGCTGGTTCTTGCCATACACAGCGTCATCCCTGTCACCAAAGAGCTCCTGCCACGGGCTCCGGTAGCCCTTGGGGATGGCGGTGACGTTGAACTTCTCTGGGGGGATTTCTCTGAGGGGGCTCGAGTACCCTGTGCAGGGGAGAGACAGTGTGGGCTGCTGGGGCTGCAGCTAGGCTGGGGCAGGAAGTTGGGAACATAGAGGACCTGCTGTTGGGGCCAGGATTGCATATCTATAGCATAAATATGTATTTATATTTGTATACCTAAAAACTCAGAGAGGGTTTGGGGCAGACCTCTAGGCAGGCAGCAGCTTGCTGCCTGCAGCCCCGCATTGCTGAGATTGCAGCAGTGTCAGCTTTGGGGTGCAGGCAGCATTTATTTACCTGGGGCCAGGGCGCTGGGGTTCAGGACTTTGCTCATGTGCAAGACTTTCTCTGTCTTCTTAGGCACTTCTGGGGGGCCGCCCTGGGGTGATGCTGCCACGTGGAGCTCAGAGTGATAATTCTGCTCGCCCCCTGCATTTTCCCCTGCCTACAGAGGGGAGAGTTGACAGGCACAGGGCACTTCCCCTGCCCCAGCTGGGATCTGGGGGGGTGGTTGAAAACACCTTGTAGCTCCCTCCATCTACTCACCATCTGTTCACTTGCTGTTCCCTCTGGATTGCCTTTCTCAGTGCAATGTGAGCCCCCTGTCCCTGAGAGCTTCAGGAGGTATGGAGAGGGGTTAGTGGGTGCAGAGGCAGAGCAGCACCATCCCCTCCCTTCTCCTCTGGTGGATACTGAACTCCTTGGTTGCCCGTCTCTGTGCCCAGCCCACCAAGCCATCTCTCCTCTCCCTTCATCTCAGCATAGCAATCAGCCAGTCATGTCTGCACTGCAGAGAGACCCCCAGCCCTGCCAGGAATTGCTTCCCTGCAAAGGCTGCAAGATATGGGAAAGAGCTGTTCTCAGACCCACCTCCCTGTAGCCACTGGGATGCTCGAAGATGAAGCGCTGCATCCGCCTCTGGCGCTGCTGGAAGAGCCGGGAGCCGCGGTTATTCCGCAGGGAGAGTTCCTCGATCATCAGGTCCTGCGCTGTGCTCATCTTCTTGCCCAGGTCCAGGCGGGGCTCTGGGGAGGCCAGGAGAGAGCACAGCCACAGCTGGGGGGGCTGCAGTGCTGGGGACTCCCAAGCCCAGAACAGACAGTGTGTGTCCTGGTCGGGGCGCCTGTTGTGTGGCTTAGCCATGTGCCCACGTCAGGAGCTGTGTCAGGGACTGGTGTTTCCTCCATATGAGGAATTGTCAGGGAATTAGCTCAGCTCGTGAGGCTCAAACAGCCTCACCTGCCAAATGCGTGGTCAGTGGCCTCAACCAGAGCTGGATCTGGCCCCCACGCAGGGAGGGCAGCACTGCCCTGGGGCTGGTGGCACCCTTGCACCCCCTTACCATCTTCAGGATCCGGTCTCATGATGGTCATCACTTGCTGCCACACTCCTGGGGCAGGTCTATGGCAGAGATGCAGATCCTGCTTGTCTGGAAGAGAGAGACATCCCCAGAGTGACACCAAGCATGGGGACAGGTCAGCCCCAGGCATGCCACAGAGAGATGCCAGGTTTCAGCTGAGCATGTCCCCTGTCCAGCATCATCCCTGAGCATCATCCCTAAGCTAAGCATCTCTCTGCACCTCTCTCCATTCCCTTCAAGAGACACAGGGAATGTTCAAAGCATGTTATCCCTCAGCTCCTGCCTGTCATCTTTCCTTTCTGCCTTTCTTTAGGGCAGAAAATGTCGTCAGCTCTGTCCTTGCCCAGCTGATGTCCCTGTGCCCCAAGTGGCCCCGGAGCAGCACCTGCTGCCACAGCCTGCTGGGCAAGGGCTGCCCCCCCAGCACCTCCGCCTTAGCAGAGCTATTTTCAGCTGCTGGCCCCGTGGGTGCAGGAGCTGCAACCCTGACCCTGCAGGGAACTGGTGAGCCTGGCCAGTGGGAAGAGGGGTACAGACCACCGGGCTGGGTTGCTCCTTTGTGGAGAGACAGCTTGAAACCAGCCCTGCTCTGAGCCCCCTCAGACTGCCTACCTGCAGCAGCACCCTCCTGCCTGCTGGGGCATGTGTAAATGCAAGCTGTTTGACCCTGTTTGGTGCATCTGCCATCCCTCAGCTCGGGCTGATGCTGGGTAGCTTCTCGTAAGGGCACTGGAGAGCCGGGGGTCCCCATAGGGCCATGGGTGCTTGGCACACAACTCCCTGCCAGCCCTGTGTTCAGCATTAACCATCTGCACAGCGAGCCTCAGACCTGCACCCCATCCTTCCCTCCACCCCTCTCCAGGGAGACTGTGCCCTGACCCCCACAGTGCTGATGTCCCCACCACCACGGCTGGGACATCCCCAAGCCTTATGCACCCACCCACCCTCTGACCCCCATGTGGAATCACACCTTCCCTACCTGGCCAGGGGATGCCTCAGACTTCAGGAGCAGCAGATGCCCTCCGAGTGGCCCTTCTCGGCACCCCTGGGCTCCTGCTGCTTGCCCCAACCCGTCCTGGGCTGCAGCCCAGATGCCAAGGTCCAGCCACGGGACAGAAGTTATTTCTGGCTGAGAAAGGGGGCGGAGCAGGGCTGTGACCCTTGGGGGCTGGGATGCTGTCACCCCAGCACAGAACAGGCCTGACCCATGGGGATGAGGATGCCATCGCCCTGGCACGAAGCAGGGCTGTGACCCTTGGGGACCAGGACACCATGACCCCAACTTGAAGGAGGGCTAAACCTTGGGACCAGAATGTCATCACTCCAGCACGTAGCAGGGCTGACCCACGGGGATGGGAAGGCTGTCACCCTGGCATGGAGCAGGGCTGGCCCTTGGGGACAGGAATGGTGGCTGTGCAGCAGCAGCAGGAGGTGGCCATGTGCCATGTGTTTCCAGGCCACCTCAGGGATGGATCAGAGCCAGGCTAGGTGGGATAATGGCAGTTTATTTCTGAGCTGGGTATACAGCAGCGCGGTGAAGGCGGGTTGTGGTGGCTGGTGGAGCAAGGGTGGGAGACGTGTCCTGGGCATGAGGGGCTGTGTTACAGGAAGGCCAGGCTGCAGGGTGGAGCTACTCCAGGGAACAGGAATGGGCTGGCTCCACAGTGTGTCCTGGGGAAAGGGAAGAGGTGACTAGGACTCCCTGAATGGGAACATGAGGACATGCCAGAGCCCTGGCAGCCCAAACTCCTTTCTGGTGCTGGTCTTACCTAGGTGTGGGGACACTGACTCATCCCCATGGGGACACTCTTAGCATCAGTTCCTGTGCCAACACCTCCTCTGCAATCTGTACCACTTGCTTTGGCCCCACAGCCCCCCACCTCTTCCTACCTGCCCTGGGTGTGACAGCGCCCATCAGTTCCTGTGTGTGTCTTCATCCTGCCAGTGTGGGGATGAGGATGGAGTGAACCTGGGCTTGGGGACAGTGACAGGTACAGGATGAGGCTGTCCCTCTTTGTTTGGGAAAGGTGGAAGGACACATATAAACAGTCCCCTTAACATAGCAATAAATAACTTTGGCTCTTTTTGGTCACCAGAGAGGGAAGGATTGGGGAGAATTTCTTTGAGAAGGGGTCAAAAAGTAAAAAATTATTTTAAAAAAGCAATAAAGAACTGAGGAGATGGAATAAAAATTAACTTTTTCTCCCCAAAATCTGGTTTCAGTTGAAACCAGTCAGATCTGGAGGCTGGGAGAGGCTGGGAGAGGGAGCCCCGTCATGGCACACTGCCCATCCCTGCTGGGTACGACTGTGCCACCCCAGGGAAGAAGAGCTGTGGTGCCACCCCGGGGTAACACCTGGTAGCTGGGGGCAGGGGGCTCACAGGGGAACCCAAGCCCATCCTGTCCTGGTTATGCAGGAATGGAGATGGCTGGTGGGCAGGGGCTGCCGAGGGAGGGGGCCGTGAGTGGGCTGACTCCCCCCGCTCTGTCTGCTCCTGCCTGCTGACCACGCAGTCCTGCCCCGAAAGGTTAGGTTGGTAAAAATAGAGCAGGGCCATGGGATGGCGGGCGGGCAGGAGGCACCTGACCCCGCTGGCACACCGAGGGGCTGCGGCAGCTCCACAGGGACACTGGTTTTTGGAGACCTGTTCCCAGTGGGGATGAGTCAGCGGGTGGCATCACCCAGGCTGACGGGTCCAGGAAGAGGGTGGTTTGGCGGGGGCTCGCTCATCTAGGAAGTGCAGGGGGCCCCCGAGGGCAGCCCCCCCGTCTTCAGCCGCAGGCTGCCGGTCCAGCCCCGCGGACAAAGGTTGAAGCTCTGGATTCCCGGGCTCTTGGTCCCCGAGTCTTCGGAGTCGAGGGAGACATCCGAGTCCGTCGGGGACCGGGAGGTGCAGCGCTTGGCTGGGGACCGCCCGCCCACCACAGGGGATGGCAGCGGGCTCTTGGGGGCAGGGGACAGCCTGGGGCCGAGGCAGGAGGACGTGCTGGGTGGCAGCAGGAGCCGGCGTCCCTCTACCCAGGCGGCTCGGGGCATCCCGGGGGAGGCACAGAACTGGGGGCTGCCTGCCCGGGGCGATCGCAGGGGGCTTTTGTAGGTGGGCGAGGGGCTGCCCAGGCTCCCCAGCACGCTGCTGGCAGCCTGCAGTGCCGGCGCCCTGGGCCCCAGCCGGGGGGACTGGGGCAGGCTGGGGGGGCCGGCGGAGATGGGGGTGAAGGGCCGCGAGCCCTCCAGCCCCACGGCTTTGGGAGAGGAGCTCTTCCTGCGGGCAGCGTTGATGATGTTCCTGGCGAGCCGCGCTTGCATCTGCCGGCTGGCCCGGGGATCCGCGTCCTGCCGCAGCGGGGACAGGGACCTCTCGCTCCATGGAGGTGACATGGGAGGTCCCTCATCACATTCGGGCACCGATGCCGGGCTGGCCCAGCCGTCCAGGCTGCCCGGGCGCCGCGCCAGCCGGGGCGTCCAGGTGGGCGAAGCAGGGAGGGACGACCGCCTGTCCTGGAGAGGGACAGAGAGCGGGTTAGTGACCTCCACTCGGGATAACGAAGGGACAGGGCAGGGAGACAGTGGCAAGAGGAGTGCCAGAGTAAGATTCATGCTGGCATAACCTCACAGGTGCTGGGGATGCCTCCCCGTGCATTGCACCCTTGCGAGGGCTCCCCAAAACGCATTGGACTCTTCATCTCCTTGCCTGCTAAGAACATCAGAGCAGCCTAAGCCTGTCATTAATTCTTGTTGCCCAAAATATTCCCCAGGACCTCCCACTACCTGCAGATTCCTAAAGCCTCCATCCGGGGGATGCTTGGCGACCCCGGATGTCCATTGCCTGGCACTGCTCCACAGACAGCAGGAAAGAGAAGAGTCAGGTGTGACAGCGCAGAGAGTATATTCAGAAAGAGGGAGAAAAAGAAAACAGCAGGAATAAAAGCACAGTCAAAAGGCAACTTGGCACCATGGGGAGAATGGTGGGAGGGAGGGATGGGCAGAGGCACGGCTTGACCATGAGCCTCAGGCTGACCATCAGCCAGCAGCCGTGCCCTCACCACCCACCCAGCACATCCCAGCGCATCCCTTGCTTCCACCCGAGCCGCGCAGCACTGCCCGCCCCAGCTCCAGCACTGAGCTCAGGGAGGGACCGGCACCCTGCAGTGTCCCTTGTCCCAGCACCACAGGACTCTATTCTTCCCCGAGGGATGTAGCTCTTCCTTCGCACTGAGGAAGAAAATGAGGACAGATCCTGAAGGAGCAGCACAAGATCCAGGAGCAGACACAGTGAGGTGGAAAGGTGGGGTGTCCCCTCCAGGTTTGCTTTGGTAGGGTGCCAAGAGATGCCACATGACAGAGGGGATGCAGAAGGGCAGGCAGAGCTCTGAGTGCTGGAAAGGCAGGAGGTGAGGAAAGGAGGGAGCCAGGGGTGCAATGCTCCGTACAGTTTCCAGGCGAGAGAAGAAAGCACCATCAGCCCCTGCAGCACAGGTAGGCTCCTGATGGCTATTTGGTGTCCTGCAGGCTCTACATCCCAGTTCCTGCTTCCTCCCCGGGACTCCTTGGCTCCCATTTCACTGGGGGCTCAGCCGTGCCTGCCACCCACTGTCCCAGCACGGCAGCTTCCCAGCCACTTCATTTTTCTATTTCCTTTTCTTTTCCCCCCCTTTTTTGTAGTTGGCTTGGCTTTTGGCACTCCCTTGAGCAGTTAGGGAGAACTCAGCCTACATCTCCCATGTTTTTCTCTCTGCCACCACTACTTGTAATAAAAAGAAGGTTTCCACACCTGCGGCTCGATGCCGGCATTCCTGGTGGAGTAGGAGGGCCGGGGTGCCTGGAAGCCTGGCTTCGCCCGTGGTGGCAGCAGGCGGCATGGGGAGGACAGGAGCACCTCAGCCGGGGCTCCAGGACTGGCATGGCTCTCATGAGTCAGGGGCAGAGCCCCAGCAGTGCCAGGGAAGAGGCTGGAGGTGGTCTGGCCAGCGCTGGGCACCACGGGGGGATGCCAAACAGGGGAAGGAGGCAATGGAGAGGTCGGGCAGGAGGCTTGCTGGGGGTAGGAGTAGGCGTCGGGAAGAGAGGGTCTGGGTGGAGGCGTCTCCTGGGGCATGGACCTTGCCGGCCTTTTGGATGGGGAGAGGATGAATAGGGAAGACTGGAGCTGGTAGGGCTGGTGCTTGGAGATCTCTAGCTCCTTCTGGGAGACCTCATTCTCCATCAGGTTGCCACCAAACAGAGATGCAGGGGGCGTTTTGGAGGGTCTGGAGGGACTCTTGGAGGGGCGCCTGGAGACCATGGGTGACAGGAAAGCATTGTTGTCATACTTCCAGGAGGGAGGCAGAGACATGGTGGGTGATGGGGACCGCAGCATCTCAGGCTGGGAGGGAGCCTCAATGATGAACTTCTCCATCCTGGACTGCCGGCGAGCAAAGAGCTCGGCCCCCTTCCCTCTTGCTTCACTGAGGATGTGGCTGGGCTGCGGCTTCTGCTTGGGCTGGATGGTGGGAGACTTGAGGCAGGAGGACCACGCTGGAGCATCCTCAGCTGGCGGGAGGTGGTGCCCACCCCTGGCTGCACTGTTGGGGACATAGTTGGCAGCTTCAGCCCCGAGGGCAAAAGATTCATCCTCGCCACCAGGCTCTCCCTGCTCTTTCTGTTTCTTCCTGCTGTCCACACTCTGAACCAGATCCAGCAGGTCAGGGTTGGGGCCCAGCTTTGGCTTTTCCACAAAGGTGAACATGGACTTCCTGCTGCCTCTCCGGGCAGCCGACTCCTCAAGGATCCCTGTTTTGGGCAAGGGATTTGGTCCGCTCACCCCGCAATCCAGGAGGGCACCTGGCAGCATCTTCTGCTCCTGAGAGGGGTACAGGGCTGAGTAGGCAGGAGGGGAGCGGACACGGGTGAGTGGTGGAGGGCTGCTGAGGGTCTCCGCATAGGTAGGCGGTGGAGGCAGCTCTGGGGCAGGGGGTTCCTGTGCTGGCTGGCTGCTGGTGGGGGATGTCTGGGTGCCAAAGGGTCTGGCTGTCCGGTTCTTCACAGGCTTGGGCTTGGCCAGGGTGAGATGGACCTCGTAGTACTGCTGTCCCTGCACCCCATTCTGCTGCTGGCCAGCTGGGGATGCCATCCCTGTGGCTGTCCCAGCTGGAGCACTGGGCACTTCAATGGGTACCTCACCAGGTACCTCACTGGGTACCTCGATGTTTTTCCCTTCCTCAGAGCTCTTTGGCAAGACAAGAGCCACCGTGCTCAGCCCCTCAGGGGCTCCTGCATCCCCGAGCACCTCCATCCCTCTCTCCATTCCACTCGCTGCCTGCTCCTGCATGCCATTGGTGGCAGCTGGTGCCATGTTCTCCTTAAGGTAGACGCTGAGTGGGACCTGCTGGGCTTCAGCAGGTGGCTCCTGGCACGGGGATGCATTTGCCTGCATCCCATCTCCAGGGTTGCTGGGCTGGTCAGGCTCGGGCTTCATCCCCAGGCCCTTGCCCTCCTCCATGGCCGCTTGCCGGGGCTGGGGCGCAGGGCTCAGCAGCAGCCCCCCGCCATGCCCCTCTCCTGTGAGCCCGTCGACGCGCTGCCTGCGCCGGTGGAAGAGCAGGACGCCCTTGGAGCTGGGGGCGGGCGCCGTGGTGAGCTGCGCCGCGATCCGCTGGCTCCGCGCCTTCGCCTCCTTCAGCTCCTTCTCCGAGAGGCTGGCGCTGCGGGAGAGACCTAGGAAGAGAGGAGAGAGGGATTAGGGAGGGCTCAGTGGGGATGTGGGGCCTCAGCACTCCACGCCCAGGACTGGCAGCCCTTCCTCCAGGTATTCCCTGGCATCCCAGCTCCTTTCCTGGCAGCTGGGGGAATGCAAGAGAGATGTTCTGGGCCTGGGATACACAGGGGTGATAGTGCAGTGTGGGTGCGGTGGGGACCCAGTGCAGCACCCCACCAAGATGCTGGGGCAGATGGGAAAGCCCAGGGCACACGCAGTCAGGGTGCTTCCTCTCTCCCACCCCATATTTCGGTTGGACTTGGCACACCCACAGCAGTGACCAGGTGGGAAAGGGATTTCTTTGAGGGCTCCTCATGTCTGTTTGCAGCTCACATGGCTTTGTCCCCAGCTCAAAGAGGCAGTAGGCAGAGAAGACACCAGTGTGTGTGTCTCCCCCCCAGACCCTCACCACAAATCCCACTATGCTCAGCTCCAAAATAAACCTGGGGTCAGCAGAGAGATGCCAGCCTGCCATGACCTCACAGCAAGGCTGGTGGCCAGCCCCACTGGGAGATTCATGGATGGAGCAACACAAGATGGCAGCAGCCAACAGAAGCTGTGCAGATCCTGACCAGCTGGACACAGACACTGACACAGGGAGGAGCCACCCTCACGCCTCAGGACTCAACACAAGTGCTAAAAACAACGTGCTAAAAGCCTGGCACAAGCCCCGTGGCGAGCAGCCGAGTGCCGCTGGGCTTCTCCTGTGCTGGCCAAAGGTCAAGGCACCAGCCCTTCCCGAAGACCAAAAGGATGTGGAGCTGCCGGGAACACATTTTCTCAGGGAGAGCAATTTCCTACAAGCTCACTCCAAAGCACCCATGGGAAGGGCAGAGTCCCCAGTCCTGCCAAGGCCACTGCTGGGCACAGACACCAGTGCTGACCATCAGCATCATCCCTGCACCCACCAAGGGTGCAGCCCCCTCTCCAAAGGCGCTGCCAGGAAGGCAATGATGGCTGTCCCCACTCTAGCTTCAGGAGGGAGGTGGGTGGCCAGTCCGCCTTGGGCCCTGCTCTCCTTCCCTTCCCATCCCTTCCTGTCTTCCCTTCCTTCATGTGTTTCTGATTTTCTTGCCTTCTGTGCCGCTTGGGAGCCTTCCAGGATATTTTCAGCAGTGGCTCAGCCTACCAGCAAGGGAAGGGATAGATGACTAAGCCAAATCCTTCCAGCAAGCCCACAGTAAGCAGAAGGGCTCTTGGAAGCTGGGCATCTCTTCTTCCTCACCCTCATCCCTGCTACCTCCCTCTGCACCCAGCAAGTCCCTGTGCACCACTGAGGTCTGCAGGGTGCCCTGGATGAAGCCTTCAGGCTGCCTGACAGGAGGGTTTTGGCTGGGCACAGGGCAGAGGAGGCAGAGATGCCAGTGGAAACTCTCCTGGAGATGAGGAGCCTGTCCACAGGGGCGATGCCTGCAGCCAGCATCCCCCCCAGTTCGCACCCGGCATTGTTTAACGCCCCATTTCTATTTGCTTTGGCGGCGGCACAGAGCGGGGCCGCGGTTTCCTCCGGCCAGGCTGGCTGGAGGGCGGCCAGCACCGCGGCTCCCGCTCCGTGGGGTCACCCTCGCCGCCTTTATCTCCGAAACAGAGCAGAAATACGGCCAAGGAGCCGTTGAGAAACAAGCCACAGGCTCCAGATGTCTGCGGGTTTTGTGCTCCGAGCTGAGCATCCCCTCTTCCTCGGACGCCAGGGCTGCCTAAGAAGCCGAGCTCTCGATGGAGCCATTTCGCAGCCTCTCGCTCCTGCTACTGCCTTTTAACAGCGACGGAGGGGCCTTTGGGGGATCTCCTCTGTGCTGGAGGGATGACTCAGCTCTTGGCCAGCCCATTCCTGCTTGGTCTAGCTGCTGGTTACATTCCCACGTAGCCAGGACCAACACTGAGATTTGCCCCCTGGGGATTCTGCCCCCAGCTATCCCCATCCCTTGCTGCTGCCACAGGCATGGGCATCACTCTGGGTCAGACTGTGCTGCAGGGTGGAGTCTCCCACCTGAAATCCCCTACCTAGAATCCATTCCCATTCATATCCCCTCCACTCTTCCAGCAGCTTCTCTGCCCCTGCCCACCCAGTACCCACCATTCCTGGGGTGGTCCCCCTGAGACCAATGGAAATTAATCCCTCAAGATACTATCAGGGATGCTGGGGTTAAGAATTGCTCTTCACAATCAGTTTTTATCACATGGATGGAAAGCACCAAAGCCTCCAGCAGTTCAGAGGAAATTGCAGAGCTTTCCCTTCTCTGCTCCAGCCTGGGCTGGCTATTCACCCCAGTGTGAGAGCCTTTACCCATTTGCCATGGTAGCTGGAGGGGTTCTGCCACCTGGAGCAGCTCCTGCATTCCTCACTCCCCTCCCAGCCATATTTCCCATCATCCTTCCCTGCCATCCCTTGGCAGTTGGGAGCCTTGTGTGGGGTCTGGTTGGTTCTTTTCCCCAGCCCCAGGCAGGCAGGAGGGAGCTGAATGTGCTGAGAATGTCCAGGTGCTGGGGAGGAGGAGGGGTGTGGGGCTGAAGGCAGCTGGAGCAGTGCGAGGAGGAGGCAAAAGTAAAACTATGTGTGGCCAAGGGCACCATGGGCTCATGCAGCACTGGGGGTTCCGCCCATTAACCACAGTCCAGTCCAAAATCTGAAGTGCAACAAGCTCTTCTTGTGCTCTTCCACTCTTCCTTTCTTGTTTCCCACTGTACTCTGGCTTGCCATGACACTGTCCTGCAGAATGGAAACATCTGCCCTCTCTAAATGTTCCATCTTCTTCCAAGACAATGAGCACCACCAACTCTTTCCACTGCTGTGTCCCCACACTGGGTCCATATTTGGTCCCCTGTGGTCCAGGGATGCTGGAGAAGGAGATTTTCCCTGTGTCCTGCACAACTGCTGGACTCCTGGCACACATGAGCATGCCAAGTGCTATTCTGGTTCAACACACTTCAGCTCCAACCACAGGAGCCTATAGATCTCTATCTATATATATTCATGTAGGCACTTGCTTTTATATAGGTTGTTTTTACACAGGTTTTCCATAGCTCCAGGGGTGACTTCCAGAACATCCCCCAAGTGCAGGGCTTAACAGCTTCTTACCAAGATGTCAGTCATCCCTCCTGCAGCATGCACCATGCTCTCTCCTCCAGAGTGGGGATAACGAAGGTGATGAAAGGCATTTTGGTTGCTCTTCCTTCTTTGCCAGATGGGGAAAAAATCCTTCCAGCTCAACTTTCCATGCAAAGGATGGATTGCCCTGACTGCTGCTACTGCAGGTTGTCTGAAGTCCAGCTAGCAAAGGCAAAGACCACCATCCGACCCCTAATGAAGGATGTATCACACATGGCTTATGGCTTATCCTGCCCTGAGATGGACTCCAACAGCTGGAATGGGAGGAGGATTTGGCCCCAAAATGCACAGAGAGGAGACACTCCAGGGGTTGCTGAATTGACAGATTCAGAGGAAGTTGATGATCTCGATGTGGCTGGGACATCAGAGGAAGGAAAACAGTGACTTGGAAGCTGTGCATGGTGAGAAGTCCTTGTATGGAGAAACCAAGAGGTACCGAAGTCCCAGTGGGACCAGCAGGATCCAACAGGCCATGTGAAATCTTTGAGTCAGAGCTGGCAGGTGACTCCAATGTCTTCAGTTTGGACTGCCCCTAGCCTTCAAGTCTGGATGCTCAGCCATTCCAGTGCTGCAGCCCACCTTGGCCATGCTCAGTGTGTCCCATTGGACCATTCACCAGCAGAACACAGACCAGAAACCCAAATCCTCCTTTGCACAGCACACCACTAACCATCCATAACCAGCAGGTGCTCTTTCTCCTTTTCAAACATTTCTTTTGGGTCAACCCAAATCGTGTGTCTTGCTGCCAAAAACCCAGTGGCAAAACCAAGAGAGAAACAAGACAAGCCCCATCTCCAGAGGGATGTGGCACTGTGTCACATGCCATGGACTTCAGCTCACATCCACAGCCAGGCACTCTGGGGAGGGGGGATTCAGTGTTTTCACCCAAACACTGAGGGCTTTGGACACCGAGGAAATGTAAGCAGGTTTTTTGGCAGAGCAGACAACTGGCTCTTTGCCCCAGCTACAGCTGCGCAGGATTTTTTGCAATGTGCACCAACTCACACACATTTAAGTCTGCGTGCACATTTCCCTCCAGCTCCCATAGTTATCCCAAATAATCTGCTGCTAGGAAAACACAGTGGGTAGCACAGACAGGCAGTCAAGATAGTTAGAAATGGATATGATTCAAACATATGGGTAAAAAGATGACAATTTTCTGCCTCACTCCCAGCTTCCAACCCTCCTATGCCCCAGATATAACACCTCCATGAAGTTTTTATCCATGCTGCCCCTGTGGACCCAAAAAGCTCTGGCTCAAGCAGTGGGTGTCATGGTGGGATCAACCTCACCCTCCTGGCAGGACGTTCCATGCTGGGCCTCTCCTCTCGGGTGCCTTTGCCAGTGACAAAATCTGGCAGAGCAAGAAAATTCGATGCGCTTGCAAGTTTTCCCTGTGCTCTGTTCACAAGGGCTTTGCTGGATTTGGAGCTGTTGCCTCCCCACGCTCCCCCCAGCTCGCAGCCATGGCTGGTGCTCAGTACCCAAATCCTGCTGAAATGGCCCCATGTTCTCCAAGCAGTGAACCCTGGGGCACCCATCTCCCACCCAGGGGGATGAGAGGAGGGTGGTGGGATTGTTTCAATGGGGGCTGGCTGCTCCTGCCCATCCCCACTTCCTAGGGGGGTGCAGTGAGCAGCCTCAGCCCCGCATGTGCCCACACTGGGCAAGAAAAGGCTGTCGCCACCGCAAAAGTGGAGGAGGTATATTTCCCCCAGGCAGCCAAAATCAAGCTTTTATCTTCAGAAAAGAAGTCTGGAGCCAGGCAGACTTCCTCCAGGCTGCTCTGCCAACCATCCATCCAGAGGGCAGAAGAGCCAGCCCATCCCATGGCCAGGTACCACGGGGACCCTATCCTGCCTGAAAAGTGGGTCCCAGCCCCACTGCGCCCACTGGTGCTTGCACTCACTGTGACCCATCCCAGCCTGCCAGGACCCAGTGATAGCACAAGTGGGCTCGTGCCCCGAGCCAGCAGTGCTGGCCTGGCAAGAGAAGGTCAAAAGGCTCGGTGTGTCCCTGTCGGGTGGACAGAGCAGGGAGAGAAATGGAACTAAACTTTGCCTTGTGCCTTGCACAACTCGTAAGAGATCCATCCTTCTGGCTGCCAAGCTGAGGGACAGATCTCGTGTCCCCAGCATAGGTGGCATGGCCAGGGGAGATCATGTCCCCATCGTAGGGGGCAGGGGACATCGCCTGGAAAGACGTTCTGCAGAGATGGGAGGTGAGACCCTGCCCCAGGGGGACCCCCATGTCGCCCCATGTCTCCTCGCTGTGCCTCCCACGCCCCTCATCAGGCACCCGGGTGCGGGCAGAAGGAACCGACACCTGCCCCGCTCTTTCCTGGAGAGAAACCCTGCTCAGCCCCGGCTGTGCGTGCGCCCCACCGCCCACCCTTAACCCACCATCGCACCCACGGGGGTTCTGGGCATTCACCCCCGGATCCCCCTGCAGTCCCTGCGCACTGCCATCCCCCGGCACGCCGGACATCCCCAGATCCCAGCACCCCCGCTGCACTCTCCTCTGTGTGCCCATCCAACCACCCACA
>VWZD01012575.1:123597-162458 GCA_013396695.1 Sakesphorus luctuosus
CCTTCAGTCCCTCCCTGCTCCTCTGACCCTGCTGGTGGGTGTGGAGGGAGCCGCCACTTCATGTTCCGCTCGCTCAAGGACAATACTATTGTTGGTGAAGCGGTGCCAGGCGGGAGCAGAGCCAAGCAGGGATGGAGCCAGATCCCATTGCCGTCAACTGAGTCATTGGCCTGCAGCAGCTGAGCAAGGGAGAGCTGGGTCCTGACCTGAAATCCAGGCAATTCTTTTCTCTGAATCAGGGGAGAGAGGGAGGGGAAAAGGCTGGGGAAAGTGGAGAACAAGGAGTGGATTTCGGCTGCTCAAACCTCTCTTTTTTCCAACTACTCCAGAGATACAAGGGGTCAAGGCAGTGCCAGAGAGAAAGGAGAGGGGCTGTGGAGAGCCATAATGTGGACAGTCACACCAGGGCCTGCAAGGAGAGGGAAGGGACTGGGAGATGCCAGGGGGATGCGTGCCCACATTCTCACTGTGCTCATCCCAACTAATGCTCAGAGGAGGAGGAAGAAGGAACAGAAGCAGAAAGGGCTTCCCAGCCCCTCTGCCAGGTCCCCTCCCTAGGCTGTGGTCCCCATTGGGTGGGGATGGGGATGCTTGCCCAGCATGCGCCTCATCCAGCTCCAAGCACGTGGCCAAATCTGACACAACCCCCCAGGGACTGTCCCATCCCAGCAGAGCTGGGGGCTGAGGGCAGATCTGGATCCTGCTGGCCAGGGAGGGTTGGCTGCACCCCAGAAATCATCTCTGAGTGATCAAATGGGTAAAACAAGCCCACCTCACAGGCAGTTAAGTCTCCCCTCCCCATGCTGCTCCCTTCCAAAAACCCAACATCAATCACTGTTGGGAGAAATCCCGCCTCCAGCCCTTCCATGGGGCTTCACAGATCCCTCCAGCAACCTCAGCACCAGATCCAGGGACAACATTCACCCCAGACCCTCCCATCTCCATCCCTGGGCTGCTCCCCGTGAGCAGGGGGGGTCCATCAGCCCAGCTGGGGAGGTAGGGGGACCATCACCCATGTGGTCACCAGCTGCTTGGAAATCTTTTCCTGGCTCCGGGTTATATGTACAGATTTTTATAATTATTAGCCTTGGTAATTTACCGTAAAATATTTATTCTGGCTCATTCCAAGGCTTTTGATTCGTGTTGGGTCCGTATGGCTTGAGGGGGTGTGCATGGCGAGGCACATGGCCACATGGGGCTGGATGCTCCACTCCCACCCTGTATAAATATCCATGTGGATGTGTGTGGCCCAGGGAAGACACCCTGGTGGCAGCCTGGATTGGGGGTCCAGCTTTCTGCTCACCTCCTCATCCCCTCCTACTGTAATCCCAGCAACACCAACCCTGTGTGACTCTGGGCTGGGGAGGATATAACTATGTCCTGCATGGATGTGATGTGAAAGCATCCCAGCACACCCCAGTGGGGGCGTGTTGGAGGTTGGAGGGACGGATGAGAAGAAGGAGGGTTCTGGGGGTGGGGGTGGGAGTGATTCCAGCATGTCTGGGTGGTCATCAGGGCTGGGCTGTGACAGGCTCTGCACCACTCTGAGCCCCCTATGCAAGGGGAGAGAAGATCCCTGAGCACCCTTCCCTGCCTGCCCTGGTGCTGGGATCCACGGCACAGCTCACCAAGCCTCAGGGGCTCCAGCAGCACCGACCCCCATGCTGAGAGGGAAGGCTCCAGCAATGAAACTCAACCCAGATGTGCAACAGTGGGAATCCTTTAACATTTCCCTGCTCTGTGCCTGGAGCTGGAAATCCCCTCCAGCAGCCCTGACTCCTGAGTTTCTCCACTCTCACTCCCCAAGCGCCCTGCAAAGGAGCTGTAGATGTTGTCCCAGGGAGAGACAAGGACAGAGACTCACTGGGGATGCCCCAGCACCTCTGGGCAGCGCCAAGGTCTTTGGGGAGACAGCATCTCACCGGGGGAAAGACAAGCAGCATCCCAAAAGCACCAGCAAACAAACAGCACTGAGTCCCCACAGGGCTTAAAAAGAGGAAGAAAAGTATTAAAATGGTTGAAAATTACAGATTATGTGGACTGAGTTATACCTCCATAGCAGTGCTAGCCTCTCAGCAGTGGGAATGTGCTGGTACCAGCATGGACTTCGCCAGGCAAAAGCTGGGTTTGCTCCAGGAAAGGCTATCAGGTCAGCCAGAGCCACAGACATCTTGTCACACCCTGTGCACCTCAGTGCTTGGAACCTTGTTTAGAATCATAGAATCACAGAATTTATTGGGTTGGAAAAGACCTCTGAGATCATCAAGTCCAACCCTTGGTCCAACTCCAGTCCATGTACCAGATCATGGCACTCAGTGCTACGTTCAATCTCAGTTTAAAAACCTTCAGGGATGGTGAATCCACCCCCTCTCTGGGCAGGTCATTCCAATGCCTAATTACTCTCTCTGGAAATAATTTTTTCTGATCTCCAACTTCAATTTCCCCTGGTAGAGCTTAAGCCCATGCCCCCTTGTCCTATTGCTGTCTGCCTTCACTTTTTTTCAGGGCTTAGCATCCCCTCACAGCCCTTCCTCATCCTCACCTTCCTGACCCAGCCTTGGCCTGTCTGCCTCCCAGATGGCCCCTGCATTATTAAACCAGATCCACCTTATCAGTCCATATCTTTTTCCACTCGTGCAAAACCTGCCTGGTTCTAGCTCTGCCAGCCGTCAGCACTTCCACCAGGAGCCACAAGACATTGGGATACCCCTTTGGTGCTGCCCCTCCAGTTCATCCCCCTGTGCCCCCTCTGTGGGGGGGACAACCCATTGCTTCCCTGCCCCCAGACCCCCAGGAAACAGCCCCAGCTCCCCCCCAGCCTTGGAGCCGCTCCAACACCTGGTTTTAATAATAAACGGCACAGGAAGGGACAAAGACGCCTTGCAGGAGGGCAGTGGGATACAGGATGGGAGGGCTGGCAGGTGGGGAGAGAGGGGGGCTGTGGGGCTGGGATGAGGAGAATTCTGAGGGGGGCAACCAGCCCAGGAGCTTTGCAGGGCTGAAGGTGTCCATCTGCCCATCACAGCTCTGAAAAAATATTACTCACAGAACTGGGTTAACTACAGGCACCGGAAAGCTGGGATTAATGGAAATTGGTTTCAAGAATTTTCCCAGATGGAAGAAACATCTTTTCGTCATCTGTCCTTTGACATTTCAAGTCTATTTTGCATCCCCAGCATTTTCTGATTTGGGCTGTGACATTTAAATGGGCGATTTGTGTTTACAGTCTTAGACGTTGTAAATACCTTATATATAAATGATTTTGCATGTATAGGAGACATTCTATACATTTGTATAGAAGAAACAAGAGCTATAAATCTTTACAGAAAAATGTAGATCTCCTGCAAAAATATTTCTATCAGCTTTGTAGGGTAGATGAACATGTAACAGAAAAACATTGACCTTTTTCAGACACCAGGATTTAGCATTATTTTATCATGAAGTGTAAATATGTCACTTCAAGATCATGAGAGGCATTTAGAAGAAATATTTTGCATGGCTCTTATTCAAGGGCTTGCTGACTTGCACTGTCCAGGCAGGGGACAGTGCATCATCCCCCTCCATTCACAGGTTCCACAACAAAGATGCAGTAGTGTCAGGGATGCAGAGCCAAGGCCATGTCCCAGCTGCTGTAGGGGTGATGCAGAGGATCAGAGCCCTCTGGCAGGGGCATGGCCATGGCCACCTTCCAGACACAGCACCGTTGGTGACACTACATGGGGTCTCATGAGGCTTTTGGCTGCCCCAAATGTGACCTTCCACATGGGTCTTGTCTTCCCAGCCTGACTGCAGTCAGTGCCCCACCAACAGCACTTCTGCCACTTCCCCAGCCACAGGGGTCCTTGTGTGTCAACACCCACCCCTCCCCTCCATGACAGCATCCCCCAGGAGGAGGTCGCCAGCTTGGAGCAAAGGGCTGTGGAAGAAGGCAAAGCCATCTCTGCATTGACAGTCCTGCCCTGATGTGAAATATTTGCGACATCTGGTTTTACCCTCCAGGGACCCAGGCTGGGGATGCCTTTCTCAGGGGGGAAAGGGGGCTCCTCCACAGTCAGGGGTCTCTGCTATTTATAGGGTGAAAATGCACCCTATGAGAGAGCATCCTGTGGGAGAGCAGTTTCTGTGGCCCATCCTGACTCCTTGATGGGATTCAGAGCTGAGGTCTTTGACAGGTTATTCCCTGCTGGAGTCTGGCCTTTCCTTGTGCCTCTCTGGAGGAGCAGAGATGGGAGGTGGTTACACAAATGGGAGGTGTGGGTGACAGCGAGATTTCTCCAACATAAATCCACAGTATTGACTTTTTTTATTTAAATAATTCTGATTTCTATTAAGTCTCTTTGTAAAGCTTGATTTAAATGTCAAACTTAAGCAGGCTGTGAAGGCTGGACAGCACAGAGTGCTTGGAGGAGGAACCCATCCCACCCATAAACTGCTGAGCAACCCCACCTCCATCTGCTTTGGAAAGCTAACACAGGAGGTGGCTTCCAAGTCAACCAAGAGGTTTATCTCTTGTCCTAACACCCACCCTGCTCAGCAGATGATGGGAGGCACAATGTCTCTATGCGTGGATTTGCATCCCAGCACCCACATGGAGCCAGGGCACTGCTGGCAGCAGGGCAGGAGGAGCCAGCTGGGGTGTATGCGCACCCAGCTGCTGGCACTGCCACCTCATTCCCTGGCTGCACATCGTGCAAAACCCCTCTCCAACCCCTCCTTCCCAGGGCTGGATGTCTTAAATCAAATGAAGCACCTGATGGGGAGGATCTGGCCCCTGTCCCGTGCAGCTGTGCTAGGGACAGGGAAGGGGATCAGAGACTGCCTGCATTCAGTGGCGCATCCCCATGAGTTGCCCGTGCCCAGCCAAGTGAGCCCTGCACTCTGCTGCTTACATCCCTCCTTGCCTGCATCCCTCCTGCCCGCATCCCTCCTGCCCAAATTCCTCATGCCTGCATCTCCCTGCCCACATTCCTCCTGCCAGCCCAGAGGGCTGTGGCACGACCAGCACTGCTTGACCCTATACAAAGAGCAGCCCAGGCACTTCTGGGGTCCACATCCCTCCTGCAGCCATTTCCAGCAGGGATTCATCAGCATATCCCCAACAGCCAGGAAGATGCAGGACATGTTGAAGCATGGATTTGGGATGTCTGGATGAGCATACAGGACATGTCAGGGCACGTTGCAGGAAGAATCAAGGTGCAGAAAGCCTGTGGGGATGGACCCAGCTCTGCAGCAGCTTGTGAGCTGGAAAGTCAGCCCTCACCATGGTCACTACGGTCCTGTCTGTGGGCAGGGGCTGCAAGGAGCAACCTCAGGTCAGCCCTGTGCCCTCTGGAACCCCCAGGAGGCTGCTGACTCACACCCACTGCCCCACACAGCCCCCAGGGGCTCACGGCTGGGCAGGGGCTGCCTTGGGGTCTCCAATAAGAGGCTGCAGGACCAGGCTGCAGATGCTTTGGGGTCCTGCTGCCCCTGGAATCCCACTGGCTGCAGCTGCAAAGCCCCTGGCACTTGTTCAGCCCAGCACAGATTTCATCAACTTTGCACATTTTTGGTAGATGCTAGAAAACATTACTGGTGCCAAGGCAGGTGACAGGCGAGGGGGATGGATACTCCCTGCCCCATGGCCCTCCTTCGGCTGTGAGAGGTCAGAGACCTCATCATCCTCCCAGGCACCCTGTGACTATGGCATGGGGCTGCGCTATGCTCCTGTTAATTAACAAGCAGTTAACTCAGGGCTAAGCTGGGCAGCAGCTGGGCCCACCTGGGGCAGCCCAGGGACAAGATGGGGGTTTCCTTGCACATCCTTACCCGAGCTGGGTAGGGATGATGAGGGCTGAGGGCCAGCCCCAGGCATAGACCCACTGCTCCCTCCTGGGCTTGGGGGCACCAGGAAGGGAACCGAAGTGGGTGCATGGCCTGGCTTTACTCCAGCATGGCCAGGAATTAAAAGCCTCCTCATCCAGGCAGGCAGCTCCACGCTGCTGGCAGCCCCCTGCTCTCCCCTTGCAGCCCCCTCTCCTCCATCCAGCGGCTCCTGTGGCACCGCACATCGTTTGTCACTCCGACAGGTTCAAACAAACCCGTCTGGGATTAATTAGGCTCTGTCTTCGTTTCCTCCAGCACTTCGCAGGGGCCAGGCAGCGGAAGGCAGCAGGGAGGGAGCAGACAGGCGGGTAGGCCGGCTCAGGCAGGCAGGGACTGGATAATGGGGCAGGGGGGAGAAGGTATGTAGGGATCCCCCAGCCCCCCAAACCCTTGCCCCAGTGCTAACGCAGTCGGTGCTGGATACTGTCCCAGGAAGAGGAAGGCTGTGGGCACTGTGCAGCGTGGATGGATCCAGGACTAGACAGCTGCTGCCACCTCGTGCATGAAGGGCTGCTCCCACACACTCCTTTTCCAAACCCCTCCTAAGATGGCCCCAAAGGCAGCCAGGACCCACAGGGACAGGACTGGATCATGCCAGTGACAAGAGACAGAGGCAACAACCAGCAAGTAAAACCAGAGCCTCTCATTTATTAGCAGTTGGTTCAACAGGACACCAGTGCTTGGAGCCTCTCCCAGAACAGCTCCACAGAGGGGCAGCGGGAGGTGCAGGTCCCCGCAGCCCCACCACGGCTGCAGGGGCTCCTGCCGAAACAACTGGGTGAGAACCCCACTGCCAGCAGGGCCCCTCTGTCACCCGTTGATGAAACACCTCATTGCCCCTGCTGCTCTGGCCCCACTTTGGAGGCAATGATGGCATCCTGGGCACTGCAACCCCCTCTGTTGGGAACTGCTGCCATCCTGCATCCTGTGGAGCAGCTCCATCCAAGGGGAAATTTGGGCCCTTATCCCGGTAAACTCGTGATGGCTCAGCCTCATCAGCCAGCAAATCCCATGGCGTGGGAGAGCAGAGAGGGGCTATAGCTCTCTACAGCACCACTGGTATAAAGACGTGTCTCCCACTGGGAAACTGTCCCACTTCTCCACTGACCTTTGTCCATGTCACGCATTAACAACCAAAGAGACCACGTAAAACCCTTGGGGTTTAGGTACAAATTCTGGCACTGAAGAAAAACATCCCTCTGCAAAATGGGAACCAAATCAACCCTCCCTCCACCCCCAAAACCCCAACATTATTAAAATACTTTTGTTTTTAATATTCAAGAGGTTTGAAGTTCTCAGAATCCTTCTGATTGCTGTTACCCCAATGTCTGTTCTGTCCCCAAGCCCTCCTTGTGCCAGGGAATGCCGGGCACCACTTGGCTTTACCACAGGAAACACCACATGTGTACAAGGTTGCAGGGTGGGCTTGGGGGTCAGGAGCACACTGGGAAGCACATGGGGTCCAGTATGCCCAGACCAGCATGCCAGACCCTTCTCCTGCTAGGCTAGAGTCCCACCATGCTGCCCATGAAGGGGGAGCCAGAGGCTGAGGAGCTTGAAAATTAACAGAGATGACAAAAGAAATTGTGCCCAAGTCTTTGAAATAAAAATCCACCTTACTCACAGCATTTCCAAGTAGGTGTTGGGAGAATCCTGCAAACTCTCTCCTGATGGCAGGAGCACATCTGGGCTCCTCTGTGATTTGGGTCTCCACCAGCTCCATTGCTCTGCTCCAGGTGAGCAAAGTCACCACTAGTGCACCCAGAATGGCTCCTCTGCCCTCGGACCTGGTGGTGAGGGACAGCTCTGCTGCTGCCCTCTGGCTCAGGACAGTTGGAGCCCGTTTTGGACAGAGAAAGGGTGAATTTGTGCCTCTTCTCTGTGTCAGAACAGGGCAGGAAGGGATCAGGAATTAAAAAGGAAAAATAAAATGAAAGAAACACAGGTGTGGGGCAGGCAGTGAGGTGGTAGCACAGGGACTGCAGAGTTGGACTGCCGCTCAAGCAGCTGCACACTCCTGGGGTCCCCTCCAAGCCTCTGGTGCAGCCACACACTCCTGGGGGTCCCCTCCAAGCCTCTGGAGATGCTGTACGCTCCCGTGGGTCCCCTCCAAGGCTACAGCTGCGTATTGCTGAGAAGGTCCCACCAGAGCAGGGGTCGGCCCCGCTCAGGTATTGCTGGGGTGGCAGCGGGCAACAGCTACCTGGTGCTCTGCAGCTCCTCCCGCAGCCAGGTGGGCAGTGTCTGCCCCATTTTGTACAGCAGCTTGGAGAGCTCTATGTTATGGTCCCTGTAATAGTCCCGCAGGAAGGCGCGTGACTGCAATGGGAGAACAAAGAGGTGGGTCAGGTGGAGCAGCCCCAAGCCCATCACCCTGGTACAGCCCCCAGCCCCGCTCAGGATCATCCCAGGAAGCTTTTTGCATACTCACATCAGAGTCCATCTCGGGATACTTCCTCCCTTTGCTCTTTCCCAAGCATTTCGTTTTCCCTCCATCCAGAAGCTGACACCAGAATCCTTTCTTTGGGTCAAACCTGCAAAGTGAGAGATTTGTCTCACCCCTCTTGCCCTGCCACACCTTCCACAGACAAGCACCCTGTCCAGCAAGCCCCACTGCTGCCCAGCCCTGCACAGGGCACTTCTCCACCTCTGGAATCCACAGCACAGCTGAAAACTTATCAGCCCCCTGGCACATGTTCCCTCTGCAGCTATGCAATAAGCAGCCCACTAAGGCTCATTTGCCACCACATCACCTTGCTGAAAATTTCATGAAAGGACTCACGCAAGGGTCTTGTGGTAATCGATGAAGTTGGTCACACCAAGGAATTTCTGGACCGTCTCCATCACTTTGGCGGGTTCCGTTCGGAGCAGCTTGCCGTCCAGCACCAGGATCTGGAAGGAGCAAGGTAGGGTAGTGAGGTGCCACTGGCTCCCAGCCCCGCTTTCCTGGGGCACAACCACACATTTGCACATCTTCAGCCATCTCAGAGCCAAATCTGCCACCAGCCTGCCCAGGGGCCCCTACTGAATGCCAGCGTGACCCCTGTTCCCTTACACTGGATGGTGGAAAAAGAAATGCAACTAAAAGCCAGGGCCAGGACCCATCTGGGACAACATCAGAGCTTTCGCTCAGGGCTGCCTGACCTATGGCCAGACAGGATTGCAACACAGCAATTACACCAGCAGCAGGCAACTAATAGACTCTATAAGGCTAATCGACAGTGGAAAAATCATTCAGGGATTGACCCTGTACAGCCTAGCAGTGCTGCACTGTGCGGGTCACGGCAGGGCTAGCACCCAGCTCCCATTTTCCCTGCAGGTAGCTTGAACCATGGGCAGCTTCACCTGCTATTTTTGTCCTGTTCGATGCTGTGGTGACACCAGACAGGGCAGCCCCAGGAAAGTCTGTGGACAAGCACGCAGGCAAGTGTTGGGTGACTCTGCAGTCACACACAGCACTCCTCCCCAAGCTCCCTTTCAACCCTGCTGTGACAACCCACACAAGGACATCTTTGTGCATTGTCCATCACCAGCCTCACACTGCAAGGGCTCCCTTCTTGCACAGCACCTGCTCACTGCCCTTTCTCCAAGTACTTTCACTCTTCCCTCCACAGTTTTCAGGGTATAAAAAAAGCAGCTCCCATGGGAGCACCCTCGCAGTGGACCTTGAATCCAAGCTCTCTTCCCCCAACATCCTTGCTTGGCTGAGGGGTCTCCACAGGTGCTGACACTGTACAAATGGGGTGCTTCCATCCCTACCTGGTTGGCATGGTAGCTGTTCAGCCAGCGCTCGATGTGGGTGGCGTACCAGCCCGGCACCAGGCAGCGGTTCTGCAGGGTCCGGAGCTTCGGAGCAGCCTCAGGTCCTGCTGTGATCACCTCATGGAAGGTGTATTTCAGGGCGACCGGGTCATCGTGAGCTCGCTGGTGCTGTGAGGCAGGAGCAAGGCAGGTTTGTTCCTGGGGTAACCCAAATCCTGTGCTCCCCAAGAGGTGCAGCAGGTCCCAGATCCCCACAATGCATCCTCATGCATAAATACAGCCAAGTGTAGTGCCAGTTGTCACCTCACATCCCAAACCAAGCCACTTGCCCACTGCCCCATGGGACTGCCCAATGCAGAGGAGAGGCAGAGGCTCACCTGATACCAGGAGTAGGCTCGATCTGCAGGGTTGATGAGGATGGTGATGACTTTGGCCTTGGACAGTAGGGCTGCAGCTCGCCGGGGAGCCACTTCAGAGTCAAAGTAGTTGGCACTTTTCTCAAAGTAGAAGTCAGAAGTGGTGTTGGAGGGGATAGGGAAGAACTCCATGTACCTGAGGGAGGCACAGTGTGAGGCAAGAACAGGGGCACCACAAGACGTGCCCAGCACGTCCCTCGCAAGTAACATCTCAGACACTCAGATGGGAAACCCCACAGCACCACTGGTCCCATTCCTGCCCAGCTCAGTCCCCACAGCACAGACACCCACCAGTCAATGCCTTTGTGATAGTTGTGTCCATTGAAGAACTGTATCTCCTCAAAGGTCTCTGAGCTGGGGTAGTTGCTGCTCAGGTCTGGATGCATCCCAAGGAAGAGATAAAGGGCGGTTGTTCCTGCAGACAGACAGAAAGCAGGAGCTGACTTGAGCCAAACCTCCCTTCAAGCTCTGCTTCAGGGCAGAAGGGCTGAGAGAAGCTATTTGTGGGTGTGGGAAGTCCTGTCAAGCCTCCCAGAATGCTCATTGCACCAAGGGTGAAGGGAAGCACCTGTTTTTTGAGGCCCAATGATGAGAAGCTTTGGGAATCGGTCACAGGTCTTTTCTTTGGACCAAATGTCTTTGTGCCGTTTGTCTTCACAGGGATCCTGAAATACAGCAGGGAGGATCAGGGACAAGGCAGCCTGAATGGAACTGCACACCACTGCTCAGCCCCTCCAGCCTGAGCAGACATACGGGAGACCACACTGCTCAAGAGGCAAGACAAAGACTGGGCTGATCTCCAGATCTACAATGTAAAACTCCTTCCTCGAACTGCCACAGAACCAAAGAGAGGTGAAAAACCACTGCTTACCCAGGGAATTAGAGGTAGTTTCCAACTACCCGAGGAGGTAATTTAATCCAGCCTCCAACTATACCATACTTCCTTCTCCCAGCACAACAAACAGGGCCTCTCCATCCATTCAAGGCATGGGGAGTACCTGCCACAGCGGGTCCTTCTCTTCAGAAAAGATTTGGAAGTATTTCTGTGCCAGCTGCACAGGTGGCAACGTCTGCAGCTTCAAGTTGGTCCAGGAGTTGAGGAAGCGGACCAGATGCTTGAAGGTGTACAGGCCCAGGCGGTCGTTGCCATAGTTGGACAGATGGGTCATGAAGATGCTGATCTGAAGTGGAGAGGACAGAGTAGGGGTTAACACAGCTCTACCCAGCAGCCATCCCATGCGAACAGTTCTGACCCTGGCTGAGGACCTCGAGGACTTGTTGCACAGCAGTGCTGGGACAGCTCTGTGAGATGCCTGTCTGTCTGCCTCCAGGCAGTACTTACAGGGTTGAGGAGCACAGTCAGGAACAGTTCACCCCCATTGATGATTTTGTCCAGCTCACTGGAGCCACCAGGATACTCGTTGTAGAAGATGGTGTGCGTGAAGAGGCCACAGGTTTGCCGGGGGAGTACCTGGGGCAACAAAAAGATAGGGATGGAGCAAGTGGAGAAACCAGAGCAAAATGAAACAGCCACATGACCCCCTCCAGGCTTCCAGAGCTGGGTCCCCTTCCCAACAAAAAGGGAGTCCTCAATGCCTTGCAGGTCAGGACCACTTCCACTGTCCCTCACCATCCTCAGCTTGAATCCATACAGCAGGACGGAGATTGTGGACAGAGGGAAAAGCCAAAAATTGTCCTCACACAAGCCTCCCCCGTGCAGGATGAGCAGAGGGCACAGCCCACTCCAGTGGAAGATGTCCAGAGACCACCCACTGAGATCCCAGGTTTTGTTAGGGAGACAAGAGGAGAGAAGTACCAGAGACAAAGCCTGGCCACTAACCATGATGCCATTGTGGATGAAGCCACGGCGATAACGAGCAGGTTTCAGGTGAGGATACTCCTCTGTGCTCGTCACTTTGATTGACCAAACCTGCTTCCAAGCTTCATACAGCTGCACATGGACAGGGTACACACCAGAGTGGTGTGGGGCCACGGCATACCCCATGTCAGTGGGGATGCCATGCTCCTGCAAAACAGAGTGGGAAGTGGGTGACTGTGGAGACTCCAAAACTCACAACATCCCAAATCAATCTCTCTGCAAGGGACTGCCCATTCCCAGCTGCAAATTGTCTAGTCATGTCTCTGGAGTGCAACCAGGGCAGGGTTGTGCATCCTCTCCTATGCCTGACTGTCTCCATGAAAGGGAGCCCAGGAGCAGACACGCTGGGTGGACACCAGCTCCTCTGCTTCACTCAGACCGTCCTCATCACTGTCATCTGCTGTCACTGACAGAACAGCAACAGCAAAGCTTTTCTTGTGAAGAACAAGGAGATACAGCTATACAGAACTGTAAATTGGTTTACATCAGTAGATTTAAAACAGCCTGTAAATTCTGAGCTGGACAACTGCCTATCCCAAGTAGGGGTGGTTTGGTATCTCTCTAATTAAGCACATCTAATTATCAGACAATGAATTTGAGTCAGTCTGAAGATCCGCTCTTGGGCCATAGATGCAATCATTACTACTGTGTGGGGATGACAGTGTGTGTGTGGATCTCTTAAGGTCTGAGGTGACTGATGAATGTATCCTTAAGAACCAGAGAGCCACCTGTATAATGTGGATGTCTTGTAGTCAGTAGAATCTCTCCATGTATGTGAGGTGAACTACTGACCAATAGTGTACCAGCATGTTATATGTAGGAGTAGATAAAAGTGAAGGTGTTACTAAAAATAAAGTCCTTTGTCTTCGGTGAGCCTTCTGATCACGCTGCAGCCTGAGTGTCTCTGCCTCCTCAACCGCCACAATGCTAATCTACATTACCCCAAGAAAAGGTGACCCCAATACTACCGAGTCTGGCTTTACTTCCTTGGATTCAAGAACACTGCCAATCAGTCACAGCACAGTCTGGTGTTGGTGCTGGCTTTGGCAGAGCCACATAAAGGACAGCTCAAGAGGACAAACAAGCCCTGACCAAGCTGAAGGGCAGAGCCTGCTTTTATAAACCAAATATTTCCCCAACAGCTCGGCCTGCAGAGGGAGTTTCCACCAGCTGGAGGCTCTCCGCACAGCATCACACCAGGATCCAACACCATCATCCAGCACAGCATCACAGGGTGCCAAGCTGAACATTGTCCTGGACTTGAACTCTGCACTCCCACGGTGCTGGGCCAGGCAGACACAGTTGCAGTGCACAGACAGGGTCTTCCCTTGAACAGGCACTAAGGTAGCTCACTGCCAAAGCAGGAAGTTGGCTGGTGCAGATAAATCCTTTTGCTCCAGGTACTAGCGTATAACTGGATTTACCACCCAGCTGCAATGTGGGGGATATGACTTAATGTCACCAGGTCCCTTTGTTCCAAGCAGAGACCATCCCCTGAGAATCCTCTTTGCTCTCCTTCTCCTCTCCTTCCCCCCACAAATACCCCCACCGGTGGCATCTTACTCACGACAGCGAATTTCTTGTTTAAGGTCATCTGCTCAGCAAGAACCGACTGGTTGTGGAAGAGGTGAGGCTGCATGTGGCTCCACATGTGGGGGAACCACCAGAACTCCTTCACGTAGGACAGCAACAGGTCATCACCTTCATCCTCAGCATCGGTACCTGCAGACACAACACCTGCTGTCACCACGGAGCAAGCAGAGCATGTGAGCAGCAGAGGCAGAGGAAGGGGGAGCCCCTCTCAGTGACTCATAGTGCAGGCGGTGGGAAAAGAGGGTGGGATGCCTGAGGACCCTTTTGCAATCCCAACACCTGCCCCTTTGAGTATCAGTTGGTGTCCCAACACCAGCTGTATGGCACCCATAGGAAAGAGATGCCCTTGCCCTCCTCACCTGTGTGGAAGAATTTTCCTGAGTATCCCAGGTTGAAGGTGAAGTTCGGGATGTGGGTGCGCAGCTCATTCTGTGTGTCAAACAGTGCCTGAGAGAAGGGGAGAGAAAACAAGGTGTCCTCAGCCTGTGGCCTCAGGGATGGCTGCCACACCAGAGTGAGGACCCATGTTCCTGATTGCTTCGCAGAGGAGCTCCCAGAAGGACAGAGGATTCTCTGGGGAAAGGAAGCTCATCCCTGAGCAAGCACAAGTGTCCAGCCCCATGCATCCCCTGTCCACCCAGCCAGGACAGGCGCACCTTGACATCTTCCACTTTCATGCGTGTGCCCTCCTTGCCCACAAAGATGTCATCGATGTCCACCAGGATGTAGCGGTCGAGGGGCAGGGAGAGCCTCTTGCCTGTCAGGAAGGAGACAGAGTCCACAAAGACCAACTTGTGCAGCCAGAAGTTGAGGTTGTTGCCAAACAGCACCCTCTGGATGCCGTCATGGAGGCCCAGGTCCTGCATCACAGTGGTGTGCAGCGCGGCATCCACGCTCATGTGCGGGATGGACTCGGCTGACTTGGTCTTGGCCAGGAGGACTGGCTCGTAGGTGGAGTGGTTGGACTGGAAGACGGTCCAGTCCTCCCCAGGGAGCACACCCTTCTCCACTTCGCTGGGGCGTGTGATGTAGAGCAGGGGCGACTTGGGGTTGATGCTGCAGTCCTTCAGCGCCAGGTTGGAGTGGAGAAAGAGGGGGAAGCCCTTCAGCTGGGCACTCAGTAGGCTGTTCTCGTTGGCCTGCATGAGGAAAATGGGGGCTAGAGGAGATGGCACGCTGAGCATAACACAGGGGCTCACTGGGGACACCAACAGCCGCAGCAACAGAGGAAGTCGCTCACCATCCCTGGAGAACTGGGTGCTGGGTCCCCCCCTTCCTCTGCAGAGCATGGGGAGCCCTTGTCCCTCTCACACACTCAATCCTGCTCATGTCCAATGTATAAAATGCCCCAAGGCTGGGAGCCCTGGGCAGGAGAAGGGCTACTGAGCAAAATACCTGCTCATGCTTTTTGAAGTCATCAAGAGTCACTCCTGGGAAACAGGGATGCTAGAAGCAACTGGATCCCAGGAATGTGTTTTTACCCCTGAAACACCCAGAGGCCACACAGCCCCTCCACAGGGAGAGGGCTAAGATGGTGCCATCTGCTAGAAGCCTGTGCCCTGTGTCAGGTTGCAGTCCAGTTCCATACCAATTCAGGCTGCTGACAGAAAGCATGGAGAGGGCAAAGTCCCTCTGGGGCAGCAGGATCCCAGAACCTCCCTGCTCACATCCGGCCTGGCAGAGGGGTCTTGGCTCGCCCCATGTACCCCCTTACCTTGAAGAAGCCGATGATGCCCACGCCATACTCCACACAGTACTTGTCCAGAAGTTCTCGGTTCCAGGCATCTAAGTTGACATACTTGAGGATGTTCTCGTAGATGATGAGTGCAAAGCGTCCCCGGTCCTTGTCGGTCAGCGTGGGCATGTCCCCCTTCCCTGGGGCAATCTCTGTCCTGTACTTGAAGCGACTTGACTCCAAAATGGCCACAATCTCCTGGCCCAGCTGAGAGTAAAGGCTCTCCACAAAGACCAGCACCAAGGGATCCGTGCGGGAGGAGTCGACCACCTTGATGGTTTTCAGTGGCAGCAAGCGGGAAGGGGCGACCTTGGGCTCATCACAGTCTGGCCCTGCCACGTCCCCAGAGGGCTCCAAGCCCTTTTTCCACCCATATAAATAATACGCAGAGATGAAAACACTGAGAAGGCAGAAGGCAAAGAGCAGGAGCAACACCACCTGCGGAGAGAGCTGCCAGATACCCCGCCGGGCCCTGGCCAGCACAGTCATCCTTGCATCCGCTGGGCAAGGTGGGGCCCCTCTCCCCTGCCCACCCCCTCCCCTCACAAGCCCCGGGGAGGGGAAGAAGCAACCAACCAACCAAAATAAAATCAGGTAAAATAAAACTGAATAATACTAATAAATTAAAATACTAGCAGGCTGCCTGTGCAGGCTCTCTCCCCTCCAGCAGTCGGGCGTCCCTCGCTGTCAGCTTCATGTCACCATGGCAGAGGCACCAAGAGTCCCCTTGCTGAGCCGAAATTCCTGTGGTGATGGCAGCGGTGGCAGCAGCAGCCCCATGGCCTCAGTGGGGCAAGGGGGTAGCAGGCGGCTTGGGCACAGCACATGGTGGGAATGTGGCCATGGCAGCTCCCTGGTTCCCTGGCTCCACACGGCGTCCTGTGAGACAGAGGTGGGATGAGAGGAGGACAGGGAGAGAGGACCAAAGCTGCTGCTATTTCTGCCAGCACGACAGCCCCGGCAGATCCCTCGGCAAGCTCGCTGGCGTGCCAGGGCTTGCCACAAGAACGCTGTGAGCTCCGACAGTGCCGGGGATGGGGCGGGAGCACAGCGCGCACGCGTGCCCTGGGATTCCAGCTGCGGGGTGAGCCTGGAGTGCAGCAGGATCACCAGGTGCTATGGAGGGGAGTCCCCAGCCAGCCCCCGTGAGTCCCTGTTGCCTCAAGCAGCTGGAGAAGCGGCCCCACTCCTGTTTGCCCAGTGAGAGCCAGGCTGTATCAAAGAGAATGGTGGGGGAAGAGGCCCCCCATCACCCAGCCTGGCTGGCAGGGAGGGATATGGGCAGCTGGCCAGATGGGTGGCTCAAGGCTGAGCCAGGAGCTGCCAGCCAAGGTCACTGAGAGGGGCATGCGGGAGCGTCCATGTGGAGCCAAAGAGGCCTTGGGAACACTTTTCCCCTCCCTGTGAAAGGCCCATTTGAAAAAAGGATGATACTGCTTGCTGAGAGGTGAAGCCACCTGGGTGACACATAGATGCAGCCAGTGTGGTTAAGGAAAAAAAGTGTTGGTATGGTGCCTTGTAGCCCTGCCCCAAACTCATCACCAGTGTTGGGGAGAAGGGCAGGAGTCCCCACTCCTCCCAGGGAGAGCTTCCTGTGCCCTGCCAGCTCTGTGACTGAGCACCCTCCCAGAGCACAGCAGCCAGGCTCCTAACAGGATTAAACATGGCCAGCTGAGCAGTACTGTGGATTACAGGCTGGGGCTTGGCAGGGTAATCCTGTCATCCCTGCCCTTCCCTGCAGCGAGTCCTGCTCCAGACGCTGCTTCCCAACCTTGCTGGCATGGCACTGCTTCAGCCAGGCCCCCGCAGGTGCCACCAGCAGCCAGTCTCCACCCAGCCTCCACCACCATCTCCTCCATCACCAACTCCACCATCCACAAGCAACCTCCCCTTGCTGTCTGTGCTGCACACGGCAGAGCACCTGGGTTTATTGATTTGCAATTTATTTTTGTGCACATGGATGATCTTGAAGCAGGACCAAGAGAGGATGCACCTTCACTCTCGGCCCCTCAAGGCATGCCCTGCCTGTCTCACCTCACTCCTTTCTCCCCAGTGGGGCTGGACCTTCAGCAATCCCAGGCAAACAGGATTTTAGAGCAGAGTTCTTGTTCAGGTCCAAAAGCAGAAGCACATGGAGATGCTGATTTTAGGGATGTGCAGAGGGAAGTACCTGTCTAGGGATAGGGAGAGCTGGGACTGCATTACCCAGCATCCTGGCCATGACATCCTGCTCCCTCTCTGTTTCTTTCATCTGCCAGCAGCGGTGGGTACAGGCAGCCACATTCCCACAGTGATAGGTGGGCAAGTGACAGCAGTGGGTTTGATGCCAAGTGCTGGAGCCATCAGCTGATGGGCAGGACGGTGTGTCCATCCCTGCACCACCCTCCATGAGGCAGGGGTATAGGGCTCTGCACCTACATCACCTGCCATTTCCAAGGGTGCTTCATTAGCCCATACTCTTCTAAGAGCTTTTAATTACAGTACATAATGACCAGGCTTTGGAGACAGCATCTCCGGGCAGACACCGGCTGACTCTCCCCAGGCTGCCACGTCAAAGCCTGCCCGGGCAGGGGCCAGCGCCGGACCCCCGGAGCAGCCAGGTGTGAGCTGGGACCAGGGCAGGCAGCGTCACGCCCCATGCACCCGCCAGCGTGGCAGCGAGCAGGCAGGAATCCTGCTCTGCCGGTTCACTGCCAGAGCAAACCCTCCATGGCGAGGATGCTGAGGGCGTTAGGACGATGCTACGGCGTGGGGATGCTCCTGCTCAGGGCTTTCTGCATACAGGTGGGTGTTGGCTGCATTCTGCCCAGCAAATGCGCACCCCTGGCAGTGGTGGGAAAGCTGACAGCTCCCCGCCAGAGAAGGAAGCAGGTTTAGGTTCAAGAGCACAAAACAAGTCCTTGAAACCAACAGCTTTTCTAAAACAAAAGGGAAACATGATGGTAAAACAGAAAAAAACCACAAGAGCTGGCAAGGTGACAGCCAGGGTCAAACTTCCTTTTAACCTGATTTTTAGAAGCTGCTCGGGTGCCTTTTAACCCCACAGTGGTTATTTAAAAGGCAAGAGCTGAAAATGTCAGCCTGAGTCCGACACACAGACTTCAGGCTCCCAGAAACACTGTACAGTCCTGGCAGGCTCCCATTACCCAGGTGGGTGCACAGCCACAGCCACATGCCGAGAAACTTGGTAGAAAGAGCCCTGGAAAATGCTCTTTTCTGGTGGGTTTCTGAGCAACACAGCAGCTCAGGCTCCACTGGAAGGGAGGCTCAGCAAGGAGACTTAGCCACAGCGCTCTTAATCCGGCTGCCCTGACAAACACAATCAGCATCTGAGTGGCTTCCCAGCGTGGCTGGGAGCCCAGAGCACCCTGCAGAGCTGGATCTGACCCCAGGACAGGCAGGGAGTGCAAACAGTGGACAGGGAAGCCCTTTACTATCAGCACTTCAAAACTAAGAGGGCTGCAGGAGGAAGAGGAAAATGGTTGAAAGCTTTTCTAAATCCATCCCCCAGTGCAGTTTGGAGGCTGAGGTTTGTCCTTGCCCAGAGTTATTTGCCACAAACACTCCCCTGGGAAACACTGCACCCCAGAAAGCCAGAGGGGCACTGCAGGAGATGAGAGGGGATGAAATCATCTCCATTAGCAGCTTGCAGTGCTCTTCCTTTAACCTCCAGTGAGATTTTGCAGGGATGCAATGGGAGGATCAAATATAAGCAAGGAAGTGCAAGCAGATCCGGAGGAGAGGAAAGGGTCAGTGATTCCAGCCCACAACCACAGCAGGGTATGATTTATTGGGGGGTGGAATATATCTGGCTGCAGGTGCAAGCAGTGAACATCAGGCAGTTCATAAATCCCAACTGTCAGATAAATCAACTGTCCCAACCCCACGGCCCAGGGATGGGAGGTGAGCTCAAAATTACAGGTGTGACACAGCAAGAAATTGCTCACACATTTCCCTTGCACCACTTTGGAAATGGCTGCAAGGGGGAATCAGGAATCCACCTGCAGGAAGAAGATACCCCAGGACTTCATGCAAGAACCCTAAAACCCCTGACTCCAGTAGCTCACAAACCTCCAACATTCAACCTACAGAGCTGAAGCCACATCCTTAATACTGCAGTCAGATGGGTCATCCTGCTCCTCTCCTGCCACCACCCTCTGTGTGGGCACCCCTGCTCCTCACTCCTCATCATCACAGGGAAAGACCACCTGGGTAATCTCCAGGTCACCACCATGCCAGCTCCACTTCTCCATGTAAGCCAGCCCTGGGGGTTAAGCACGGATGGAGGAGGATTTAGAGGCAGGATGTTAAATTGCATTGCACAGCTCAGTGATTTGCAATCACTCCTGCTCACTCCAACATTTCCCTTCCCATACCCAACCACCACAGGGAATGAGGCCCCACCAACATATCTGCTTCATCTCCCACTTGGACATTTGAAGGCAAAAGGCTACTGGAAGGTCTAAATTTGGCCAGGCTAGGACCCAGACCCCCAGCAGGGCGAAAGTGCTCATCCCACCCCACCTCCTGTTTCTTCCACACCCTAGGCACCCTCACCAGCATCCACAGCGATCACTAGCTGATGGCCCTGCAGCCCTGGGAATCAGCACTACCTGTAAAAGATGCACAAAAGGCAGCCAAATTATTATTAATAGGTTTAAGTTCCCTCTAGAGGGAATCCCCTTCACTCGCTGGTAATATTTAGAGGGCTACAGATCTAAAACCACTGAGCTAAGCACGTCCTTAGAGAGGAGATTAATGCTATCACATTATTCAAGAGACAACTGCAAGCTCATGACAGGGGAGCTTGCTTTGAAAATGAAAAAGTAACTGGCGTGAAAAAATGGCCTTTAAACACCCACCTCTGCACTGCTGCCTTTATCAGCTCTGAATGGCAGTGACACCAGCTGCAACTGGAAATATCTGCAGAGAGTTGAAATTACAGGCAAGGGAAAAGAGCTATCACAGGGTGCAAAGGACCACAGCCTGTCCCTGTCCCCATCATCTCCCTCCCAAGCCAGACCCACTGGCCAAGAGAGGACACAAGCAGGAAGACACGATCTCCTTTACTGTGGTACATGGCAATGATCCCACCCAGGTGCTCCTGGAGCTGGGACCAAAGCTCTGCACCACAGCAGCTCTGTGACCCCACAGCTGCCCAGGGAGAGGAACTCAGCATAAAAACTTCAGGGGAGAGGGATGCAAAGCAGACAGAGAGGGGAAAACATGCAGAAGGACACAAAAGAACAGAAAGGAGCTTGTCCTGGTCACCTACTCTCCAAGGTTACCCACAGGGTTTTGCAATGCCAGATAAGGAGCGTCTTAATGGTAGATTACACTGGCTGCTTAAGCGCTTTGCAAACAGTAGTTACAACCTGCCAGGGAAAAAACACCCTGCTGCAGGGAGAGGGACAGTCCCAGCTGGCTTTCCTAAGGACAGCAGCCTCCCCCAGTGCCCAAAAGGTGCAAAATTAAAGAAAACAGCAGCCTGGCAGCTGACCTTGGCACAGGCAGGGTCAGGCAGCCATCAATGCTGCTTCCACCCAAAACCCATATAGCTTGGATTCTCCCCTCCACATACAGGCTGGATAGAAGCAAACACAAGGGAATAATGGGAAAACTTATCCGTGATTTATAAGGTCTGGAGCATTTCCACCCAGGAGGACTTCAGCATGAAAATCCTCCCCTTTGCTCAGCTCTTTTTTGTAAGATCTGAATTATAAAGCCTGGACAGAAACGAGCAGTTGGAGCATCCACCTAGATTGCCGCTGTTGAACCACATTTCCCCTCAACACCTCACTCTCCTCTGGAAATAAACCCCCATCTCTGCCCACCACCTGCCTGCTCCTGTGGGAAAGAAAACAGTATGAGCAATGAGCCCAGTGAAAGTGGTCAAGGATTTTCACTCTAAAAAAATTACTTTCAGCTAAAGTGCTCAGCTCTAGATGAGGCGTTTTTTCACCCAGGAAACCCTGTTAGCCTTTCAGTTTTACTGCAGAAGATAAAAGTAATGTTTTTCTTGGGTTTTCTTCTATCACGAGAGTGGTTCATTCCCTGCAGAGGGATGGAAAGGGAAGGTTTGGTGTGCAGTGAATCACTGCAAGTATTTGAATTTTTAGGGGAGAAGAAGTCTGAATAAATTAAAGAAACCCACCTAAATCCCCGAAGAACTGGGTGAGGCCCCTGCAAGACCATGATTAAAACTTTTTGCATGGCAGAACAGCTGGCAGACCCAACTGGCAGGGCTTTTAAGACTAGTTCTAGCAAACCTCACATCTTACTCCCATGTGCCTGAGTCCTGCCCATGCCAAAACCCGTGTCCCAGCCCCTTCCCAGCTCTGAGGTGCTGCAGCCCTACCAGTGAGGCTGTACAGTGGAACCCCCTGCAGAGGTCACCCCATTTCTGATCCTAGGGCACCAGTGGCTCCCCACCCCCTTTGTTCTCAACATCCTGATATGGAAAAGCATCTCTCCATCTCCCAAAACCCACATGAAATCAGCCTTCTCCACAAACTAGGCCAACAATTAGCAGCAGTCATTAGCTTTCGTAGGCCCCAGGGATGGCGGGCTGGGCAGCCAACTCCTGGCACTGATGATCGCCAACACCATCCCAACCAAACACCCCAACACCCCACAGCCACGTTATGGTTCAGGTTGTGCTGCTGCAAACCCCAAAAAAAGCCAGAACCCTTTGCAGGTGACTCTTCCTCAGGAGTATTTTTTGCCCTTGAATCCTTGGGAACAGCCTCAGAGAGGAGCTGAGGGAATTCTCCCAAACCCTAATTGAAAGAGGCACTTAACGAGGAGAGTTTCTTTTGTCTGTTAATTGAAACAGGTTCTTACTGACAAAACTCTCCATGAATTTTAAGTGGGTTCACAGGAGGAGAATATCCACTCAATGAATTGGGTTTTCCTGCTTCAAAATTTGCCATGTCGGTTCCTGTGGCTCTCCAGGCACCCAAGAGCCTTTCTGGATAATCAGGGCCTAAATCCCAAGTATTTAAAAAAAATGGACGAAGGGAAAATAATCCCACACATATTTTTATATTTCATGGAGCAGCAGCCTGCACTCTCATCAGAGCAAGGTCGCATGAGGACTCCTACCCAAAAAAACATGGACTGAAAGCCTCCTGATGCCACCTTTTGCAGCCTCTGACATTTTGCTTGGCCTGACTTTCCCTGCAGAGATGTTGATCCTGCTGTGAGTGTGAGGGTGACCCTGGAACACAGAGAGCTGCAGGGCAGCAGTAATTCCCCCTGCTCAGCCATGGCAGTGCTGTGAGACCCAGAGGATGGGCCAGCTGCTTTGTCTTCTTGACAGCTTCCCATTATGGAGATCCTGAAGTTGGTAGGAGAGCAGATCCATACTGCCACAGAAGAACTGCCAGCTGTTGTGGGGAGCACAGGCTGCCCTGTGAGTGCCAAATCAGCCCCAAAGAACCACTTTTGCAAAGCAACATCCATAAAACCACAGCATGAACCAGCTTACAGAGAGCAACCGACCCACGCAGTGACCACATTCCAGTGACACCCCTGCAAGGATGGAGCTGTTCTTCCCTCCCAGGGGCTCCCCAGATGCTCCTGCCAGACCACATCCATCCCGCCTGATGTCCCAATGCTTTGCTGAGCTGCAGATGACCTCCACTTCCCTGCAGTCTGCCAGGACACACACTGCCAGGAGCCCGATGCACCTGCGGGGCTGGGTGCTTGAGGCCAGTATTGAATCAGAAGTCAGAGTAGTCCCTGCCGTGTGTGTGGGTGAGCTCCAGTGATGGCTCCTGGGGCAGGAGGTCCTTTGGGAAGGGCTGAGCAGCACACACTGACGCACAGGCGGGACGCTTCCAGGGCCAGCACTCTCCAAGGTCATGGCCGGGCCAGGCTGGAGATCAGATCTTTTATTAGACCAATGGACACAGTTGGAAAAACCAACACATTCTGGCTGCAAAGGCATTCCTTGGACATCTGTTTTTTCCTAAAGGTATTAGTTAGGCTAATAAAAGACATTACCTCTGCACACAAACTTTGTCACCCTTAAAACATACCAGAGGCTGCAAGGCTCAGCAGCTCTGGGTAAACACGGGGAGCAGGAACAGTCATAAAGTACAGGAGTCACTTGCTGGATCTGCTCTGTTTTCACCCCCTCAAACAGCACTGGCAAAGCCCACACTTGCCCCCAGCAAGCACAGCACTGAGGCCAAGTGGCACGTACCAGGGAAGGCTGTTGCTTTAGTTCATCTGCTCACAAGCTACAGCATCAGCCCTGTCCTCTCCCTCTCCTCTGCAGGAGCTTCAAGCCAAGCAAAAGCTCACAAAATCAACTCCTGATGCCCCACCTGCACCTCCATCCTTGCTCCATGCTCTCAGCCAGTGAGAGCTGATAAAACAACTGATGCTGCTTCACATGATCCAGGCCAGCAGGGCCAGGAGACCCCACTGCTCCTGGCCTCTCCACATGAGGACATTCCCCACCTAGGTGGGCTCCCATGTCCCCACTCAGCCATCAGGCAAATCATCCCCACTCCATGTTCCCGAACAGACTCCTTCCCTCCTGGCCTCAATCCCACATAAATCCAGGAGGCCAGAAATGCACCAGCACAGCAAGGGATGGATCAAGGCTGATGGAGGAGATTGAAAATGGCCTAAGCCCTGTGTCAAGGCATTGATAGCAGTTTACAGCTGTCATTAACACTTTTTCATATGGCCCCGTTCTTTTAGGGGCTCCAAACCCTGAGGCTGCAGCGCTGTACAAGGCTGTGAAGATGCAGACGGTGTTGGGAAGGAAGGGGATACTGGGTGAGGTGCTGACAAGTAGCTAGAAAGCATTTGGGTTTTGCTGAGGCCAAGGTGTGGGAGGCAGGGCCAAGAGAGCAGCAGGCTACCCTGAGGAGCAGGGACACCCCCAGAGATGTCATCCCTCCAGACCACACCCAGTGCCACAGAATGAATGAGATGCACATCTCCCTGTGAGGTGGAGAGAGCAGAGCGGGACACCTCTCACCACAGATCCAGCCCTTAACATGCCCAAGCCCAGAGAGACACAAAGCACCTGTTCTTCCATGCTTTACCTGAGTGATAAGACTCCCAAGATATTTTGGGTTCCCTGGCAGAAGGGGGATAACAGGGCAGAGCTTTTGGCAGACAGTCTTGGTCTCTCCAAGACAACCTCCATCTCCACAGCTTCAGACCGGACCAGCAGCAGGACTGAACTCTGGACATGGCCACCATGGATACCAGGGCAGTTCCTTCTGGGACACCCTACATTTAGGGATCTCTTGACCTTCCTAAACCCCTCTAAGAAGGCCTGTGCCACCTGAAGGTAGTGCTGAGGATCCTGACCCCTTCCTGGGACAGAGGGCTGCAGCTGTTTTGGGGGGAGGACGTGGGAATGGAGGCACTCCCCAGTGCCCTCACTGCCGGCCAGCAGACACACATGGAATTTACAGCTTGATATTGATTTGTCTTCTGCAAGCTCTGCCATTACAGTTGGTGGCTTTTGCAGGAAAACAACATGAATCATAAGCTACAGGCCGTTGTCTCCCTGCGTCCGCACGGTGTGACTCATCCAGCCCTTCCAGGTGTCCCAGCATGAGGGCTGCCCTGCTCCTCCACACCAAGGGATGGGCACAGAGAGGGGTGCAGGGGGCACCATCTCCCATTGGCACCTGGGGACTGGGTTGTCACAGCCCCCCAGAGGTTTGTAGGGTGGTCTCCAAGAAAGCAGCATCACACTTTCCCTCCACGTGGGTCCTCCTGCCTCCATCTCAGGTTCCAACACCACCAGAACACACGTGACGATGGCAGTTGTAAAAACACACAAAACAATGCCACCACCTCAGACAAATCATGTAAGGAAGCCAAGGGCAATTCAGAGGTACTGAAGTTGGAAGGGTTGGAAACATCAGTAAGAGGACTGGGAACCCCTATCCTCCAAGGCCATGAGGCAGGCACAAGACACAGGTACTGAACATCTTGCTTCTCTCTGTCGAGTCCTAACCTCATTCTAGCACGCTCTACCTCAACCACCAAAAATAAAACCACCACTCATTAAGGTACATCCAGAAGGCAGAATTCCATAAAAAAACCCCTTTAAACAAAACCCTCCATGACTCCTCTCCAGAATACAAACAGACAAGAGAGCAGCTCCATCTCCAGTGCCCAGCCAGAAGCCCCCAAGACAGGATGCTCAGTGGGACCACAGTCCTCTACCACCAGCCCAGCACCAAGAGGTGCCCCCAAAATCAAACCTGTTTATAAAAGCCTGCAGGAGAGGAGCAGGTGGTGCTGGTGACACTCCACTGCAGGGACACATTTGCCTGTGCCATACTTCACCATGACATGCTACTGAAGAAAATATTAATCATTCCCTCTTCATTCCAGCCTGGTTTTTAACTGAGGCATCTTTTTCCTTCTGTTTAAATTACCACCAACAGTGCACTAAACATGATGTTCTACAGTACTGACAGCATGGCATGGAGAGGGAGAAAAAACCCAAAACAACCTGTAGTGAAAAGTCTGTTTGGCCAGGATGGGTTTTCATCCCCACTCAAACACGGCCACACCAGACCCACCAGCTTCCCACAGGAAGTGGCAAAGGCTTTGTGTGTGTGAGCTTTCCCATCAGCATGTGTGTTCCATGTCAGTGGCTCCAGGTTGGAAGGGAGGAATTTGGAGGCTGCAGCTGCTGGGATGACATGGCACATACTGGGAGCTGGGCGAGGTGAACTTGATGGGTGGTTTGGGGAGGCCTTGGCTTCCCCGTATGTACACAAGGATGCCCCAGACACAAGGGGACATTGGGAAACATGAGCTTTGCCTTCACCATCTTTACCCAAATGAGCACCATGGGTGAAGGGAAGATGCTCGGTGATCCCACCAGAGGCCAGCAACGTTGGGGTTTATTTTCCTGCTGTATCAAGCCCCACACGCTTTTTCTATTGTTTAATTTCCTTCTTCTCCACCCACGGCAAGTTCACTCAGAAGCAAGGAACTTATTTCCTATTGAATTCATCCTGGTTGTTTTATTTGGAAAAGGACAACTTCCTCAGCCGTGCTCCCCATGTGCAGCCGAGGGGAGCAGGCACGGGACTGCCACCTCCCCATCTGCACCAGCCCAGCCCCAGTAAAAAACACTCTCAAGATCAGAGTAACAAAGATGCTGCTTTGCTGCAGGAACAGCTGCTTTTCCAAGGCTGCCGCTGACAAAGGGGCACTGCAAGGCACTGGCTTCCCAACACTGCGAGCACTGGTACTGGGAAGATGACCATCCTCATGGAGTGTTGTGGCAGCTGCTGGCTGGGACCACAGAAAGGGAGAGCCCCAATGCTGGGATGCACCTGCAGTGCTGGGAGGGAGCACCAGTCTCGACAGGCAGCAAAGCCTTCCAGGTGGTGCCAAAGGTCGCCCAAGCTGGTGTGGCTTCTGTGCCACTGGGCACCAAGGGCTGCCCCCATCAGCAGGGAACAGCCTGCCTGTGCAGTGGTGGGGGCAAACCCAAAAGACCTCGGGAAATAATACACACAGCTATGCGTGAGAGGCCCAGGATGCCACCGGTGGCAGGGGAAAAGCCAGGACCTCTGCCAGAGGGGGCGGTGGGGTGTTTCTCGGGGGCGCCGGGCAGCGCGGCCAAGCCGTGCCATGCACAAGGTGTGCACCTCCCGAGCGGCTCCAGCCCCGGCCGCTCCGGTGCTCTGCACGGCTTCGGGCAGCACGGCTGCACCCCCGGGCCTCGCCCCGCGCTGCAGCCCGGCCTGGCGGGCTCCTGGCCGTGCCCGGGCAGCGGCGGGGCGGGGACACCCCCGGACACGGCACGGCCTCGCCGCTCCCCGCAGCCCCCCGAGCGGCGACACCCCCTGGGNCTCCGCCGGGTCGGGGCCGGGGCTGGGGCTGCGGCCGGGGCTGCGCTGCCCGCGGCGCTCGGGGCTGCGCCTGCCACGCGTGCCCCCCGCTCCTCGCCCGTGCAGCCCCTGGGGGTACTGTGAGCCCCGCGATAATCCCCCTGCGGGAGGGCTCTGATCCCCGCGCCCCGGGCTCCTGTGATGATCCGTGTGCCCCGCTATGATCCGTGTGCCCCGCGATGATCCGTGTGCCCTGCTATGATCCGTGTGCCCCGCGATGCTCCTGCCAGGCCCACCACGCTCACCCTTTTTCCCGGCATGAGCACGATGGGGTGCCCAAAGGGTGCGGCGCAGGCAGTGTGTTTGGTGTAAATGGGGTGTCAGGCTCATGGCTCTTACCTCCTTCCCCCAGTGTACACTCACCCTTTGTGCCAGAGTTTTGAAGTCAAGCCTGAGGTTGTCCCCATCCTCTTCCCCACCTGCAGAACCCAGGTGTCAATTTGGAGCACTGGTACATCATGTCGTTTCAGCTTTTCTGCCCCAACTCCAAGACAAGCTCAAGGGCCACATCCAAGTCATGGATTCCAACCTGCATGCCTCCAACCTGCATGCACACACACACAAAATTCCCTTCATTCCTCAGAGAGGGGGAAAATGAGCTTAACACAGCTCAGCTGCTCCACTCTTGCCCCTACCCTTGGAGGCTGTTGGGGACACCGACAGCATGTGGAGACACGCTCCAGTCCAGGGGAAGGGAGCCCACATCAATCACCAGCACAAGCTGCCCAGATCCATCTTACTGCCCATGTCAGAAGAGATGGGGTGCTCTAAGACAACCCTGTCAGGTTTCATGTCCAGCCCATGGGGACAAGCTTCATGTCCAGCTCACAGGGATGAGATGTGGCAGATCTTCTGGGTTTGGTTTAGGCAGCATATTCTGGGAGAACTTCCCACCGAACCGGAGTTGAGGAAGCAATTTCAATCAAATGAAACAGGCAGATAAACAAAAAGAAAAGAAGAACGGAAAGCGTAGGGAAAAGAGACACAAAGAATGGCACACAATTACGGCTGCAAATTTTCTAATGCGCTCTGAGGAGTTTATTGAAGTCAAAGACTTCTTATCCTTAAACATTTCACTTCCCTTACAAGGCTTTTCTCTGAAGATCCCTGAATATCTTGCCAACGCCAAAGTGACTTGAAAGCTCAGAAAACAAAAAGGGACAAACAACAAGTTTTTCAACTGCAGACTGCTGTAAACGGTATTAAAGGGATTATTTTTTTTCAGCCTTAAATGATTTGCAAGCTCAGCCTGAAAAAAGTATCTCCTCCGGGAACAGCATTCCGAGGCCATGCTAACCTCTGCCAGAGGAGATTCATGCACAAATCATTGAGCAAAAAGCCAGCAATGAGTAATCAAAGGCACGCACCAAACTCCAAGAACAATCTGCAGAATCCACAATCTCTAGTGGTAAAGTTTTCCACTGAATAATTTCGTCTGAGAAAAAGGAATTTGTTGAATTCTTGGTCTGACATTTGCTAATACTTCTTTTTAAAAGCATGTCTGACTCGTGGTGGAAGGAAATAGAAGGCTGCTGAGAAAGGCACTGGGGTTTTTTAATACCAGCTCTGCCATTTTACATGAGTATCAGGTAGCTTTTTTTTTCCTGCTGTCTTCTGTTTGCAAACACAAAGAAAACCAGTTCCTTTCCTGTGTGCTTCAAGTCACAGGCTCTTCTTCAGCACATCTGTCAGAAAGCAGTTCAGCGGCTTTCCTCCACATTGCCTCCAATTTATTAATCAACACTTTCAGCTCCCTACTGACTTACAGCCAAATTATGGTCCCCTTGAAGTCCATGGCAGCTCTTCCACTGACTTCATTAGGACCAGAAACTGGCTCTTGAAGTCTCTGCCAATTCCTTAAGTGCTTTAACTTCAGCACTGGAGATTTTTGTTTTAATCTCCTTATGCCTGTTTCTGACACATCATGTACACGTGTGCATGCACAAACTGCCTTTCTGAAACTAAAAACTGCCTTAGAAGCAAACGGAAGAGTTTTCTTTTTTTACCTGTGAATGGGTGGATTTGGGACCATGAACGTGTCTGTTGGAGGGCAGATGCCACTTTGAGGGGCCTGTTAGAGAGCCCCAGCTGCAGACCCTGCTCTATACCAGGGAGACAGCTGGAGTTTCATCCCGCTGTGGGGGCAGTTTTGGCCTTTTCTAGCTCCAGTCTCTATTTCAAGGCCACCAGTAAGGTTACTGGTCTGGTGAGAACAAGTCACAGCCATGGAGATATTTGAGCACCAAAAATTCCTGCTTGCGGGAAGCCTGGAGCTAAGACCTTCACAGGTCAAGCCAGTCACTTCCCACTGACCCCTCTCAGCCTGAACCAGTTTACTCCAGGGCCAAAGCTCGTCAGGAGAAGAGGTCGGGAGCTGCGTTCCCTTTTCCCTGGCCTTTTTGTTTAGTCACTGGCTGAGTTATGAAATCCGCCTGCAGCGTCACCCTGTCTGTGGGTTTCCCATGGGCTGGAGAGGCTATTACCGAGGAGCAGTTGGAATGTTAATTACCCATTAAGGAACTAAATCTGGGGGATTTCTCAAAGCAAATACACATCATCTCTGGCACTGACCCCACCGTGGCCTGAGCATCCTTCCAGGCAGGCGGGAGAATGCAATCCTTGCAGCCTCTATCCTATGCCTCCCGCTCATCCCAGCCTGGGAAGGCTCTCAGTGCTGTCCTCTGCAGTAAGACAGCCTGGCTGGAGTTCCATTTGAGCCCCAGGAACATTTGCAGGGCGGGCAGTTCCCTCGTGGACCCACCAGGACTAGTGCAGGGCAAAGTGAAAGGGAAGAATGTGTCCCAGGGAGTGGAGAAAGCCCCATCCTGCCCAGAGCCCAGAGGGACTGGGAGTGTCCTGTTTACCAGCAGCTTTCGGGCTGAGGGCAGAGTAGGATTTCGAAGTGATGGGTAATTTTTTAGCAGCTCATCTGGTTACTCCAGCCTGTTACCTCATAAGTGGAGGCTTGTCTGTTTCCTTGCCTCCAGCTTCCATCTGTTCCAGGGCAACATCCATAGGCTGGTACACGCCTCGCAGGGGATCATCACAGCCAGCCCGGCACTTGTGGCTCCACAGGGATAAACCCACTCTGCCTGGCTGCCACACTTGAATGTGGACGAGGATTCTCTGCTCTGATTCTTGAATCACAGAATCGATTGGATTGGAAAAGACCTCGGAGATCATCACGTCCAGCCCTTGGTCCAACTCCAGTCCCTTTACCAGATCATGGCACTCAGTGCCACGGCCAGTCTCACTTTAAAACCTCCAGGAATGGGGAATCCACCCCCTCTCTGGGCAGCCCATTCCAATGCCTGAGCACTCTCTATGCAAAGAATTTTTTTCTGATCTCCAACTTCAATTTCCCCTGGCAGAGCTTGAGCCCATGCCCTCTTGTCCTATTGCTGAGTGCCTGGGAGAAGAGACCAACCCTCACCTGGCTAGAACTTCCCTTCAGGTAGTTCTAGACAGTGCTGAGGTCACCTCTGAGCCTCCTCTTCTCCAGGCTAAACACCCCCAGCTCTCTCAGCCCTGCCTGTGCCCAGGCTGCTCCTCAGCCGGGTCCCTGCAGCCAGCACGGCACACACAGGCTGACCTCTGCAACACTCCCTGCTGCTGACTCCTTCCTTCCTTCCCCCTGCCTCCAAATCAGGCCACTGCCACTGTCACTGGAGCCCCTGGCTGGAATTACAGCAGTGCTGCCAATGTATATTTTAAAAGCCTTTCCTTCAATATTTAAACTGGATGATGCCTGCTGCAGTGGCAAACAAAGACAGGAGTGAGTGAGGGTGGCCCACGGGGTCTGGATGGGCATTGCTGTGGCATCCCTGAACAAAGAGGGATTTCCCCTGAGATCAGCTCAGTTGGTTAAAACTTGGTTGTAATAATGCCAAGGTCATGGGTTCAATCCCCTGTATGGACCGTTGACTTAAGAGTTAGACTCGATGTGGGTCCCTTCCAACTCAGAAGAGTCTGTGATCTGTGATCCCAGGGCAGAAACCCAGCACAGGGGAGAGCGGGGAGCCTCATGGACCAAACCTCTCCTCCTGGTGGCAGCTCTGAGGTTTCCAATCTGCCTCTTTTCCAAAGGCCTTTCTTTGATGTTCCCTGTCCTTACTCTCCTTTTTAAATGACTTGGAATCAGAAAACATTCACTTGCTGGACCCCCTTTAGGTAAAAATTTACAGATGTTGCTGTGGGGGTGGACCAAACCTGCGTGATCACAGTTGTGGTCCCTGTGCCATCGCTCGGAGCGGCACAGCCTGCGCTGCTCCCACAGGGAATCACCCTGAGGAGAAATACTCCAGATTTACACACACACCGACCCAGCGTGCACATCCCCGTATGGGTGAATTCCCAAGCACCTCCTGTTAGTCAGGACTCCCGCCTGAGCTGGGGGCAGGCACAAGCAGCCCCACGACACCTCAGTCCCCACAGTGAGCGAGAGGGCAAAGCCTGTGCCCCAACCCGGGGCAGCGCCGGCTCTGGCTGTGCAGGGTGCGGGAAGCGGCTGCGTGCTGGGGTCACACACATTTCCAGCCCGTTGTTTTTTAAACTGGTTCGTTTGCAAAGCAGGAGCCCGAACACCGAACCGCGCCCGCATCCATCTCCGGGAAGGACGTGGAGAAGCGTCGGCGCCATCTTGGGAAGGTCAAGCCAGAAAAAGAAGTGTGTTGCGGTGCCGCCATCTTGGGAAGGTCGGACGGGGAGAGGGGGCGCCGCCATCTTGGGGAGGTCGGCGCTGCTCGGCCCCGGGAGCGCCGGTCACGGTTTGGCGGCGGCGTCCGGCGTGTAGGGATCGGGATCTGGATCGAGATCGGGGTCAGGATCGGGACGGGGGTCAGGATCGGGACGGGGGTCGGGATCGCAGCACAGCCCTGCGCTTCCTGGCGGGGACGCGCCGGCTCCCGCCACCCCTTCCGGGTGAGGCGGTGCCCCGCGCCCCCTGACCCCGGCGCTTCCTTTCCGCGGCGGCCGTCAGAGCAGACGGGCAGGTNCTCGGCCACACCGACGGCACAGCGTGTGCCGTGTTGGGCTCGCTGGGCTGCGGTGTCCGTGGAGCCTGTGGGTGCGTCGGGAAGGGGATGTGGCGCTTTCGGGCATTGATATGAGTGGAGGCAGCAGCGCTCAGGGCTGTTGTCTGCGGAGGGGGCACTGCCGAGGGTGAACGCGGGCGTTGTTGGGGTTGGTTTCCTGTGCAGGGCGCCGGCTGTAGCGGGTATTTGGCAGGAGAGGGCAGTGAGGAACCGTGTTCTTGTGCTCGGAATCCATCGCCACCAAAACAAACAACTGAGTGCCGGGCCTGCCGTCTCCCATCTCTGGGTGTAATCTTCAGCGAGAGAAATTATTTCCTTGGGCTAATTCCAAGAATGTGGTTAGGAAAGCAATAACATGGAAGAACCCAGGCTAGTCCTTAAAAGGTGTGCAGAGTTAGAGCTTAATAATTGTTGAATTTGGTATTTTTTTTCTATGAAGTCACATAAACAAGAGGAAGTCCTTGCCTGGTTATCAAGGAAAGGGGCTCCCTCGTGTGCTGCTGTGGTGGGGCCTGGGAACATCAGCTGCCATAAAGCACAGCAGGAGAGACCCCACTGAGCAGCTGTGGGTGGTGACCTGTGTACCAGTGTACAGGAAACCCAGGAATCCTGAGGGTTGTAAGAAATCCATTTGTACCCTCAGGTTGCTACCTGTATTTTGCCCATGGTAACTCATTTTTCTTGTTTGGTAAAAGGTTGGAATAGCAGGAATTTCATAAAATCCTGTAGCAATCCAGAGAAGCCTACCATCACTCATGCTTCTCTTTGTTGTTCAGAAATGGCACCACGTAAGGGCAAGGAGAAGAAGGAAGAGCAGGTCATCAGCTTGGGACCGCAGGTTGCCGAAGGAGAGAACGTTTTTGGTGTCTGCCACATCTTTGCTTCCTTCAATGACACTTTTGTGCACGTGACTGATCTCTCTGGCAAGTGAGTATTGAACACCCATCCCCTTGCTCTGGTACGTGGCTCCTTCAGGGGGGAAAACAGAAATCAGGTTTGGCAAGAGGTTCCACTAAAGTCCTCGAGCTTCTGCTGAGCCCGATGGCATGGTCCATGCACGTGAACCAGGTGACTTGGTGACCTCCTCTGATCGGTGTTGCACTCATGTTACTGGGTGGCAGTTTATTGATCCAGTAACATTGGAAATAACAGGTTCTGTCTCTACCCAGAAGCTGGTTTGGGAGAGGAACAAGGAACGGCTTTCTTATGAGTGTCGTTTTTTCCTTCCGTAGGGAAACCATCTGCCGTGTGACCGGTGGGATGAAGGTGAAGGCAGACAGAGATGAGTCCTCCCCCTATGCAGCCATGCTGGCAGCCCAGGACGTTGCCCAGAGGTGCAAAGAGTTGGGCATCACTGCCCTGCACATCAAGCTGCGTGCGACTGGGGGCAACAGGTAGGTCAGAGAGGCTGGGACACTCACGGTGACTGGTGGCTAATGGTGAGCGGTTTGGGTCTGAGACAGGAGGAGGATGGTTTAGGATACAGAAAGTGGGACTTTAGTATTGCCAGTTGTTTGTGTTCACTTCTGAGTGGTCTAAGGGGTTGTTGGTTCTGACTCTCCTCCAGGACCAAGACTCCTGGACCTGGTGCTCAGTCAGCCCTGAGAGCTCTGGCCCGCTCTGGAATGAAGATCGGTCGCATTGGTGAGTGAGGCAGAAAGGGATTATTCAGTTAAAAGGAGTTTTGTAGGCATATGTGATGCTTGGTCTGATGGTTTAACTGTGGAATGTGCTCAGATGGCAAAGGAAGGATTTAATTAAACAGATCCCTAAAGTGACGGTTCCTCAGGAGGTGGTGAGAGCAGAACTCAGACCCCAGGTTTCTGTGTACAGGGCAAACCTGAGCTCACTGCAGGACGCTACTGCTCCTTGGATGCCACAGCCAGTGCTTGTCCCAGAGCTGTTCAGTCACCTAAAAAATACCTTGTTGATCTTGACTTGAGATGGTGACTCAGTATCACTGGAGTTTTCAGCTGTTGGAGGGAGAGTCCTGAACTTTGTGGGGGAGTCACAGGAACCTGTGATGGTGACTGTGCTGAAAATTCATAAAGCTGCTTCTTGTTTCTTTGGAAACCCTGTGGCAGCTTGGTTTAAGTGGGATGGGAGATGGGAATTTTTTGCTTCCTATGCATTAAAAGCCCTGGATGCCCAGCTCATGGCAAGTTCCCACATACCTTCACTCCTTGGAGAGTTCCTTCTGCCCGTGCACGGTGCCTGCACTGGCCAGGTGCAGCCATGGGGTGTCAGGGTGATGCCTGGGGCTGGTGGTTGTGCCCCGTTGGTTTCTGGGGGTACTAACAGCGTGTTTCGGGTTTTCTTCCCCTTGCAGAGGATGTCACCCCCATCCCCTCTGACAGCACTCGCAGGAAGGGTGGTCGCCGTGGACGTCGTCTGTAAACAGCACTGCACCTTCTGTTATTAAAGCTCTCTTAAACCTCTGCTCAGCTCTGTGTTTTCTTCCTGGGGTGTGCGGGGCTTTTGTTTAATTCTGTCCACAGATGGCTTGTGCTCTGGAGCTGGGCCTCTGGGTTGGGGAAACTAGGCTGGCTGATCCAAAGCCATGGTGGCTCTTGGGCTTCGTAGCAAAAGGCTGTTTGGATACTTGTGCTTTCAAATTGAGTTATTATCTGTCAGAAGTTTCCTTGCCACGGGAAATAAAGCTAGGCTGGGAGCGAGCAACTACTGCTGGTTTTTCTGCAAAATGTTGCTTAAGACATCACTTCCCCTTTCTGTGGAAAAAATCCTCTGCCTGGACAGATGTTCCTAAGCCAGCATTTCCCTTGGCACAGCCATAGTGCTTTATTTGTTATTTTATATGTGGCCATGGAAAATTCTAGAATAAACTTCCCGTACCGTCCCAAAAATGCACTGTTTGCCACTCAAATAACTTTTCCTGTACTTAAGGTTTTCTTTGAAATCTCTGTGGAGAAGGTGCTGAGAACACGAAACCAGCAGCAGCTCAGCCAACCTGGAGCTGAATGGAGGAGGGGATGGGACAGGAGCACAGGGAGTGGGATGGGGGTGGGAGTGTGTGTGGGTGTGTGTTGCCAACAGCTCCAGTCAGGGTTTTTTTAATAAACTCTTGCATACAGTGAAAGCTGTTGCCATTCATGTGTGTTACTCCGTCCCAGGGGATGTCAGCGTGGCTGCTTCTCGGGGCACATTTGGGGAGACCTCTACAGCAACAGCAAATCAAGGCAGGACCATGCTGAGGGGACCCTGCTCATCTTTAGGTGCAGTTTGAGTACTCAGTTCCTGTCCCCTCTGCTGCCCACCCAGGTCCAGCACAGCCACCCATTTCAGCCCTGCTGGTTTTAAGGGCAGATGTAGAAGTGGGAAGATACCTGCTTGACACCAAGCTGGATTTGCTCTGTTAACCCTTAACCCTTGGGAAGCTGCAGCCCTGCTGGGTGCACAGGGCTGGCTGTACCACTGTACACCCACCCCGTGCCATTTGTTGCCCTGCACGTGGATGTGCCATGGGCAGGCAGTTCCCTGGGCTCACTGCACAATTAATGGCAAAAACTGATGAGATTTCTTAGCCGACCTGACGTCTTTGAAATAGCTTTGTGCATTGAGCGTGTAACCCCCCCGGAGGGGAAATGGTGAATGAGGAAGAAAAACTGGAGATCCAGCGCAGTGTGTCTGCCTGGCACGTGTCCTGGGGCTTTCTGGAGAAAAAGACCCTCCTGTCAGAGTGGCATGGATGGATCTCAAGGCTCTTGGCAGTCCGTGCACTGACCCAGCTGGCTTGGCTTGGGGGATTCGGTGAGGAGCTGCCTCACCTGCAATGCCGTGTAGCTGGGTGATGGTTCCCATGCTGTGGGGCTGCTCAGGGACTGTGCTCCACCACCACTGTCTGTGGCCACTGGTGAGCCCTGTGGCTCAGCCCTTCCTCTCCAGTTTGCCCAGGGCCAAACCTGTGCTGTTGAGGGTGTCACCTTAGGGGCAGTGGGAAATGTGAGTCTGCTCCCCAGACCTTAAGGGTCTGGGGACTGAGAGCTGTGAGATGAGACCCAGCTGGTGATGAAAGGCTTCCTCTGAATGACCACTGGGTTATTCCAACTCTCTGCCTGAAATGATTTCTCTGGCGGTGTGGTCCTCAGCAGGTCTGAGTCCAATCCTGAAACCATTCCTCTCTCCAGATGGCTTTTATCCCAAATAAAGACAAGTGGTTCCCCAGTGCTTGTGGAGTTTTTGATGGACAGCACCAAACAAAGCCTTGGGGCAAGAGAGTGTTGAGGAGCCAGTGCCAGCCTTGGTGCAGTGGGAGAACAAGGAGGGGCAGACAGGATCATAGAATCATAGGATCACTTGGGTTGGAAGAGACCTCCAAGATCATCAAGTCCAACCCTTAATCCAACCCCACTTTGATTACTAGATCATGGCACTCAGGATGGAAGCTGCTCTCTTGAAAGGGTCTGCATCTTCCCTGGAAAATCAATTTGCAGACTGAAAACACCTGATGCCACAGCCCTGGGTAGAAGTTGGGGTGTATGTGTGTGAAGTACTGAAGAGCTGACTGGGAATGTCTGTGTGTGTAGTGAGGGCTGGCTTAGTGCTGACAGTGCTCGTCTGGGGCTCAGGGGGCTCAGCCTGCCTGGGGAACGGGGCCCTCCCTCAGCCCAGGTTATCACCCATGTTTGTGGTTGGCAGAGCCGGGCCCAGCTCCTTGGAGTCGCTGGGAGTTTCACTTGCCAAGTTCCTGTTCAGATTTTTTCTGGTTCCCCTTCTGGCTGAGGCTGGTCATGGAGTGTGTCTGGACCATGGCCTTGAGGCAGGGATTGTGGCCCAAACTTGTTAAGTGAGGGCTGGGGCTGCAAGGAAAACCTGTGTGTCCCCCAGAACCCCCAGTGCCCACAACGGGAGAGACAAAAAATTTATGGAAGCCTTTTATGTTGTACTTCCTCCCCCACCCCCCGCTGTGCCTTGTTTTTTTTTTTTGTCTTTTTTCTTTTTTCTTTCCATTTTCTCTCCCCTTTTACTTTCTTTTCAAACATCTCTGATGGCTTCTAAAACCGCTTCATCACTGGTGTCCTGGGATGAGGCTGATGGACACCCCTTGGCTGGTGCTCTGTGCACCCTTGAGTGCCCAGGGCTGTCCCAAGGTGCAGGAGACTGTGGACGGGGCCAGGCTCCGGACCCACAGCCCTTCCCCTGCAGTGGGGCTGAAACTTCTGACATGGGTAGCTGGAGCATTGACGCACCATGCCTGTTCCAGGAACAGCAACTGCCGGGAACCGCTGCCCTGCTTCCTGGAAATGCTCCATGATAATCCCTTCGCTTGCTCTCCAGGCACTGCCAGGGCTGGCTGCGTGTCCCTCTGGCCAGGTGGCTTGGGATTGAGCCAAGAGAAGGAGTGGTGCAAACAATCTTCCCCTGCTCGCCCCAGCAGGTTTTCCAGGTAACCAGTGGTGCCTGACTTTTAGTTCCACATTCATAGTTTCACTTTTGGCTGAGCTTTGCCCAAGGTCGAGCTGTGTCCTGATGCTGGAGCTGCTTCAGTGCTGGGCATGGTGTGACCCACAGCTCGGTGTGGTTATCGGGGGTGTGTTACCCCCAGCCTGCTCTGGAACCTTGTATAAAATCACCAAAAAACAGCATTGTGGGTGGCTGCTCTCACCTATGTAGAACTTGCAGGGCTGTGGGAGGGTTGGGGATCCCCACTGCCCCATTCCCACTGCTGCCTTGGGGTCCCTCACCCGGAGGGGCTGTTCCTGCTCTATTGACTCTGAGGGTTTAGCCCCTGGAAGCTGCTGCAGGCAAAACAAGGAGGGTAGAGCAAGAAGGACAGAGGGCTTGAAAGCCCTTGGTCCTTTAATTCTTCCCCCCTCACCCCAAGAAGTGCTGGCCAAGCACCCCCACCCAGGGGGCTCCAAAGTGACCCTCAAGTGGGGGTTTGAGCTGAAGTCAGTTTTCCCCCAGCAACAAAATCAGTGGGAGGGGTGCACCCTGTCAGTGTGCTCACACAGAGGGTTCTGCTTTCAACCTTTGGCGTGGGGGGCTCTCCCCATGGTGTCTCACCCCTGATAACCCACCTCGCAACTCCACTTCCTTCCTCACACATTGCCTCTCACATCCTGGCTCCCCCATATACCACCTCCTGCCCCTTCCAGGGGTACCAGAGCCCCCAGGCCCGTGCCACTGGTGTCACCAGGCTGGGCACTGTGATCTGCTGTGGCATGGGGTGGGCACCGATGCCCCTCGAAGTGCTTGTGGTGCTCATGCCCCACTGGGTGGCTGTGGTGCTCTGACTCTGTACTGGAGACCTCTGGAGCAGAGCTCTGCCTGGCAACAAGTGATGCGGCTGCCAGCAGCCAATGAGATTTTTTTTTTGCTTCTACCCCGGGCTTCAGGGCAGGGTGGGGCCCGGGGGTTATTTCCAGAAACAACCCTCGGTGCTGGTCATTTTCGTCGGGGAGCCCACTGGAGCCATGGCTGACGAGCAGCGGGACCTCATCTCTGACCGCGGCAGCGCCGTGCTCAGTACTGGGAACACCCAGAGGTGCCACTGCTGGGGGCAAGAGGGTGGGAGGCACTGGGAGGGCAAAGTGTGCACAGTGGGGTCGTGGGACAGAGGGGTCATTGCGTGGGTGTGAGATGGAAGGGGACAGAGTTGGGCCAAGGGGGTAGAGGGTGACTACTGGGCAGAAGGTGGGGGGCACAGGGTGGCTGTGGAACACT
>VWZD01012575.1:162799-186773 GCA_013396695.1 Sakesphorus luctuosus
AGGCAGCACGGCTGTGGGTCCTGCAGGCTGATGACGTGGCTATGGGGCAGGCGCGGACTCTAGACTCAACCGGCTTTGTGGGGCCGCCATCCCCTTTCCATCTCGTGTCCCAACTAGTCCCTGTATCCCAACGCCCATGGGGACATCCTCCCACCTAAACTTTCAGCCAATCAGAATCCCGGAAGCTATGACATCATCAGTATCCGGGCAGACACCGCTGCAGCGCTGTCCCGTTCGGGACACAGTGCGAGGCCGGGCAGTGCCCGCTTCTCGCCGGGCAGCGGAGGCAGGGAGTGGCCTCTGGGGCACCGCTGCACCCCGACAGTGCCACATTCACTCGGAGGGACAGGATCTGGCACAACATGTTAAAAATTAAGTGCCATCCGGCATCACACGGGCTGTGTCGTCTACCCCATGGACCAGCGAAGTTTCAGGCGGCTTCATCGTGCCGCAAAAGGCGATGCTCAGTGTGACACCGTGCGCCAAAATCCCCTGGCAGCGCCCTGCCCACACCCACATGCCCCTCGGTACCCCTCCCGTGCCCCCCCCTTCCGCCCCCACACTGGGTTTCAGTTCCTGGTGGGTCCTTCATGTTGAGTTCTCACTTCTGCACGCTGCAGTGGGGGAATTTGCATTTGTTTGGCTGCAAACGCCCGGGGGAAGGCGGTGTTTGTGTCGGGGAAGGGGCGATGGCAGAGTGTCACCTCCTGAGCTCCCTGTCCGTGCCCCGCAGGTCTGGGCTGGGGCGCAGAGCCGCCTTCACCACACTCTCCATCCTGGTGACCCTGCTGATCGTCGGCCAGGCCGTCACCATCTACTTTGTGTACCAGCAAAGCGGGCAGATCAGCAAGCTGACCAAGACCTCCCAGACGTTGCAGCTGGAGGCTCTGCAGAGGAAGTTGCCTGGCAGTGAGTAGCCCCATGGGCAGCAGTGTGGTGGGGGTGTGGCTGGGGAGAGGGGACAGATCCCTTTTCGACCACCCAGCCCTGTTGGTGCCCCTCACAGTGCTCTTTGCTGGGCAGGTGCCAAGCCGGCGAACAAGATGAAGCTGGCCATGGTGAACACCCCGCTGGCCATGAGGATCATGCCTCATGCCCCCCTTGCAGACTTTCCGGTAAGAGTTCCACCACTCCTTGGCACTGCCTGCTGCCCTAGGGCTTGCTGCCGTGCTCACGCTGCTGCTTTGCCTTTTCTTTCCAGGCCATGGCCCCTGCTAGCAACAAAACCGAGGATCTGGTGAAGCACCTGCTGCTGGTAAGGTCCCCTGCTCCCACACACACCCCACAGCTGCCTCACGCACTGCTCTGGGGTCTCTTGGGACCCTCAGAGCTGGTGGGGGCTTCTGGCCTCCTGCAGCATCTGTCTGGCTGATATCAGCAGATGCCCACCTTGTTTTTCTTTGCCCTATCACACCGTGGTCATTGCTCTGCAGCAAGCAGACCCTGGGAAGATGTTTCCGGTGCTGAAGGAGAACCTGATGGAGAACCTGAAGAGCCTGAGGAGCACCATGACTCATGCGGACTGGAAGGTCAGTGCGTGTTGCCATCCTACTCTTCCCCATCCAGGAGTGCCCTGCTTGGGGGAGGGACTGGAATGTCCCCACCTGGAAAAACAAAGGCCTGTTTGAGCCAGGTTTGGGGTGCTCACCACCTTACGAGGCCAAGCTGGAGCTTGTGGCACAGCTCCCCTGGGATGAACTACCCCCCACGCCCATTAACATGCTTGTCCCCCTCATTGCAGTCCTTTGAGTCCTGGATGCACAAATGGCTGCTGTTTGAGATGGCCAAGAACCCCAAGTCGGAGGAGCCGAAAGCAATCCCAGCAACAAAAGGTATTGGGGATGGGGCTGCTGAGCTGGCGAGAGTCAGGGAGGTGTTGGCATGGGGCATCCCACAAGGGAACCGAGCCCTCCCTCCGGTCATGGACCTGCTTGTTCCATGGGGAGCCTCTGCTTAGTGGCCTATAGGACATCACAGAGCATCTCTGCCCATTGCCTGCAGGGCATTTGGGAACAGCTGGAGCATCACCCCAAATACTCCATCCCTGGCTAGCCCAAGAGCTTCAGAAAGGTCACCAGGCTGGGGCTTGTTCACCTTTAAATTTAATTGAACTGCTTCTGGGTAGAAAACATCCTGCTGCGGCTGCCAAGGGGGAGAAGGACCTGGGGGACTGATGCAGTCTTCCCTCTGTTTCTGTTGCCCTAGTGCAAACTAAGTGCCAGGCAGAGGCCAATTTTGGGGGTGTCCAGCCGGGCCGGTTCCGCCCACAGTGCGATGAGAACGGTGACTACCTGCCCAAGCAGTGCCATGTCTCCACTGGCTTCTGCTGGTGCAGCTACAAAAATGGCACCAAGATCGAGGGCACTGCTACCCGGGGAAAACTGGACTGCTCTGGTACGTTGCCAGGGAGGGGAAGGAGAGGAACAAGCAGCATGAATGGACTGTGTGGGATTAGGGAAGAGGAGAGCTAGGAGAAGAGGGCATCCAGGCTGTAGGGAGCACCCACCTGTTGTCAGCATGTTAAGGCTGGAGGGAACCCTAAAAAACACAGTCCTTCCCAGGTATCTGGAGCTGGAGCCAAGGTGTCCAGTCAGGATTTTCCATGAGCCCTCCCCCCTTGCCCCCAGCCAGCTTGCTCAGCAGTGGGTACAGGTTCTCCCCCACTGCCCTCAGAAGGGTGAGTGTGATGGGGAGCCCTGGGGTCCAGCACCGACATCCTGCCCTCCCTTTGCAGGGTTTGCTGCTCCCACAGCTGCCGCTTCCACCCCAGATCCAGAGGAGATGATCTTCTCTGGGGTGGACGTGCTCAAGCCGAATATGGACAAAGGTGAGTGTCCAGGTGTAGTCTGGGACGTGGGGGAAAGTCCTGGGGGAGCACTAAAGCACTGCTGGGGAGGCTGTGATGGAGACAGGGGTTTTGGGAGGTCCTTGAGCTTTCTTGCTGACTGTCTGCTCTTTTCCCCCCTCAGAAAAGTAGAAGAGGATGCCAGCAGTTGCAGTCAGCAGTTGCCTCCAGCATCCCAGCTTCTGTCCCATTTTTTTCCGCTCTTACACTGCTTTTCCAAGGCACTTAACAGCAGGCACCCTTGCACACTCTGCCCCTTGAACCACTGACTGTGACCCTTCTATAGAGCACCAGCCAGGGCTGAACTGCCACCACCATCAGTACTAGAGCCAAAGTGTCCCCTCAGAGGGTGGGTAAAGCAGGCTGGAACGTGATTTCCACCATGTCAGATCCATAAATCCTGTTCCCTTTGGCTCACTGACATCCCACCGCACCCAGGCAGTGGCAGAGCTCACCCCTGCTGAAGGATGAATGCTTCTTTACGCTGAACTAACATTAAAAGCAGCAAAACAATATCCACCAGCTTCTTAAGTGATCCCCAGATTACTGGAATAGTGGGTTTGTATTGTGGAGTGCTCAGATGTGTAGAGGGAGATTCGCCTACAGCCACAGCAGTGGGTAACCGTGGGTAGAGGGGCTTTTAATCTTCCTGAATATATCTGATTGTTCCTTTATAAATGAGCTCACAATTATGTCAAATAAACTTCTGAATAAGAAAGCCTTGTAAGCCACTCTTGTCAGGCTGTGTGTGCAGTTTGAAGCTGTCCTATATTAAAAATAAACCCCTCTTAAAAACAGGATAAAGAAAAATCTCTGGAGACACTTGGACACCTGTGTCCCCACCCAGGATGGTACGTGTTTTCTTGCCCCTTTCCTGGCCCCTCCCTTGTTTGATTTCCCATGCACCCTGGGATCCCCTGGCCCCCACCATGGCCTAGGAAGCTGAAGTTTCCTTTTGGTGAGTCACAGTGTGGGAGGAGAGGAGCAGCCCCCTGTGCTGGGAGTGATCTCCCTTCACAGCCAGAAGGCTCTTCCCTCATCTGCAGAACACAAGGGGATCTAGTCCCCTTTTTCCTCACCTCCTATATCCCAGCCTGTCCCCAGGGAGCAGGAAAAAAGCAGTTAGTTTTTCCCTGAGGGTTTTAACAGTGCCAATGAATCCAGGCAGACACTGGGCTGTGCTCTCCTACCCACAACAGCCTTCAGAGCCTTCTGAAAGTAGCAGAAGCAAAATTTCATGTTGTTGGTTTTTACTTTGTACTCCATAAAAAAACACGAAAACTGACTCTGCCTTGGCTGAGAACAACTGCTGGACACAGCTGTTCAGTGCAACTCCAGGGACATCGTAATCACTGCTGTCAGTGTTAAAATAAAAAGGAAACCCAACAGTTCTCTTCTGTAGTAGCAAAAGGACTGACACCACAAGTCACAGAAGGAGGAAGGGGGGAAAAAAGGTAAAAGTTTCTCTTAAAAATATAGCTCTGTGGTAAAAGAAAGGGATGGCTGGGTGTCAACAAGGAGAAAAGCAGCTTATTCTTCTCAAACTGCTTTCTCCAGTTCTGTTCCATCAGGAGACAACAAGCACATCTCTGGGCCCCAGCAGGGCAGGAGGAGGCAGAAAGTTACACTGCTCTGCTCTAAAAGTCACAGTTAAAAGAAATTATAAATTATTATTTAAAAAAAAAGTTGAAATTCTCCTGATGAACTTCCTTTTCCTCTCTTCTCTTTGATCTTCACCCATAAATCCTTAATCACAGGAATGCGGTACCTTTGGGGAGAGGAGTTAAAAGAGTTAGGGATGGGGAGGAGGAGAACAGCCTTACAGCTGAGCAGAGCACGGGCAGAGGCATCTGGTCCACTTCCAGGTGGCTACAACATCACCATCCAATCCACATCACTCTTCCAAGCTCCCTATGGTCAGCAACATCCAGGCTGGACATCCACTTCTCAGCAGCTAAAGAGTTGAGGTCAGACACATCCAGAGAAGCCAGCACACTGCTGCGTGACATTCCTCACACTGCTCCACTCCCTGGCCCTCTAATCTAAGGCCAAGCTGGCTCAGTGAGCACTTTGAGGGCAGACTGTCTTCCCCAAACTGGCCCAGGAATTGTGAATTTTGGCCAAGGTTACCGCTGATCAGAGGTACCAGTGGATAGTCCCCATCTACAGGCCATGTACCTTCTCACAATCCTTCAGGCTCAGCTGTTTTCTTCTTCTAAAAGGAAAAGAGGGAAAAATAAGTAATTATCATCTGTACAAACGTGAAGGACTCAGCAGAGCCACAGAGATTTCCTAGATATGTCCCTGTGGAGGTGGTGCCACCACAAAGAACATCCTGTAATCTCCCTTTGTCACCCTTCAAGCTCTTGGGATGGGATGCAGTAGCCTGCCAACCCTCAGAGCTCCAGTTGCTGCTGAGAACAAATCAAACAGGCAGCTGAAGAGCACCACTTACTCCTAGGACAGGCTCTCTCTGCCACCAAAAGGGCCCCTGGGTTTGGTCCTTCTGGGGACAGAGATCTCTCCTGGGGCAGCAATACAAGAACAAGCCCTTGTTCGAGCCACCCTCATCCCAAACAAAGGTCAGGGTGTCTCAAGACTGGCCACAGTTAACTGCAGGCTCCCTGTGCTGCCAGCAAGGCCAGGACATGGTTCTGTTCCTTCTCCAGCCTGGCACACTGCCGGGATGAGCACCACAGCTGTGGTTCAGAGCAGCTCTGCCCACAGTACCCCAGCCCAGGGTCTGGCACGTACCTTCTTCTTCTTCTTGTGAACCTCAGCAGAGCCATCTGCTACAGGCTCCCCTTCCAAAGACACCTTTTTGCCCTTCTTCTTTTCTTTTCCAGTCTTCTTTTCTGGGAGAGGGAAAGAAAAGCCAGCTAAGAGAGGGATTCTGGTATTGCCAGCCTCTGAGAGGGGGCACAGACTGGTAGGAGCACCTCCTGTAAGTTTTTGATCACATCCAAACTTGAGCAAGCTCTCCAGAGCAGCAACTGGATGAGGGCAGAGTCTTCCTACAAGCAGCTGCATCCAGGGATGTTTCCCCAATACCTCTGAGCCAGAGCAGTTTGATCCTACCATCTGTGCACATGTGTGGGTGGAATTACATAGGATTCCCTTCTTTCCATATCCTGCTGCCCACCCGCTCCAAGGAACCGCTTCACGGCTGGAGTAGCTGGGTACATGCCAGAAACAAAAACAAGGGGAGCTTCTAACACAGGATGGATATGAGGTTCAGCTCAGCACAATTGCTCCAAGAGGCTCCAGCTCACCCCTGTGCAACAGCCCACACAAGGGCCAATGGACAAGTCTGTCTGCTCCAAAAATAATGGCTGCATCTTAGCAGAGAACAGAAACCCCAGCAGATTTGGCCCAGCCGATCAATTTCCTCATTTATTTATTTATTTTCACAGCCTACAAAATCTGGCACAGAACCAGCTCTAATTTGCAAATGCAGGCTGCACTACCAATTAAAAAATGGCCTCTGGATTAGGACAGTGAGAAGAGCACTACAGAAAGGCAAGGTGTAGAAAGATAACAGGTGACAGGACAAGAGGACAAGAGGAAATGGCTTCAGGCTGAGCCAGGGGAGGTTTAGATTGAGTATTACCAAAGAGTTCTTCACTGAAAAGGTTGTCAAACACTGGAGTAGGCTGCCCGAGACAGTGGTGGGCTCACCATCCTTGGAGGGATTTAAAAGATATGTAGATGTGGCACTTGGTAGCATGGTTTGGAGGTAGGCCTGGGTTACCTTAGAGGTCTTTCCAACCCAAATGACTCTCTAATTCTAAGAGGGAAGCAGCCAGGCAGGAAACCAGTGGAAAAGTGGGTGCTACTTACAAGGCCCTGCACTGGAGGCTGAACATGCATCAGCTGCAAGAACCTATTGCAAGCTAGGCCCCAAGTGTAGGATGCTTACTTTTAGGTGTTTTTTTCTTTTCCTTGCTGCCTGTCATCTTCTCTAGCTCACCATTTGCTTTCTTTTTTTTCTTTTTGGGTATTTCTTCATTAGCTTGCCCTTTCTGTTTCTTCTCCTTGGGCTGCCCCACAGCCCCATCCTCTCCTGTCAGTTTCCGTTTCTGAGACGTTTTCTGCTTCTTGTTCTCTTTGTCTTTGCTCTTAGACATTTTTGCAGCCTTGTCTGCTGTGGAGGATGGTTTCCTCTTTTCCTTCTTTTCTTTCTTCTCTTTTTTCTTCTTTTTCTTGACTTCCAACCTTTCCACTGTCTGCACTGCAGGGACTTTGGCAGCAGTGACCTCAGTTTCGCTCCCCGAGCTTGGTTCCCCTGACTGTGGGACAGAGAGCAGGGCATGTGATGGTGCTGGAGTCACTTGCACCTCTTCTGCTCCAACATTATTCTCTTTCACTGCAAGGGTTTTCTTGAGTGCAGAAGGTTTGAGGCTAGCATGACCTGGCTGTGTTTTTCCTGCCACCTTCTCTTTGCTGGAGGCTTCTGTGGCTTCCTGCCCTGAAGGGGTATTGTTTTCTGCAGAAATAGTGACAAAGAGAGAGAAGACAACTCAGGGAGCATCGTTACACAGATCACAGTCATATGAGGATGGAAATACGCATTTGAAGAGGAACATCCAGTTCTTCTCCCAGAAAAGCTAAGCACGTTGGCCATCTACAGCAGAGTCAGAGAAAGATGCCTCAGCCTGAGATCAAGTGAGAGAAGTGGGTGACAACATCCACAACAGCTTTGGCTGTTTGGCAAGACGGGTGAGCACAGATAGAGCAGTCCTTCGCCAGGACACCATCCCAGTAAGTCAGGGACTTCCCAAGGTGGTGGAGGTATCCACACTGCCACATTTAACCATCACCGATAGCTGACCTCAGAGCCTTCTGGAGCCCATATATAATTCTGACCTCCTCAATAGCCCTTTGCACTATGCAATGATGTGCCCAAGGGGCTAACAGGCCCATTTGAGCCTCTAGAGCAGGCCAGAGCTCAACTGAAGGTACTGGGTTCACACCTGAGCAGAAGCAGCTTCCAGTTCCAAGTTTTACAATTTGCCAACAAATCAGGGAAATGGTGGGACTTTTCCTTTCTCCACAGGTCTTCCTACTTGCTTCCCCTGCTCTGCACTCCAGATATGCTACAGAGCTCACACAAGGGGAGGCCTGAATAACAGCACTGTGTAGCAGATGTTCCTCAGCCAGTGTTTGAATCTTCCACAGAAGCTACCACTAACTCAGCACACCAATTCAGTGTGCCTCAGCTCCAGGGAGAGCCCTCCCTGATACTGTTAATTGCTGTGGTTAAAGCAGAGCGCAGAACAGACAAAGGCACGGAGCACTGAGCCTCACACACAGCTAGTATGAGCCATGTGTTCAGGCAGATGGCTGTGCCATGACCAGGGACGCCAGCAGACGGCAGCAGCGCTCCATGCTACTGGGCTCCATGATGGAGACACACTGGGAACAGGGCCCATCCCACTGACACCCTCCCCAGTGTCACTCTCCTATGCCAGCACGGCTTTGCTCCTGGGCCAAGCAAATTCCCACCCTTGCCAAAGGAGACCCACCTGCTTTGTGGTTTGCAGCCACCTGGTTGTCATCTGTGTCGGAGTCACTGCTGTCGCTGCTTGAGCTGTCGGCTGGGGCTGCTTTCAGGGGAGCCTTGGCGGGAGAGTTTGCAGCAGTCACGGCTGCCTTCCCTGGCCCCACCTCACCTACAGGCTGGGGGGAAACCGTCTTTGGCGCCTGGGGTGCTGCTGGGATCTTGGGGAAGCCCACATAACCTGTGAGGAGGGACTGAAACAGCACAGACACACTGAGGAGTCACAATAGGGCAGCCTTCCACACACCAGATACCCAGATCTGTCTTTGCTGCTACTGTCTTCATACTGCAAGTGAAGGGCCTACCTTTGGCCACCTATGGAGCCAGCTCAGGGCTACCAGGAGAGGGGCAGATGTCAGCTGACAGCCACACGAACTGGTGGCAAGAGGTTCTCCTCTTTGTTCTTGCCCAGCAAGACAGGCTTGTGGGAGGCTCCTGGCCATTAGTGTGCGCCCACGCACAGCTAATGCACTGCAGATGTGCTGCATGTCCTGCAAGTTACTTACAAAGGGAACCTAATGGCTTGGACAGGGTTAAGTTACAAATAAAAGTAGGGGAAAAAAATTCCTGCTGCTATTGGCATTGTGCACCAGTTCTCCTGGTTTAACCCTTGCAAGGTATCACCTCCTCCTGTCTCTTCTCCCAGGGAAGGTACCACGAATCCTGGACACAAGGCCTGGCTGCCTGGGGAAGCATTCCAGGTTCAAAAGCCTCTCTGTGCCCCCACCAAAAGATTTTGTCATACCACTGCACTGGGGAGCCCTCACTTCGCTGCTGGAAAACCCATGCAACTCCTTGTCTGCTGTGGCTGAGAATTGAGTCCTCTCTCAGTCCTACTTAGGATCCTAATCAGGTACCATACCTGTGATGCTGCCTCCTCCTCCTCCTCACTGGACTCCGAGGAGGAGCTGTGGGCTGGCTGAGTCCCTTCTGGTTTCTGCCCTGAGCCTGCTGGAAGAGCAGAGTTCATCCCATTAAATCCACCACTGCTGCCTGGAGCTGAGCTCACTAACCCAATACAAGTACTGTCACCCTTTAAAAGGGCCTTCGACCTCCAAAGAAAGGGAAGTGCTCTGCCAAGCTGGAGGGGAGAGACCACTCTCCAACCACTACACACCTCCCATGGGGTAGCAAAACACTGTCCCCACCCTGGCAGCACTGAGAGCATTTTCTGGAGACAACTGACCAGGTTTGGGGGGTTGCTTGGGCGTCTCTTCCTCGTCACTGTCCGAGGAACTGCTGCTGCCTGAAGTGTCCTCTGCCTGGGTGGGCAGTGCAGTCTGGCTCAGCTGGGCATCCTGCACTGGCTGCAGGCCTGGCTTCTTCACCTTGGCAGTAGAACTTCCTGGGCACAAAGCAGCCTGTGGTGTGGCAGTGTTGGCTGGAGGAGCTTTTCCCACAGGAACCGTTTGCTTCAAGCTAGAAGCAGTGGGGGCCTAGGGAGGGGAAAATGAAATAGATCTGGAAGGAGAAATAACTGCTCATTTCCACAAACTATAAGCATCAGCCCAGAGAAGAGAGGCTTGGTCTACCTCAGCCCTTCTTCAGCCACACTACTCCAGTTCATGACAAGGTTAGCCCAAGGACCTCTCATGCAGGACACAGAGACCCCAGCTACCCCTGGCCGCCAAGTGAAGTGGGAGCTGTGGGCAAGCAGACAACTGCCATCACAAAGAAGAAAGAAACCAGCCAGTCATCTGTGAGACAGGAACAACAAAGGTACCAGGACTACCCTCTGCCTATTATTATAGTGAGATAATAGTGTTTAGGATAGCATAGCCCATCTCTCCCTGCTTCACAAACACACTCCCACAGCTGAGGACACGGCACCAGCCTCAGACTCCAGAAGACCTATGTTCCCCCTCTCCCCAGGGAAGCTCCTCACTTTAGTATCCTCCATCGTTACCTTTCCTGCCAGCACGTTGTGCTCTGAGTCGCCGCTGCTTGAGCTCTCAGACACCCTGCTCACTGGAGGGACAGCGGGAGTTTTTATCCTCTTCCCTGAGGGCAGGGTGGCACTGGCCTTCGCAGCTGCCGTGCTCGAAACCGGCATTACTTTGATGTTCTGCTGGGGCAGACTCTAAAATAGATGAGAAACAAAATCAGGACAGAGCACAACCTGGAGGAAAAAGATATAGAAGCATACACCAATCCAGAACTAACTCCTGAGCCTTTCCATCATTTTCAGCACCAAGACCTTTTGGTTTTTTTCTTCTCTCCTTTACAGAACAGCTCTGTCTTCCACGAGCCTCTGAGCAAGGCCTCTGGCATAGCCAGGAGCATCAGTGAGGGCCAGCACCCCAGGAGTACCAAAAGCATTAGCTCATACCCCAAAGGAACCCATCATGAGGGCAAGCAGGCAAAATGTATTGTGCTTGGAGGCTGTGAATCCCTACCCACTGCAGCACCAACAAGACTGCAGTTGCAAACCTTTGCATAGCAGGCACTTGGACTCCCAGATGTCTACTACCCTCTAAAAATAAACACACCAAGAGTTAATTGGCAAGAGAGATAAAGACACCAACCACTGGGAAAATTTGCCTCCATGTCCAAAAGCCAGCAACAGATCAGGGAGCAAATTAACAAGAAGCAATTTTGTTGCCTCACATTTGAAACCTCCCATCAAACCTAAGTAAGAGAAATTAAAAACAGAAGGGCCAGGGGCATGGAAATCAGGCACTGACGACAGGACCAAGACATAAATGCCAACAGAGGAGGGAGCAGGAGCCACGAAGGAGCACTTGGCCTCCTGGTTTGTGTTACCAACAAGGCTACATGAGCAGCTCTCCCTCTCCAGATCTTTGACAAGCCGGGCCTTTGTGGGCTGACATTTTCCTCACAAAACATCTGGCCTTCAGAAAGGAAAAGGCAACACTCCGCCACGCAGAGCCACCAATCCAACATGAGCTCTCAGCCCTCTTACACAGAGCTCAAGTTACAGCAACTGCATTATTTTATACAATCTTAGTACTATAAACATGCTTTACTCAAGGACTGCTCAGGCTCGCTGCCTGCCCATCAGCTGGTGGGAGACAGCCATTCCATGGCCATAGCATCAGGCCAATATGGGGAAAGGCTTCCTGAGTGCACATAATGTCCCTCTCCTGGCAAAGGCACTGGCCAAGCAGGGGATGAGTATGTGTGAGATATGAAGTGTGCTTGGCCACCAAGACTTGGGCTCAGAGTATGAGCCAAGCCACCACCAAGTAGGAACATTAGCCATGTTCCTCAGTCAGTGTTTTTTCATGCAGTTTCTTAGGCTCAAACTGCAGCAGAAGCACAGAGACACCCAACACAGCTTCACACCAAGGCAGCTCTGGCTCCAGGGAGCTCAGCCACAGCCTCCCAGGACTGGCATGGAGTCACAAAAAGACTCCAGTGGGAGAGCTGGGATGGGCTCCATGACACACAGTGGCGCCCTCAGCACAGATATGGAGTCATCTTCCTTCTCCAAGGCCGGGTATGGCTTCTCCAGGTGAACGGCAGCAGGACCACTGTGCTACCCTGTTGGGCTTGTGGAGGAAGAGTACCAGAGAGCTCCAGGAGTTCAGGAGGAACCAGGCAATAGGTTGCCTGAGAGCTACACAGCTCATGGAAAGACTCTGCCTGTAGGGATTTGGCTGCTTTTCTAGTCTTATTTCCTAGAGTAGAGCAGAGGGAACAGAGTCCTAGAGGAGGTCTGGACTCATGTGCCTACTCAAGTTCCTGTTCAAGCATTCACACTCTCTGCTGCTCTCACACACTGAAAGACTGCTGTGGCCAAGACGGGCACCCAGAGCTGGGGTCAGCCAAATCCACAGACACTGACAAAAAAACCTGATCCAGCCAAGGGGAGGCTCCTCTGCACTGCTCATCACCTGCCCAACTATTACCTTCCAAATCCTGAGACCTCCAGAGCTGCAGCACTAACAGCCTACATATCCAGTGCATCAGCAGCTCCTCACCTGAGAGGGGGGGACTATTTCATCCTCTGAATCTGACTCCTCGCTGGAATCATCACTGCTGTCCACAGCTGGAGGGACTGTGGCTGGTACTGAAGCTGGTGCCTTCTTCACATTTGTTGGCTGGGGCACAGAATTGGTTTTCACTGCAGGAAAAGCATAAGAGATTGTCACTATCAGAAAGACTTGCTCTCCAGAGCAGGAGCTATCACATCAGGCTCACTGTTACATGTGTAAGGGAGAGCAGGAAATCCATGAGGATGCAGGTGAGGGATCCTGGCTACCAGGAGACTTACCAGCTGGTGCAGGCTGCCTCTGTGCCACAGGGGACTCCTCTTCACTGTCAGACGAGTCACTGCTCCCACTTTCTGAGACCTGGCTTTTCAAGGTGCTTCCCACTGCTTTTTCAGGTGGCCCAGCTTTAGCAGCCTGGCTCAGGTTGGGAACAGGCCGGGGCTGTTCTGTTAACCTCTTAACAAAACAGAAACATAAACCCAGAAACAGAGTGTTAGTACAGGTGTTGTTTAGGAGTTTAAGTGCCATTTCAGCTCAAGTGGGGTTTTGTTTTACCCTAACACAGCTGCTATAACACTCACTTCATCCATGGCATGTTAAGAGTGGAAGGGGCTTCAGTTACTGCCAGGACTGAGCTGCTGTACACGTACATTTAGCAATTTGCTTCTGACAGGAAATCTGAGTGTGTTTTACTGCATGAGCTTGCAGGCTAACAGTGCTTGTAAGGTCATAACAGCAATGCCTTCTTCAAGCAGAGATACTGGCTGGACAGGAGACTGAGGGCAGGAGAAGCACTGCAACCTCAAATACCCCACTCCACGGAAGCCTTTTATTTAAGCATGACCTACTCCCAGCTCAGTAGGAATCAGTAGGAGTTGGGAAGCCTTGCTCCATAACAAGATTCAGAGACAGTAACAGAGCAGCTACATCCTAGAGGTGCTGGAGGGCTCTGTGCAGACACAGGGGTTTGGGAACAGAGGGCAGGCAGAGATAGAGTGGGACTCACCTTGGAACTGATGCATCAACAGGTTTAAGAATTTAGAAATTTTCAGACAACAAAAACCCTCTGACACTTTCTATCTACAGCACCTGTTGGCACTCTGATGTCCCAGGACAGGCCACAGGCCACTTCCCCAAGCAACTGCTGTGTCAGCACTAGGAAGTCAAGGTCATCTTAAGCCTCAGATGTACAACTGTCAAATGAGACCCTGTCTCTCCCCTAGCCACTTTCTCAGTTTCTGCTGAGGGCTGCAGACCCTCCTGCACACTGAAGACTGGTGGTAGCAGAAGGACAGGCAGCACTTGCACAGAAATCTGGGAATTTCACCCCCTGCAGATATTCCCCAGGCTCACAGCGCTCTGTGCCCACTCAGTTTACTCCACTCATGGCTCATCTCTGGGTTGCTCTGCCAAAGAGTACATCATGTTTGCCAGGGCAGGCAGACCCTGTCCACCCAGCATGTGATGGCAGCCTGCTTTGGCACTCAGTGAGATTCCTCCTTGCCTGTACTACCCCTGCCACTCCCCTGCCATGCTGCCAACACAGTGATATACCTCCACAGCCCACAGAGGAGAACACCAGCCTAGCAGCCTCCCAGGAAGACAAATCCTACTGTGCCTCCTGGCACAACCTCGCCACAGGCTGCCACTGGGGCAGTGTTTATCATCTCCAAGCTAAACACTAAACAGACAACAGCATCTGCATGTTTATCCCATTACAGAACAGCTCTCTGAACAAGCCAAGCACATTTTGACTCTGCTTAGAGAAACAGAAACCTCCATGAGTGCTTGGGGAGGGGGGACTGCAAACCTCAGTCTTCTGTTTTGTTTTGAAACCAGTGAGTCACAATCTCCAGGAGAGAGGCCAGATTTGCAAAGCTGAGGAGAGAGAACTACTTGAAGCAGACAGAAAAATTCACACACATTACTCTGAATGTGCTAGCTCCTCTCCCTGCTGTCCCAAGCACTGCTGTGCAAGGGAAGAGCTTACCAAGATCAGAGCCCACTCACTCAGTTTTAAGTCCTTCATAGCAACAGGACTGGTTTCTACCCCCATGTGGATGCACAGCACAGGGCTGCTTGATTTAGCAAGCGAGTGGGAAAGAGCTGCCATGCAGGGGCATCCTAACACAGAAAGAACATAACAGCATCCACGGAGAAATCACTGTAAGGTTTACACAGTCTCAGAGCTTCCTGGGAGGAGGCCAAGGTCCTTCCATCCACATGAGATGGATGACAGCCACAAGTAGGATCAGGCTAGCAGCATGGCCGAGTTACACCCAGGGAGCAGGTAACACAGGCAGAGAGCTTCTGACAGCTTGGGAGTCACAGGTACTTAAGTAACTTGGAGAGGAGGAAAATAACTCAAGAGGAAATAATTTTTCCTGCTCCCTCTCCAGCCCCCAAAGCAGGAGCTGCCTGTGGCTCCATGAGTGTGATGACTCAGCTGCCGCACAACCCATCTGCCACTTGCTGGGTCCATTTGCATCATGCAGCGCTGCATGACAAGAGGGGGAACAACACTGAGCCACATGCACCCAGCACGTTGTACAATCACATTCCATCGCTGCCTGTGCACCTTGGAAGCACTGCCAGCAGATCGGGACTGAGACCAGTATCCCAGCTGTGTCATGGCCCAGCAAAGGTACAACTCTTATGTGCACAGGAACAGGGTACAGGGAGGCAGAGAGACCCTCTGTCTCTTGGGAGATTTAGTCTCTCCCCACAAGGCCTGTTGTCCAAGATAAAAAGTTGCAGGACAACTTCTGCTAGTGCAGCCCACACGGGTTTTCCTGGGATGCTCAAGGAAGACACGGGTTCCAAACACATGGATGCACGTGCATCTCACACCCACTCCTTCCAAACAGAAGCCAAAGCCTGTCCATAGAGGGTTCAAGTGCCATTTTTGGCCCAAAACAGCAGTTCCAAAAGAAAAGCAGCTCACAGCATCTTTAGGGTCACACTGTCCCCCATCACTATCCTACCCCCCAAAAAACATGCAAAACACCTTGTCAATTTCTTTGACTAAATATTCCTGAGTCTTCAGGGATAAACACACCAATTAAGCAGTTCAATTTAGGCATGATGTTCATTTTAATTGTGTTAATCCACCCCCACAGGCAAGGATGAAGCAGCTTCCAACGCTCTGTATCTGTTTGGATCTTGCACAGAAGCCAGAGGAAGTTGCAGGATACAGTAAGTCAGTGGTTAGCATATGTCCAAGTAGCAGATGGTGAGGATGAGCTAAGAAGAGTTTGACTGGGAGGACAGGACTGTGGACACAGCTAAGCCCAACAGTTTTATCTTAAGGCTTCACTCATGGTCTCTGCCTGCTGGCTACTAACATGGGAACAAACAGCCTGTTTGGCAAAAATAGAGCTCCCTTGATGACAAGCTCTTCCTTGCTGTGTCAGTTTGCAAGAAGGAAGATGCTGAAGTGGTTAAATCAGCAGGTAAAACTTGCTGCTGACAGCTTGACAGAATCAACACTGTGGGAAACAAAACCACCCCAGAACATCCTTCACCTACAACCCTGCTAAAAGGGACAAGTCTCAATGGTTCTGCAGCAGGACCCCACGGCAGAGCTACCAGAATAGCTGTTCCTGTCACCCAGAGCTGAAGCCTCACAAATAATCAATCATGCAGGAAGAGAGCAGCACAGAGCCAACTGCTAGAGATGCGTCCCCCTCCACCCACCTTAGCAGACCAAGGCTACGAAGACAAAAATGCAGAGACTTGCTGGCTCCTGCCTGTCAATACTGAAAGGACGTGTTGACAAAAAGCTCCTTGCAAGGACACGTGAGGCTCTGCCCCCGGCTTCCCCTCCTCCTTTGCAGACAATAAGTGCCATCTCCAAAAGGCTGCTTTCAGGGCACTTTCTGAAGGGCTCTGCAGCTCAGAGTTGAGGCAGAAGGTCTCAATACAATGTGCCTAAGGATGCTCAAGGAAGTGATTTGCTTCCATTCGAGTTTAACCACCTGAGTCCAGTCTGAACTCATCGTTATAGAACTCAACCAAACCCTCACAGAAGAGCCAAGACTAAGCTACCTGTGACCCTGCACCCAAGGCCCACTCCAGAGGGGCAATGCATGAGTGCAGTGAACAGCTGGCATCAAATAGGTTGCCCCCCCCTCCTCTGGTATGGCTGGGTAAGCAGAGTTAGGCTGTACTTGTTTCCAAGAAGAAAGACCTTCCTCTCTGAGGGACCAAGACACAACATACTCCTGGTGTTTCAAGGAGATCAGTAGTACCATTTAACGGATAAACATTTGTCTGTTATATCCCATTCCTTGCCACTGGGCTGAATGAGGATCACTTACCTTCTGGCTGATGGGCACAGGGAGATCCTCCTCTTCACTGCTTGATGAACTAGAGGTCTCCACTGGCTTTATACTTTCAGCAGGCTTTGTGGGAGCAGTAGTCTTTCCCAGCAGGGTTTTAGCCTGCTTTGGCACTGCTGACTTTGGTGCTGGCTTCCCTTGGGACAGTGGAAGTGTTTTTGCTGGAGAAGCTCTGATGGAAAGTGATGCTACTGGTGTAGGTTTCACTGGGGATGGGACGGCCTGGGAGGATTTTGGAGGTGGCTTTGTCTGGACAAGACATGAACAGAATGGAATAAGGCAAATCCCACAGCATCGTAATTCATTTGCTCAGACTGTAATTGAGGGAAGAGATTTCAGAAGCCCTGAGGAAAGGCAAACCCTGAAGGAAGTTTAGTGACTGGCAGGACACAAGGAATTCTTTCATCTAGCTGTGTGGGGATAGTCTCTCAAGATGAGAAACAAGATCAGACATTCTTCATGAGCCTGCTGCTACTGCCAGTCCCCTCCAATGAGGCACAAGGCAGCACTTTGCACTCTCCATAGCAGGGAAGCTGGGCTGCACTACAGCTCAACAAATCAGACTCTATTATTGCTATTTATACCTGAGAAGCAAATTCCACCATTACAATTTGCCTCTTCAGGTGGTAAAAGATTTGCTGGGAGGTTTTTTTTAAGTAAAAGTACTGATGGATTTCTTTTTTTTGTTTTAAGAAAGGCACAATGGGTTGATTAAAGCTCAGAGCAAAGACACTGTGGTGCCTTTGAACACCCCACGCCTCCTTCCTCCCACCCCTAACTTGACTTTGCAACACACCATGTGCATTTACAAAATTTTCTTTCCACTGCAGTTCCTGGCCCTGAGAGGTGTGCAAGGAGAGAGAGAATCTTGTACAGACGCACTTGGGTTACTGAAGGAAGTTCATCTTCACTGTCTGATGAGCTGCTGCTCTCTGATGTGTCATCAGGCTGTGCAACCCCCGGAACCGTTGTGGATGTAGGTTTAGCCTGGCTTGGTGCCAGCACTGTTTGCCTCACTGCATTCTTCTTGAGAGACACTGGAGCAGCAGGTGCACTTTTCACAGGTGCTGCATTAGCCTGCACTGCTTTCACAGCTGGCTTTGCCTGGGAACAGGCAGAACAAAAGGAACAGGAGAATCAGGTCACACCTCAGAAGAAAACAGCTGAGAGCTCTAACTGCATGGAATGTTTTAAAGCAAGCTACCTTGCTAACTTTGACAGGACAGGCTCATTCAGACCCATGGGCTGTGGAGTATCTGATGCAAGCCACTTTCTCCACAGAATCTCTGACTGTATCTGTGACACTGCACACCAATCACCTCTTACAGATCAAAGGATCTCCCTCAGCTTCAGCACTAGTAGAAACTGGGATGGAATGGTTGATGCCGGCAAGGGTTAATAGGGCTCTCAGCCACACAGCATGTTCTTTGGATTTGGGAATCTCACACATCCAAGGCAAAAGGTGTTGTCAGAATACAACACTGCAGCATTTCCTCTCATCTTCAAAAGAAGGGAAGTGACTTCCTAGGGACAAAGAACCTGTGTTGGAGAGGTTACCTGGACTGCTGGAGTTGCCAGCTCCTCCTCCTCGGAGGATGTGTCCTCACTTGATTCCTCACTGCTGCTCTCGGCAGCCCCAGCCGCCTGCTTCGGCTCTGAAACACAAGCGAGGAGATGTTACAGCTGCTGCCTGCTCTGAGCCCCCAGAGAGTGACTCTAATGTGGCTTTTGAAGTCAGTGAAACAAAACAAGCTGTAGAGAGAGCTAAGGGGATTTGCAGGGAAGAGGACCCAGCCCTGCTGAAAGCATCAGTGGCCTGCTGGGAACAGCTTCTCCAAATGTTGGCCCACAAACACAACCCTAAGAGTGCAGGCAGAGATGGGAAATGCTTCCTGGGCACCCTCTGACCCCATGGGGAGCTGCCCAGCCACACACAGCTCCCTGCAGGGGCACCCAGCCTGGCTGGGCCTCCCCTGGAAAACAGCCAAGAGAAGGATCATTTTCAGAGTTTCAGCGGTCTGTGCCTCACCCCCTCCTCCAACACACAAACACACGCTTCAAAGCGCTTAAAGATTTCCCTACAGACTTCAAAAGCCAAAACTAATCACTTTGCAACTGGGAATAAAGAGAAAAGACTGCAGTGCCTTTTCAAAAAGCTGAAAGTATCTGTAGCATCAGTACTCCATCCCCTCCAGACATGCTATGCTGTTACCCCCAACCCTGTAGTGCTGGGTGTTGCCAGACAGACATCTTAGCACAGAATCTGCTGCTTGAAATGGGAGCAAGCATGTTGGATTCATCCCACGGAGCTCCAGAGCTGGCTGCTTTGCAGTGTTCTAGCAGCCTCCCCAAGGAACAACCATCACTCTGAGCTTTCCAGCAAGGGAGCTGAAAGGAACATGCTGAAGGCACGTCTCAGACTTGACTTGCAGCAGAGCAGGAGCACAGACACACACGCACAGACACACAGACACACACACACACATTTACCACACCCTGCAGGCTCCTCACCCGCTTTGGGGGCTGAGGCCTTCACAGCCGGTGTCTCCTTTTCCTCCTCGCTCTCAGATGAGGAGCTGCTGCTGCTGGAACTTTCCGGTGCTTTGGTCATTACTGGTGCTTTGCTTTGCCCTACTTTGGCCACGGCTGCTGTGGCATGTCCTGGTTTCCCAGGAGGGGACAGTTTCTGGGCCTTGGCTGGAGCTGCAGCTGGAGCATTGGGCTGCTGCTTGTTGGAGAGCACAGCTCTGTTGGGAGTAGGGAGCACAGCTGCCCTGCCCACCGGGGCAGTGGGCTTGGGAGGGGAATGCAGGGAGTTGGCAGCTTTGGCACCCACCACAGCTGGTGTCACCTACAACAGAAACAAGAAAATTAGAAGCCTACATGCAGATGAGGAGCTAAACTGGAGACAATGTAGCTTCAATAGCAGTGTGGCAACCAGGTGAGCTCTTTAAGGAAGTACTTGGGAGATATCTAAAAGAAGGCTTATGGTAGCACAGGAGTGTCATTTTAATAGGAATTCCACACCAGCCCACAATTCTACACATGCCAGTGAGTCTGGGACAGTCCTGACCTCAGAGGACCATCAGCCTTCAAAGCCAAGAGAATTGCCTTACCGTCACTGCACCTTTCCCAGGCAGCGTCTCCTCTTCTGACGAGGACTCATCCTCCTCACTGCTTTCTTCATTCGCTGCCAGGTTCGTGGCCAGAGAAAGGCTGGCTGCTGCACAGGAGAGAGCCACAGAACAGCTGTGTGAGTGTGTTTCGCACACCAACGTGGCCTCCAGTTTGCAAGAAGGTCCCAGCAGTAGAGCAGGGTCCCACCTCCACACCTGCCCCAACACCACCATCACTGCTGTCCCTGTGACAGACAAGTTCTTTGCTCCTGCACCCCATCCTTCTCCCCAGCATCAAGACAAGGATCCTGCCAAGACCTGCAGGTTTCCAAAGGCTACAGGAGATGAACTGAGCCAAAATGTATCATGGGTTTTTGTTAGACTCTGCAAGCCAACACTGCCCACACCAGCTGCACCAAGGATCCATCCCCACCTCAGACAGGGGGCACTGGCTTACCAGACCACCTAACAAATCCTCCCCTCATCCATGGAACCAACTAGTGCTCCAGAGTGGGCAGCAAGAGGCACCCAAGGCTTCATCCAAGCAACAACACCATCCCTCCTCAATGAATCATAACACCTTTTTTCTAGCTTCAGCAGACATCTGTGCTCCTCAGAAACTCCTCATGAGAAGAGGGTGCTAAATTAGTTGTCCTATTTTTCTAAGAGCACAAGGGAATAGCCATCACTTTACAAGCATTTTCTCTAGCCAAGCAAGCTGGGTTGCTCCTACACAAGCCTCCAGTCCTACTCTGTCAACTCCAGGGAGATGAAAGGCTCCTACCATTTGCAGCTTTTGCCTTCTCTTTCTCATCCTCTTCTTTTTCTGAGCTCTCAGAGCTGCTCACAGGATCAGGAACTCTGATCTTTTCTGGGGTGGCTGCCTCCTCATCACTCAGCTTTCTTCTCCTGGAATTTGGGGGAGTTCTAGGGAAGCAAAATTGTGTCAAAACATGTAAAATTCATCTTGAATTAACTGGAATACAATTATTAATTTGCTGTGATGTCAGGCCCCAGTCTAAGGACAGGCAGTGTCATTTCTTTACAGCTCCTAAGGGAGTGGGAGAAATACTTCTCTAACCTGCCAGGGGCATCTCCAGCCCTTCACAAACTCCCAAGAGCAACAAATCCTTGCAATATTCAGGAGATACTGAACCTAGACTTTTTTTTTCTGTGCCCTAAGCAGACTCTTTCTCACTTTAGCAGAGAAGTAAAAACATGTATGGTCAGGCTGGTGCTTGACACAGAGCTAAGGCATCCTACAGAAGAAATTCCATCTCCAAGAGGCAGCTACAGTTACAGAGTTATGAAGCACAGCCCCAGGATTAGGGCAGTGATCCCCAAATGGGTCCTGGTATTCCATAAAGCCAGAAGAAGTGAATTTGAAAGCTAAAAAATTCATCTGAACTTGGGCTCACAGGTCAAAAGGAAAGGAAAGTCAGGTTGCAGAGATGTTTAAGAAACAAACTGGCTGGACCTATAGAAGATGTGTTGGAAAAAGGGGAGGAGGAGGCCACAGATAAGCATTAAACACTTAAACTGTTCAACTGGGTTAAAACACTAGGCTGGAGAAAGGATTTAGAGCCTGGAGGAATCTACCTGTACCAAAACAGACGATGCAGCTAAAGTTACACATGCTTTCATTTGACAATTGAAGGGAACAGATTTGCTTTATTATAAGGATAACACTAGGCACACATTGGTGTGATTCACACAGGCAATGCTGCTCAGCCTGGAGACACACAGTTATCAGAGACCAATATCCTCACTTCTGTGCCAGTTTAGCTCATTTTATTTGTTCATCTGTTTTAAAAACAAGATTAGTTTAACAGTTTGGAGAGTAAAGATTGTGCTTGCCATCAGAGCGTTCTGCCAGCACAGCTGTAATAGCAAGTTTTGTGCACGCAGGCAAATCCAAAGGCACACTTCCTATTCCAAAGTCCTGGTAACTACTCCAGCAATCTTTTCAATACAACAACAGGGCACCCCACACAGGCAGCTCTGATCCTGCAATACCTTCCTGATCTAGTGGCAGCTGACAGCACAACACAGGCTGCTGTGAGTGATCAGGAGCTCAGGGATAATGTGTGAGGGGAAGAAATGATGTCTGCTGTCCCTGCAGCATCCTGGAAGCACCTGAGGGGTGCAGGGCTCTGGCTGGTCCAGCTTTCTCCTGCTCCTAGGTCCCATTCCACCCACTCCCTGCATCCTCCAAGTGTAAATGCCAGCTCTGGAGGGAGGCCACTCCTGTAAGTGAAGTCTCAGCTTTTATGTTCACTCAGGAAGAGTTTGTGCCAGACAGCACCAAGGATGCCTTGGTGAGATAGGCAAGAGCCACAGGGTAGTTTAAGGAAGGACATTTTGAGGCCAAAAGCCTATGGAGTAACAACTGGAGCTCACTCACAAGACCACTGCAGGACACCTTCTGGATAAAGAACTACTGGTCAACACATCCCTGCTTTTGACTCCAAACCAGGCATAACTCAGGCAGGCCAGGAATAACAGACACCTTTGAGGGGCACGACCACAACAGAAGGGTGACACTAAAGAAAAAGGAATTAAACCTGAGGCGAGCCCCCTGCCCCCCAAGTTTAACAGCAGCAGTGTCTGGGGGGGTTTGCTGGAGCAGGCAGGACAACGAGCACGTGAGGAGGTCACCATCAGCACCCACAGGAGCAACAAACTGTTAGAGGGAGGAACTGCAAAACTATTTCTGGGCTGCTGCACCCTCACAGAGACCAAGCCCTTCCCCTGCTCAGGTGTGGAGTACAACAGCAAGGACAGAGGCAGCAGGTGAGGCACAAGGTGTTCCAGCAAAAACACATCTTTGAAGGAAACACTTCCCAAGGCTGCTGGCACAGCCATGCAGAGCAGCATCCTCACTCCAGCACTCCCAGCTTCACGGATTCCCTGGATAACCCAGCACTGAGGCTGCCAAAGGCCTCTCTGCAGACCTGGACTCTGACATTCAACCAAAGCAAGCCCTGGGTGTGTGTCACTGTCACTGCACCCCACGGATGGGAAGGCTCCAGGCTGCAGACATTCCCATGGGGAATATGTAAGCCTTGGGAACGTGTAAGGGCTTGAAAGGACAGGCTGAAAACAAGAGAATTCCTCTGAATCAGATCATTCGTGGTCTGTACCAAGGCTTGAGTCCTTGCAAGAGCTTTGGCATTTCAGCATCTGCTCAGTATCTCTGTTCTTGGGTCAACACTCCTGCAAAGCACATGGTTTTACAAAGAAAGTGAAACAGAACAGGAGAACTGATTTCTGACAGTAAAGCACAACTCCTTGAGCCTCATAACATTCCAGTATTAATGAGCACAAACAACATCAACTGTTCTAAAGTAACAACTTATCTCCAAGATCAGGAGATTTTAAACCAGAGTAATCCTGAACACCTGAAATGAACTTCTGTGAAACCAGAGGTTAGGAGAAAAGCCTGCTGAGCACGGTTATCACTGGAAATACTCTGACAAGGGGGCAATCTAGCAAATAAAGATCACACACATGCCATGCAGCCTGGATGTTAGCACAGCCTGGCATCCATCTGATACTCATTAGCTCCTTTGACTTACTTTTCCCAGTGGGTAAAGATGTCCTCGAGAGAGGTCGAGAGGGAAGGGAGCAACTTCTGTGAAAGCAGAGGGGACACCAGTCAGTGATGTGCGCCGTTTCAGGATGCGACCACCAGACAGGAGCAGAGACCGCAGGGGCCCGTCCAGGAATCCGCAGAAGAACGGCCCGTGCCCTCCCCACACACGCTCCCGGTGAATCCCCCAGGGCCGCGCGCTCCCCTGGGGGGCTTTCCCCGCAGCAGCACATGCACCGGCAGCACAGGACGGCTCTATCCGGGGGGCTGCCAGCCCTCTCCCTTCTCCCGGGGCTGCTCGGGGCCGGGGACAGCCTTCTCCCGGGGCGGGGAGCGCCCGCTCGGGGTCGGGACAGCCTGCGGGCACTGGGAGCATCCGCTCGGGGCCGGGACACCACGTGGGAGCAGGATGCACCTGCGGGCCGGGGTGAGACCACGAGTCCGCAGCCCCAGAGCGCGCCCGGCCCGCACCGGCGTCGCACCCGGTGGTCGGTGAGGGTGCCAAGGGGGGGCCGGGCCCTGCAGCCCCCGCGAGGCCCGCGCGCTCCGCGGGATCACCCGCCCC
>VWZD01012575.1:186858-366893 GCA_013396695.1 Sakesphorus luctuosus
GGGCGGGTCACCCCTTAGGGGTTCCTCACAACACCCCGGCGGGGGATGAGGGAGAAGGGAAAGGGGGAAGCGTCGCGTGGAGGTCTCTCATCGCCCCCGGCGAGGAGAATGGAGAGTGGCTGGGAGTCACCTCGTGGTGGCCCCGCACATGGGAAAGGAGGGTCACACCATGGGGGTCTCTCACACCCCCCGGCAGGATGTGGGGGAGATGGAAAAGGGGGGTCACCGCCCGACCTGGCCCCTCGCACCCCCTGGCAGGAGATGGGGGCGAGCTGGAAGGGGCGGGCTGGCAGGATGGGGGTTATTGCAGCACCTCTATATCTAATTCTGTGCATTTCAGAACAATCTTGCCGCAGGATTCATCCGCGGTGCTGATTTAATGCCGAGTGGACATTAAGCTGCTCAAACAAGCAAAGGGTGAGAGAGAAGAATCTGCTCCTGATGCAGAGCAGCTGTTGGAGAGGAGCCTGTGACAGAGGGGCTGCCCCGCTGCCACCCACCCCATCCCGCACTGATACTTTCCAGGAAAAAGTCTGGCTCCCATCACTTCGGCAGGGGTTTATTTTTGGAAGGTTTAATAATGTCCATGGTGTGCCTGTCGCTCATGCAAAATACAGACCCTTTATTTGTGTTCATAGGAGGATTAAATATAAAACTGGCTTGGCTCCAGCTGGCTCTTGCACCAAACATCTCTGACACCAGTATCGTCCAGAGCTGTAAAGCCACAGTCCAGGTGGCAGTTTTACAGCTCCTGTAAATGAATCCCAGACCTTGTTGGTCCTTTCTGGGCCTGACCTCCCCCTGCACAAGTGGGCAGTGAGGCCTGGCATGAATGTGGCCACAGCACAGAGCGACGCTGTGGCTGCCCCAGCGATGGTGTCCCAGCTCTGCTGCTGCTGCTCTGAGGTGACCTGAGGTAACCAGGTCTCAGCTGGTGGCCTGGTTTGGGGTCCTGGTTCTCCTGACTGGAGAGGAAGAGCCAGATGGAAGCATCCTGAGGTGGAGAGCAGAGAAGCGTGTCACCTGGGGAGGCTGTGGATGGGGCTGAGTGGGCTGAGGCAGCCTGGGGACATTGACTTCATGGCATTGACATCCCTGGGGACATTGACTTCATGTCCTATGAAAGTGTGGTTGGGTGGAGATGAAGCCCCCAGGGTCTACAAAGCCCTCTGCTGCAGGTACATGCATGAACAGATTTGGACCTACTTTGACATGGTCTGGAATGGTTTTATACCTCCAGGAATTTGCTTTATATAAAAAAATCCCCAAATGTGAACTAGCAGAGCTCCCACCACCAGCCTGGTGATTAGAGGAGCTGCTGCCCAGGACTCAGGCAGGAAGGAGCAGAGGGTTCCTCCTCAGCAGCAAAGCTCTCCAAACAAATGTCAAACTATTATGTGGTGGAGGGAATTGCAAAAACACTGTTTGGAGAGTTCTGGGTGGAGGGTGGATGGGACATTTAGTGCTGGGAGGATGGCAGGTGACCAAGTGCCAGCAGGAAGACAAAGGAGGGGAGTACATCCTGATAACACTGAGAAGGGGTAGGACAATACAGGCAGACCCTCAGCTCAGGTATGGGCAGGAGAGGGGACCACAGTCCTGCGTGGTGGCAGTGTGTAGGTCTGGGTTGGAGGTGTCCTGCCAGCCCAGCTTTTCCAGAGCTCTGATCTCTGTGCCAAGGGATGGTGCTTCACAGGGTGCCCAGGGAAACTATCTGCATTAGTTTCCCCCAGGATTCAGGTGCCAAGAGTCCAACAAACCCCCGCTCTGTTGCATTTTCAGGCCTCCTCTTCTCCCATGGCTCGGGACTCACATGCACTAGAAAGCATAAAGGGTTTGGCTTTGACCAACTTCATAGAAGGCGAAAAGACAAATGAGCACAGATGGAAAGAAACACTTTCAGGAGAGTTTGCTCTGGAGAAAGGCAAATAGAGGACACTAAAGCCCTGAGCACCCATGCACAAATGGCTTGAAAAATTGACTCCATTTCCCACCCCCAGCTCCTGTGTGTCTTCACAGGTCTGCCACAGTTCAGGGTCACCTGAGGCCAGAGATTCACACCCTCAAACCACAAATACCCTCAGCAAACCACAGTGCAGAGCCTGGGAATAACACAACCCACTTGAATGAAGAAATCTGAAAAAAAATAATATGTGTGCTGCACCACAATTACAGGTAGAGAAAGTATTTGAGGTGGTTAGTAAACATGTCAAAAAATAAATACAGCTATTCAGTCAGCAAACAGCTGCATGATTATAACCAGGAAAATATACCCCAGCCCAAAGCCAGCTGAGACCCAACAACACATGCACTTATTAAGGAGTGATATTTGTGTGTGTGCATTTTCTGTTGCGAAGTTGAAAATATTTTGCCCACTCTTTATTTTAGGAAGGTGAAATACCTCTAGTGGATTTTAAAACCCAGCCTCTTGGGTATGCATTGCCCATGCCAAGACACTGAGTCACAGAGAAATCAGAGGAAGCTGCTGGAAATCCAGACAGGGGATAAAACAGCTGTAATTGAGGAGCCAGCTCAGCTCCATCTCTAATAAACACACAGCCCTGTCCCTGCCCTCAGCCTTCCAGCCGAGGGCTTTGCTCGCTGCCACTTTCACATGCTCTCTGGTTATTGCTTGGGGTCAAACTTGTCCACGCCTATTCCCTTCTGAATGACTGCTTATGTCTGGGCCAAGCCCGGGTTCAGGGAGTGTGCCTGCAGGCTGCAGAGTGCTGTTCTTCCTCCGTTGTGCCCAGTGGGAGCTGACAGCCTCCAGGCACGTCTGCTGAACCCTTGGGCTTGCAGGGACACGTTGCTGCTCTACAAGCTTTGGTTTAATGTATTTGTGCACACATAAGTTTGTGGCAAGTTGTGTGTTATAGCAGTCTGGGACACATCTCCCATTACCATTTGACCTTTCTGTTTGGTGTACATGGGGTTGCTTATGCCTGTTTAGGAGTTGCAGAATGAAGGGGCTTTGTGATGTGTAGGGGGTTATAAATGAAACTGCAAGCCGAGTTTAGGATAATCTTCATGGCCCAGTTCAGAAGCTGAGCTGAATTTCCTGGCTCTGAGTACCTTGTCCAAAGAGCTTTGAGCCCTTTCCCTCCTAGAAAGAGACCCTCGAGGGTGCCACCAGGTTTGAGCAGGGAAGGCAGGATGGAGGAGGCAGGGATGGGGTGGGACAAGGTTCAAGAGGTAGATGGAGATGAAAGGTGTTAAGAGACAATGAGGAGAGGAGGTGGGACCATGAGAGAGGAGAAGGGGGAGGAGTGAGGGCATAGAGAAATGGGTTCTCCTTTTCAAGGGAAGATGAGTCAGGGAAGGGTGGTAAGAAGTAAAGGAAAATCTGAGGGATGGAGAAGCAGAGGAAATGACCAAATTAGCCTGGGGAGATTTGCTTACTGGGGGCCCTTCTTGGGTGGATTTGCTCACTGGGGGCCCTTCTTGGGCAACTCTGTGTGTGACGGGGGTTTGCCAGGTGCTGTTCTGCAGGGCTTTGAGTCATGGTTGTTACCAGCATCTCTCACCACCATCTGCGTAATGTCCCGGGTTGTAGCCAGGCCCAGAGGCAAAATTGTCACTGGCCAGAGTCACGGCCCTCTGCCCAGCTGGTGGGCTCAGGCTTTGCAAGGACAAGGAGCTGCTTTGGGAACAGTCTGACTCAGGAATTCTGTTTTATTCTCCCTGCTTTGTTTTGCTGTTCTATCCCCCCTCCTCCTTTTTCTTTGTCTGCTAATGCACAGCAGATGGGAGGAAATGCCATTTTAAATGCCACAGCATCCTGATGAAATGCGATGGGTTATGGCAATCTTGGATGAATCATGACATTTGTGTACATGGCCCTGGCCGCACTCGGGCAGCTCTCTACCTACAGTTTAGCAAAGACGCTGAGGATTGTTCAGGCAGCCTCAGCAGTCTGGTGGCAGGTGCCCTTCCAGACCTGGATGTCCAAGTCACATTCATTAATTAACCAGCCTCATTTGTGGAACCCAAACAGAGCCTGTGGCACTTTACCAGTGGTGAAACCAGCATTTAGTTTTGAAACATCTGCTCCACGCTGCCTTTAGGGACTTGAGGGTTATAAATGACACTCATTTCCCATGTTATATTCGTAGGATTTTTGCACAAGGTGGAAGAACAAGATTGAGAGAGCCCAGCCTGGTGCAGCACAGCCCTCCCCTGGCACCTCCAGCTTAGCTGTTGGTCCCTCTGGAAAGCTGAGCTGTGTCCCCAAAGCTGGGATAGATCCACAGAGCCAAAGCTGAGGGGATTTCTGTGATGTGGCCACTTGCTGTTGGGGCTTTGCTTGGGGTGATCAGATCATTTCTCCTAAGCTATGAGGCAGGTATCAAGTAATATTGACTCACTCTCTGGTAGCTTGCTGCCAGATGAGAAGGAGCAGCTCAGAAGTTAAAAAAAAAACCTAAAAAATACTTATATACATATCCCAACAGCTCCATCACTGAAACTCAGAGCAACCCAGCCCTTTAACTTTCAAACTAATTAACTGGGGGAAAAAAGTCACCTCTAAGCCTGCAGAATATAAAGCAGTTTTTAAATTTCGGTAGCTGAAAGAACAGATTTGAGAACTCCAACGAGCAGAAGATATGACATTAAAATTGGTTGCAATATGCTTAACAATCTCGTTTGGAGTGTCTCTCTGGCTGTGTCTCACTGCCTGTGTGTCTGCTGGCGTGGCAGTTATTCAGCGCTGGCACTGAACATTGAGTAGCATTAAGCCATTTAATTTCTCATTTTTTTGGTAGCAGATCTAATATCCATCGATGCAGCGAGCAGAAGGGCTGTTATTGTTAATCACCCCCCAGCCCAGCCCTGTTTTCCCCCAAGGTTCTTGCTCTCATTTGCAAACCTATCCCTGTTAAAAGGCCTGGCAGCCTCGAGTGCAGCACAGCCAACACCAACAGCCACAACAGCTCTGCTGTGTTGATCCAGGGCTCAGCAGCTCTACCTGGAAGGAGAAGGAAGGGGCTGTGTTTGTCTCCACGAAGTCAGAGATCTGAGGTATTATTTTTCTCCCAACGGTATCCTTTGGTGCTTTAACTGAAGTCAAAAAGCACACAGTAAGAAAAGGAGGGGAAGGGAGGAGCAGGGAGAGGCCGGGGCTGCTTGTACTAGGGTTGTGCTGTGGCTCCTGCCCTTCCAGCATCCTGAGCTTTTTCAACTCCATTCTGAGCAGAGCAAAACTCTTGCTCCTGGTTATGTGGCCCAATGTAAGCCTGTAACTTCACTCTGGGAGAGTCAGCTCCTGTTCATGCTCCCACCAGACCAGAAGAATTTGTCCCCCAGCACCAGGGTCTCTGCCCCACAGTCTCTGACTATAAACACCACCTGTGGCCAGACAGTTTGCTCTGAATTCCCCCTGTGTAGAGACTGGAGGGCTGGGAAAGAGCAAAACTTGCCAGGGCAGAATGGCTGGGCAGGATGGGTCACCCAGGGGAGGACATGCCATGAGGAGCATCACTGTGCCAGCTGCATGTCCCACTGCCCTCCCTGTCAGCACTGTCCTGGTGTGGGCATAGCCATGTGCTGGCAGTGGGGATGCAGCAATCTGAAAACAGGGGAAAAAAAGAGAAAAAGTAAGTAAGAATTCAGGCCTTTCTTTCTGAGGGTTTCTGCTTTATACATTAGCATCCCTTTTCAGTCCCCTCATGCCTGAGCGTGGCTCCTGGGCATGAGAGAGCGCCATTAATGGGCTCTTGATGTGTGTTTATTTCGTTTAGCACATCCTGAGTGCCGTGGTGAGGGCTTCAGAGACGTTCATTACGCTGATTGCTTTCCCTGCTTATGAAGATGGAAAAAGCCACAGTGGTTAAGTGAGTGGAGTGGACAGATGCCAGATGCATTAGTGCTCTGGCCATTCACGGAAGCCCCTTCGTTAGGTGTCTTGCCTCAGAAGGAGGAGGATTGTGAAGGATACAGCTTCCCCATGACGTGCACCCACTGAGGGGGGACCCCACAAGGGACTACTCATGTCTGGAAGGGCTCAGTCTGAAGGCAGGGGAGACTTTTGTGAGCACATCCAGCATAAGCCTTGCCTTGTGCTGTGGTGGTGTCAGCCCTTCCTATTGCTTGTAGTATGAGCAGCCAGGAGTGGGCAGGGTCCTGCTGGGTCCTGCCAGGTCTAGCCAGGTCCCGCTTACAGCATCGGCAGGGTCCTGCTGGGTCCTGCCAGGTCTAGCCAGGTCCCGCTTACAGCATCCTCATCCTCCAAAAGTGTGTGTGCTGAGCCAGCCCAACAGGCTGCAAACCTGCCCAGGGCAGGCAGCCACAGCAGGGGAGGTGGGTCACCCAGCATGAGCAAATGCCTGTGAAGCCTATAGAGACATTCCTCTCTGTGTGTCAGTTCTGAGATGGGTTCCCCTCTTGTGCTGGAGGATATTGCTGTGAGGTTATACAGTACATGTGTGTTGTGGGAACCCACTCAGCTGGGTGATGCCCCACTCGTAAGGTTCTTTCTCTGAGTGGATGCTCAGGGAACCATCCCTGAGCCATTACCTGACCACCTTCCCTATTCTCTGACAGACAAAGACATGGACAGGATGGAAGGTTTGTGCTCCTAGTACCCATACCTCTTTCCTCTTGGGCTTCCCAGGTGGACTGTGGAGCACCTTGCCTTTGCTCATGTGGGATGCAGCCCCACAGTGGCTCCAAAGACGTTTTCTAGATTCATATAACTTACCTTGGTGTACCAGAAAAACTCAAGTTTAATTCAGGAGCAACATGTGCTTGTGTAGAAGTAAAATGGAAGAGGATCAGGTTTGGACTTGCACTGATGTAGGCAGCTGAGATGGGCTTCTATAATAACATCAGTCCCTGTTCCCCCTGCCTTGCTAAGGGGACAGCATGGCCAGAGATGCCTGTTTGTCCATGTATGACAACAATACATAGGAATTACAAACAGATTCTTGCCTTATCTTGCCCGAGGGTTGTTGCAGTACAGGGATTTATTTTGGCTTTTGTGCCAAAAAAATGTATGCAGAGATTCCACCAAAGCCCATATGTATGTTTCTCTTGGAAACAGAAGAAAACCATTATGCGAAAAAGCCCTGCACTGTTATTAATCTCTGGGGTTTTATCCAAGTTTCATTAGGAATCTGGACATACTTGAAATGGCTTTTAGATAAAGCTGAATGAATCTCTCTCTATCTTAGAGGCTGGTGTGGCTTAATTTCCTAGCTGAGATTTGGGTGGGTTGAGAATTAGGTAGGAGATTTCCAGCCACCTAAACTGGGAAGAAGGGAGTGCTTTAAAGCAACCCAATCTGAATGACTCGCAGGCACTTTCCATGGCTTGCTGGGAGCGTGGGGTGAGCAGGGATGTCTTGGTTGAGGGAAGCTTTTCCTTGAACCAGATGGGCAAGAAATTGCCCTGGAGACATGTGACTCATAGGGCAGAAGAGCCGGGAAAGCTGATCCTCTGGGGGTGGACAGCCTCTTTGAATCCCTGGGAACAAAAGGACAAAGCAGGGATGCTGGAGTGAGGAGGATGCTGAAGGCACTCCCCTGCCTTCCCTGGACCAGGGGTCTTGAATGTGGCCACCACAAAGCCACAGCAAACCTGCCAGCCCTTGTAAGCCACAAGAGGGTGACAAAGTCCCATCCTGTACTGCGGTGGCCCTGGACAAACCCAAAGTTGTCCCTGGCTAGCAGAGGACAGCAATCCCCTTTGGAGGGCAACCAATGGCTCTTGGAAAGTCCTTGATGAATTCCTGGATGGGAGAGAGTGCTGGCTGGAAATGTGATGCTGGTATTGAGGACTTGTGGAGTTTTTATTTCCAACTAGCTTTAGTTGGTATCAGTGCTGGCATTAGCAAACCATTCCTGCTGCCAAAAGAGGGAGGAACTCCCCAAAATCACTGTAGCACACGGAGAGAAACCTTGCCCTTGCTTCATGTTGGTGGTCTAATGGGAAACCCATATTTTAAAGTAATTTTGGAAAAATGGAGAGCTGCTCCATGTCTGTCCTTTGTGCTCATGGAGAGCTGCATGGGCAGCCAACCCAGTGCTCCAGACACGCTGGGGGTTGGGGACAGGGCTTGGTAGAGGAGCCACCCAAACTCAGACAAGGCTGGGATGGAGGTAGCTTGTTGCCACTACAAAGGATGCTCCAGGAGCATCTCTGCCACCTGGGAGTGGTACTGAGAAGGAAAGATGCTCCTGGTCCTGTTCTGTCTGCCTGGAATGTCCTCCAGGTGACAGTGTATGGTCACTCAGGCACATCACATCACACAGGCTGCAGCCTTCTCCATGACCATGTACTACTGGTTGTGTTTTGGCCCTATGGGAACTTTGAGGCAGATCTCAACCCTTGTGCCCTTCCCTGAGAAGAAGCAGTGGTCCCTGCTGCCTCTTCTCTCTCCCTCTGAGGCTGCCACATCCCCTGTGGTGCGGGGTGGGCAAGGAGCACAGGGCTTACAGCAAGATGATCTTTGCAATTCCGCTTCTGGAGGGACTACCCACGTTTCTGAGCAGCTGCCTGAGGCACTGTCCAAGACAGCGGACTGGAGTGCTCTGGGAGGTTTCCAAGCTGGAGTCTCATCCTCCCTCTGTCCCAGGAGGCCAGGGCAGCGGGTGTGGGCTTGACGGCATCTCCGGCCTGGAGCGCCAGCCAGCTCCCTTGTAACTTCATCTGTGGCTGGGATGGGAAGAGCCTGCAGTGCAGCAGACTGGAGGGTGGCTCTGCCAACCTCTGATCTTATCTGCTGCCAAGAGCAGGCTAGGGGGGGCCTGGCCATGCCTCCCTGCCTGGCCAGAGAGCTGGGCGATGTTTTCCCATGGAGCTTGGATTTGTTTTACCCCTCAGGCTGTTGCATGAGTGCATATATGGATATGGTATTTTGGAATGTTTATTTGCAAATCCCCTCTCTCCCATCTGTTGTTTACACTGTTATTGGTAAAAGGATGAGGGGACAAAGAGTTGATTGCACCTCTGGGTGCTTTGGGGCATGCCTGTGGGCCAGGGAATGTGGGGTGATGTGAAGGAGTGTGTCTGGGTAACACAGGCTTTTTCTTGCAGCTGCAACTTCTTCACTGAGTTTATACTCCAAGGAGATTCTTCTCTGTTCTCTTAAATACTAGAAGTAATTAGATGCTGCTTATGAGTTATTGCTTGGACTAAACAGTCTGGTTTCATTCAAGTGGTCAGCATGAAATGCCTGATAGCTTGGTATAGGGAAAAAAATAAGAAAGACTCCTCTCTCAGGCTCCAGGGATTTGCTGTGGGGTTAAACCCCACCTTTCCTTGCCCTCCTGGAACTGTGATGCTCTCCCAGAGGGAGGTGGGAGAAAACATTATCTGCCTTGGGAAGGGTAGGGAAGGTGGAAGAGGGGCTGATTCTGTCAAAACCAAGGGGGTAGGGGAGTTTGGTGGAGAACAGCTGATTCCATGCTTAGCTCCAGTCCCACAGCAACACGCAGGAACATTTGCTGCCACTCCCCAAGCCAGAACTGTGAAAGCCTAAAGCCAATGTTAACGACCAGCTTGCAACACTGCTGGATTTTACAGACCTCAGTGAAAATTGTGACAATAAATCTGCCTCAGGCTCCAGTCGTTAACTTGTCCTCAATACCACAAAAATCCCTGCAGATTTTGTGTTTACTTTGGCCCTGCAAGTGCCGTGCTCTGTTGCAGTGTTAATGGCAAAGAGCTTTTCGTGGCCTTGGACACAGCGGCTCTGGTTTGGATGAGCCGACAGTGGAGAGCGCATGGAAGGAACAGGCTCCGTTTGGTGCGTTCAGCACATTTTATCAGCTTATCCGATCCGTAGGCAGATGAAACAGTGCAAGTCAGGCAGGGTGAGAAGAGATTTCCCAACAGGGTAAGCAGGCATTTGGAGGCAGGAGGAGTGTGGGAACTGCAAGGGAGAGGAAGGTTTGGGACCTGGGGCTGGGGAAGGCTCTGTTCCCTTCTCCTGGCAGACATCTCACTCTGGGGGGCAGGACTGTGCCTGGCATCCCCCTGCATAAGCTCTGTATTTACCTTACTCCTTGTGCCATCCCCTGGACATGGAGCCACATTCTGATGGATCCCAGAGACCATCCAGAGACGTGATGCTGAGGAGCTGGACCAGGGCTGACCTGCGCAGCCGTTCCCACGTTATCCTGGCATCTGTGGGCTCTGGTCACCTAGCAACTGTGCATCAGATTGCACAGCAGCATTAAATAAATGGTGTTCAGCAGGACCATGAACCCTGCTGGGCCCCACATCCGCATCCCCACTGCTGGAGCCTCAGCTCTGGCAGCTCTGCAATTGCCAGCACACAGCCTGTCATGTGCTGCCAGGGCAGCTACATAATCCATGTTCATGCTTTCTCCTTCCCAAATCTCCTCAACCAACCTGGATTTAAGCCAGTTCAGTGGCACCTGGTACATTGGGAACTGCTTTCTGCATATTTGAGAATCGACTTCTCCTGGGGCGGGATCCCAACCCCACTTTGACTTGGATCCTGGGGCTGAGCTACATCCCCTGCTTTCATTTAGCTCAGTGTTTAGGGGAGCTGAATATGGGTTATACCTTTCCATTTATAGTTTTAGCAAAGCATGATCGGATTTTGTTCCAGTCATTTTTTATCTTGAATAAAATGTCGGTTTTGAAGGCCTATTATTAGCAATTTTGTATAGCTTCTGTATTACTGCAGATAATCATGAATCACCCTCTGCAGTATTGATATAGGTACTTTAAGCCTCCCAACAACCACCCTGTAAGTTATGCCTGCAACTACTAGCAGAAAACCCTCGATGGTAATGGGTGGGCTTGGAATATGTGGACGGTGCTCCAGATCCCGTGTTTGCAGAGCACATTTTTTCACCATCCTTGTGTACATCAGAAGTCCTGGTGCATATGCTGTGGGTCAGTTACAGCTCCCAGCACCAGCCCAGGACTTTGCTTGTAGCCCCTTCCAATCCGTTCCCTACATTTGTCCTGCTTGGTGCTCATGTTTCCTTACATGGTCTCCCAGAACAGGGCTTGGTACTTTCTGTTTGAGAAACCACATCTCTACACTTGATCTGGTGGTTTTACTGGTGCCTGAGGGGCAGCTGCCTGTGCTGGAATAAATACAGCTCACTCTGCTCCATGTCTCTGGCAGGAGGCTGCGCCAGGCCCCTCTGCTTTGAAATGAAGTTGTATCCACCTATCATAGAATCTTACAATCATTAAGTTTGGAAAAGACTCCTAAGTCCATTGTGTCCAAGCATTAACCCAGTACTGACAGTTTTACCCCTAAGCCATGTCCCAAAGCACCAAATCTACATGGTGTTTGAACACTTCCAGGAACAGTGTTTCCACCACTTCTCTGGGCAGCCTGTTTCAATGCTTGACAATTCTTTCAGGGAAGAAATTTTTCCCAACATGAAATCTAAACCTCCTCTGGCACAATCTCACCCTGCAGAGTTTAGCTGCAAATGCCATGTGCTGCCTCTGAGGGATCACTCCTGAGTTTTCCGTTTAAGTGAAATACTCCAGTGTTCTCCTCAGTAAATTCAGCTTAGAGAGACTGGTTTTTCTTCTCATTATTTTGCTCTGTTTCCCATTCGAGAGGGTGGAATCCAAGCTCCAAAGTTTAATCCTAGATTTCTCTGCTGGCAGAGCCCATTGCACAGCCAGGAAAGGAAGCTCTGCTCGGCTTTGGGTATAACTGATGCAGCAGCACAGTCATCCTGGACCTCTTCTCTGCTGGTTTAAGGTCCAGAGATTAGACATGTCTCTGGGTTTGAACCAGGACCTTCCAGTTTGACTCCTCTTGGGAAGCAATAGCAGCAACAAGTCTGGTGTGTTACAAACTCAGGGCAAAGGGAAATGTGAGTGCTGAGTGTTCGAAGCTCCATTCCCTAGTATCTTGCTTCCCACCCCGCTAAAATGTCTGTGGGCACCCTGGGCCTTCGAAGAAACTTCAAAGGAGGCAGCACACCCTCTCCCGTTAGCAGTAAAGGCTGATGAATAATAAAGTGGACCCACCCACTCGTGCTTTAGTCTGTCATGTTCTATGGAAATTAAGCCTTTCTCTTACAAGAAGGCAATTTGTGCTCTTGGCATCCTGGGTGAGAAAGAGCTCTCATCTCCTGCTAGATTATTGATACCTTTTGTATTAAGTAATGCAGTGTTTAATTGGGCTCTTTGCCTGTTCTGAACCACTTCCCAGTCAGCGCTCAACAGCACAGAGACCTTTTGAGAGGGTGGGAGTGGGTGCTGCCAGCTCCTGTGCCCAGGGCTCACTGCTGCCTGCGGGGACAGGATGGGCAGAGGCGAGCCGTGGGGTCTGGCCGGACGTGCTCCCTGCCCTCTTCCTGCTCCAGCTGTGTGGTTGTGGCCAGCCTTGATGTAAAACCCTTTGAATTGCCCCTCCTGAGCTTTCCACCTGATCCTCCTGCCAAGGTGGAAAACAACCCTTGGTACTGGGGCACAGCAGCTCCTCCGCACCAGCCCCACCGGAGTGCTGAGGAAACGCACCCTGGATAAACAGGGGGCCTGAAGGGGATACAGGTGCAAGCCTGGCTGGCACGGGCAGGTGTGTTTTCCTTGTGTTGAAGCAAGGTTATAAACAAGTAGGGTGCTGAGGCCATCCTGCCCTGCCCTGCTGCGATCTCAGTGCAGAGAAAGAGCTCCTTGTCTGGTGCAGGCACCCGAGCCAAGCTGGGGAGTGCTGGGCTTCATCCTTCTCCTCCTCCTCCTCCTCCTCCTCCATGCCTTGGCTTGGGGGAGTGGGTATAGCTCTGGGTGGGCATCCTGCCCACCGGCCGTCACATCTCCTGCCAGCCCCAACCCTCCGTCTGCCTTTGAAGATGTTGCACCTGAAAGGAAAGATGGAATTTAGGGAGCCAGGAGGCTGCCCAGCCCTGGGGAGAGGATGGCTGGTCCCTTGATGTGCTGTGGCTTGGGAGGGCAGCCAGGACCCTGGTGGGGTGTTAGGAGGTGGTGGAGGGGCTGGGGATGCTCCCGTGGACACAGGAGTGTGCCAGGTCCCTGTATACCTGCCTGCCATGACAGCTTTCAGGAGGAGAGCATTGATGGTCTTGTCTCATGGTGAGGGGGAGCGGCCTTCCCCTGTTCAGGGACTCCACTGAAGGTGCTGAGGATGTAGCCTGGAGTGGCTGTGAGATGGAAAGACATTTGCCAGGCGGGTGCTGGGAAGAATTGCTCTTTCTTTCCCAGCCTGGGTGAGGCTGGAGGTGATGCCAGCATCTTGCATACTTTGAGGATTGAGGAGTTTCTGTGCATCCCATGATAAATTGTGCCAGGAATGAGGGTGGGGGAGTCCAAAATCAATAAGCTGGGGAAGCCAGTGTCAGGGTCACATGGCAGTGCTGCCAGAAACCAGCTATGCTAAATGCTTAAATCCTTCCTTCCGCAGCTCTGGGACCTTCTCCTCTGCTTCAAAGAGATCCCTGAGGCCAGGGAACCTCTGACTCCTTTTTTATACACTTTTTTTAGCAAATCTCAGTTCTTCCAGAAGGTGAGCATGTTAGGACCAGACCAGTGTCCACCCCAGGAGTCTGAGCTATGAGAGCCTGACGGGACCAGGCACAAACCTACATGTCCACGTTCTCCAGCTTCCCATCAAACTCTGCCATATGTGGGCAGGTTCCTCACCTCCAGCCTGTCCTGCCTGCAAAGCCAGACTCGCACTGCTTCCTCTGTCATCCTCCCTGAAATATCTGGGGATCCATGTCCCAGTGCATCCCTGATTCACAGAAGGAGAATTCTCCAGCCACACTGCCAGCCATCACACGAGCCCTGGGGCTCTGCTGGGAGCACCTCACTTCAGGGGGGTGCTGGATTTTGGGCTTGAGAAGAGAGAGCAGGACGAGGAGGGAGAGCACCCAGGCGATGTGGAAAGCTTGCCATAAGGCATGGGAAGAAAGGAGCGGTGCCAAACCCATGGGCTTCTCTCCAGCTCTTCAAAGTGAGTTGTTAGAGAAGAGAAGACAGTGAGCTGCAGTTTCCCAGGAGGTGGGGAAAGGCAAGGAAAGGAATATTATATGAAGGAAGGGGAGCTGATGGACTGAAGTCTCCTGAATGAAAGGGAAGTAAAAATCCAAAAGCAAGCAGGAATGTGTGGAAGTCATTTTATGTGAGAATTTCAGAATCATTGAGATGTATCATCACAATGACCAAAAACAGAAGAAAAATTCCTTAGCCTAAGAGAGGAATTACTCTTATTCAGGGCTTTTATTGGATATTTTGCTAGTGCTGTGGGACCAGGACCAGAGGAAGGGGAGCAGCAGCATTTTGATGGGGACTAAACCCCGGCCAAGGCCAACATGTGTTGCTAGAGGCTATGGTTTACATTAGAAAAGACTTTAATATTGTGCTACAGCTTCCAAGTGCATTTTGATGATGATGATTATTTTCAGCTGTGCACATGGCATGAAATTTGGGGGCTTCAAGAACCACTATCAGAGGGACAGCTGATGGTCTCTGTGCCCTGTAACATGCTACCCCAGTGGCTTTGGCACCCTATTCTGTGGCTGCTGCTGCACCACCATTCCTGGTCCCTTCAGCAGTGATCAGGGTTGCATAAGCAGGAACTGATGCAGACTTGCTGTTTTCTCTTCCTCTGGCTCCAGCTTGCAGAGAGTGAAATATGGTGTGCTCAAAAACCTCCAAGTTCCCCCAAAACAAACCCCATCCCTGTAATCTGGTCAAGGTTTTGCCACAGCATTTGCCACTAGAAAATTGATTTTTATCCATGGGCCCATGTGGCTCAATGCAGAGAGGTGCTGGGCTCTGGGTGGGGAAAACAAGGTCCTGGAGTGGAAAAACAGGATCTGGGGGGTTGGTGGGGAGGAGGCAGGTCCCGGAACTGCCTGGCAGAAATGCTGCTTGCCTGCAATGTGCCAGGGAGGGCAGATGGTCCTTGGGGATACCTCTGGATGGTAAGACATGGGACAGCAAAGAGTGCTTCTGACAGGGAGAAGTCCAGGACAGCACTATGATCCATCCCCAGGCCAAAGGCATGATGGCCAGGACCTCTTGAAGGCTCCCAAAGTCAGTGGAGAGGCATTCATCCCCAGACCCATCCTTTGCTGGGCTTAGGTCTGGTGATGTCTCCAGCTTCCTTCCTTCCCTGCAAATCACCCGGCCAACCCATCCTCTCTGCCTTTTCCCCCCTTTCTAGACAAAATAACAACCTCTCCCCATTCCTGGGACTGCTCCCTTCTTTTCCAGACTTGCCTAGGCTCTTTCATCATGCCAATAAAAGAGTAAATGCATCACACGTTGGCCAGGGAGAGCGGAAACCCTTAAACATCTAAGAGGCGAGAGCGACAAGAGGTGTTTTCGCGAGGCTCCCTGATGCCCTGTTAGGTCAAATGTCTTGCTCTGAAGCAGGAGAGAGGGGACTTATTAAAAACCTTTCATTTTTCTGATTTTTAAGGTCCTGTTTCAGCAGGCCGGAGGCCGAGGCGTGAGTGGGGCTGCCGAGGGGGAAGGGCAATGAGCCGGCAGCGTGCAAACAGATTGTGCAATATTTGCCTTGCACAGAGCTCCCATTGTAAAGCCTGGGAGTTCTGCTTCCAATAAATCCCCTACCATAATGCCCCATTGATGGCAAGAGAAAGGCAGTATTGAGGGCTGAAAGGGCTCCGGCCTTGGGAAGGGTTAAAAAATAAAGAAAAGGAGGGAAAAAAAGTTAAAAAAAATAATTTGAGTCTTAGTTTTAAACTTTGCTGTGTGGCCCTCGTGGCAGATCGCAGGCGTGGAGAAATATGTGAGCCTGTTTGCATAACCCCATTTGCAGCGAGCACTTTCAGAGCCAAAACACAAGTGCGGCCGGAGCTGGGGGGCGGTGGGGAGAAAAAAGCAGGAAGGGCTGTGTTTATTTTCATTCTTGCCCCAGGCCACATAAAATTAATAATTATATATATGAAAAAAGATGTAATAATTAAATATTTAGTCAGAGAACCAGCTGTGCAAATGCAAGGAGCTGTGCCATCTGCAGGGACATGGAGGGACCCGGTCCAGGCACTGGTCAGGATTTGCTGCCTCACAGGTCATGTTGCTGGGTTTAAAATCACCAAAATGCAGAATATAAGAATATTTGGCTTTGTCTGGTGGCTTTACCATGGCTGCTGAACGATTCCTCTGCATGGGGGGCTTGGTTCCAGCTGAGAAGGGTCTGCAGGCATGTGAAAGGGCTGGGTTGGGTTGTGGGAGGGTGATGCTCTGCCCGCAGTGCTGCTGCCAGCCCCACATCCAGTACCCAGCTCACCTGATGGGGCTCCCCCTCACCTGGAACTGGTGACACCAGTGCAGATCAGCCTGGGATGGAGATTCAGTGTCATTTGTCACAGCAGCTGATTTGACAGGGAGGAGCAGGGCTGGCCTTGCCAGGGCAGATGCAGGACCGAAGTAGGCAGGGTCTGCTGGCTGGCTCAGCATACACAGCCGGGCCGGCTGCCAGGGGAAATCTCCCCGTTGTGCAACATGCTGGAGCTCTCCAAGGAAGCTCCTGGCTCTTGAGACATCTTTGAGTGAGGCTGGACGAGTGACTGCCTTGAATTAAGAGCGGCTGGGGGGGTGCCTGCAGGCCCTGAGTACTTTTTTCATCCCTAGACCTTGTGATGCATTAATCACCCTCAGAGCAGCTGTGCAGATGGCTTAAATCGTCCTGACCCCAAAACTCCACACTTGTCATTCCTTCCTACTCCTTCTTCTCACTACCAGCCGCTCTCTCCTGCTGCTTCCTGTGAGATGATTTCAGTGGGGCTGGTTTGAGGGTCTCATCGCACCCCATTTCCTGGGATCTGGAGTGCCTTCACTATACCTTTTGCTGCTCTTCACCATTTTATCATTTCTTGGAGGAGCACCCAGAAGGTGTCTGTGTGCTGCTGGGATCCAGCCAGCTGTCCCTGAACCTTCAGAAAAGGGTCACTGCCAACAAATTCACTGTTTGTTCACCCTTCAGCTCTTGGATAAGCTCCCTGAGCTTTGGCCACTGACAGCAGTTTAAACTCAGGATGAGTCTTCCAGCCTGTGCCTTCTTATTCCTAGGGTGTGAGCTGAATGGAACCCACCACATGGCTGCAGATGCTGCTGGAGCAGCAAATCCACACACCCAGGAGGTGCTCAGCTCTGCTCTTGCTCCTCAGAAGTGGGCTCCAGCCCCACTCTTGTGGCCACATATCCCTTCTGCTGCCCCTTCTGAACCTCCCTCCTGCTCATCCTCTGGCCCCAAGTAAGACAGTTTATCAGTGATCTGTGCTGCATTAAACACACTTTCTCTGCCAGGCCTCAGGCCTGACAACTTCAATTTCCTCGTTCATCTGTAATATTCACCCAAATGGACTATTATTTATTATTTGGAAAGAGCTCTGATTGCAGTCCTTGGCAATAAACTCTGTCTCTGTTTGGGGTGTGCATGGACCCATGCATGTAGGAGCACTCAGGACCCAGGAGGTGGAGGGTCGCCCACCTCTACTTATTTTCAGTCAGGTCCAGGTTTTTCCAAGGAAAGTATTGTTCAAAACTGAAGATGTTGGGGGAGAAGAGGGAAGCAAATGGTGGGAAGAAGCAAGGCAAAGGGAGAAGAGAAGCAGAAGGAAGACATGAGTTATAAACCCCTGGGGATTAATCAGACCTTGCTGAAGGGCTCAACCCAGCCCTGCTGTGCTTCATTCATCAAGTGAGCAGGCCTTCCTGCCAGCAGGGAGAGGCACAGAACACATCTATCCATCCTGCCTCCTGTTCTTGTCTCCCACACCACTCCCTGCACCCTGCAAATCTCTGAGCCCTGGCTGAAATGGGCTCTGTCACAGTGCCTGTCCTTGACCCCATCCCCACTGCCTGTGTGTAAAGCCAGGAGGGAGAAGCCCATTCTCCCTTTGCTATTCCTGGGAGTCACCCCTGTCCCTGGGACTGGGGAGCCTTGTGATCCATCCTCCTCACTCCTCCACAGTGCCTGGGGTCCTATTGGGCAGCTAGGCATGAAGAAGGGGGGAAACTTGAGGCACAGGGAACTGGAGGGTCAGGGGAAGGGCAGGACATGTGGGAGGAGCCCATGGAGGGACCCAGAGAAGAGGATCCAGCAGGGGGACATGTAGGGGACCTGGAGTCGTCTGTTTCAGCTGCTCTTCTGAGCAAGTTCTGAAGTTCCCCCCGAACACCTCAGTGAGCTCCCACCACAGCCCAGCAGTCCTAAAGGCAGGTGAAGGGGTTGGGGGGCTGTCAGTGCCCTGTTTGCTGGGACCCCTTGGGTCCCCCTCAGGACTGTGCAAACAGCCACAGGGCTCAGCTCTGGCTCTACCAGGGGCTGGTATATGTGAGAGGGTTTGTGCTACCAAAGTCTTCCTTCTTGGGCCAACTCCTGCCCTGGGGAAAGTCAAGAAGGTGAGATGTGTTCCAGATGTGGGGGCTTCCTGGTGCCTGACGAAACCTGGTAGAAGGAATTGCACAGGGGAGTTGCTGATCTCTCCCAAAAACTCCCCTGAAGCATCAGGGCCGTAGTCCCTTGTCCCAGCACCCAAAACACAGATCAGTACTCCTACACTGGCAGAAGTCGCTGGTTCCCACCAAACTTTCCCCCTGGCTGTCTGTGACCACGGCCCCTCTGCACCTCAGTTTCCCCACTTGGAAAATGGAGCAGCGGCACCCACCCCGCTCTATAGTGCTCTGCAAGCACCTGGGTGGTTTTACTCAAATTGGCCGTGTTCAAACAAGTTTTTGCAGCTTCCCCCTGTTCACGATTTATTTAAATGGTGATCTTGCCAGAGTGGGCTGATGGCCCCAGCAATCCCTCCCAGAGACCCGGTCCTTCCCTCTGCCCTCCCAGTCTGGATTCTGTGGGGGCTTTGGCTGAGCATCCCACCAAGGGTCACACACCCCGGTACAAGCAGGAAGGGAAGCATCGCTGCTCAGGGAATGCCACGCTTAGGACTACTCTGCATGCTCTGGGGCTTCCCGGCTTTTTTCTGGAGCTGCTGAGCTGGGAGGGGCCGAGCTGGCAGCTCCCCATAAACCTGGCGGCTTAGACTACGTCCCGGGCAGATGTTGGGACTCTGCCTTGGAGCGGAGGTTGGGGAAAGCAGAGGGCAGCTCTTGCCCGGAGAGTAAGGAGGAGAACTCGGCACCCCTGGGCTTGAACTTTAGCACCCTCTTCCGCAGGAGTTTGAAGAAAAAGATCATCGTATCCCGAGTGAGCTGTCCGGATAGCCGAACAGGCTGAGGGCTGGAGCAGAGGAGAAGCCAGCGACTTTCTCTGACAAGGATTTTACTGAGCTCTTCATAAAGAAATAACACGAGGGAGAAACCCCCAGGAAGCCAGGAAGTGTTTCCAGCGCTCGGGACGCTGGTGAGCGGCTCCGGGCCGGCGTCAGACCCTGCGAGGAGCCCGTCCTGCCGTGCAGATGTGTTTGATTGGAGCAGCGCGGGGGTTTATTTTCTTTTGACTGAAGGCAACCCAGCCCCGGCGGATTAAGCTCTTTGTGTGCACGCGAGTGTGCCTTCATGGAAACTGCTCATGCAAAACCCGCTGCGGGATTTGCCTGGACTATCCCCTAAGTCGGGGAGCTCTTCTGGAGGAGGGGGAAACTTTCTGTTTCCGTGACTCTGAGACGATGCTGGGACAGTAACTCCCTTGGCAGGCAGCACAGTGTGCTACAGGATGGCCGTCTATGCCCTCACGGGCTTCTCGCTTGTCAGCCTGCTCAGCTTTGGCTATTTATCCTGGGACTGGATGAAGCCCAGTTTGGTGGCTGACGTGGCCACAGACCCCATGGAGAAATCGCTATCTCCTGCCTTTGCCAGGCCACCCCACATCATCTTCATCCTTACTGATGACCAGGGCTACCATGATGTCGGGTATCACGGCTCAGATATCCAGACACCGACGCTGGACAGGCTGGCAGCAGAGGGTGTGAAGCTGGAAAACTACTACATCCAGCCCATCTGCACCCCGTCCCGGAGCCAGCTGATAACTGGCAGGTAAGTCAGTGCCTGCTCACACCCCATTTGTGCCCCTGATTTGGTCCCTTCTGTAGCTCTGAGGGTCTTAACCCCAGCTTACCACTAGACCTGTGCCCTGGTGTATTGGTAGATGATGGAGATCCTCCAGAGGATCTGGATTTCTCTGGAAGGCTTCCTGGGTGAACAGTGATTTTCACACAGGATAAATGGCAGCAAGGCCAAAAATGTGGATGCTCTTGGGTAACAGACATCAGTTTGGGAGAGGGTGGTCTCTGGCCATGAGGTGCTTTGGTGCCAGGCAAGGAGCTGTATCCCCATGTAGTTCCATGTGGCTGCCACACTGGCCCTTAGGGATTTCCTGTGGTGTTGAAAGATCATTCTTCCCTTCATCTATGAGTCCCTTGGTCCATGTCTTCCCTGCATGTGTGTTCAGTGCTGCACTGGCCAAAGCAGGATAAATGCTGCTCCATCACTCTCTCCTGCAGCAGCACAGTCAGGTCTTATCCTGGGATAGGTGAGGCTTTCTCTGGAGCAGTGCTGGGTGGTCAGCCCTCACTGCAGGAGGCAGAACCCACCACATCATCTGCTGCTGAGGACTGGGCCCCAGGGAGGTGCCCCCGGATGTGGATGTGGGCCTGGGGCCCACTGGAGTCCACTGGGGTCCCGGCAAAGGCCTCTCTTCTCTCCAGATGGGTCCTGAGTGGTCCCAGGCATCTCTGGGGTGTGCAAAGCAGGAAAGTAGAGGTATGATGGGGGCATCCAGGTGGGACACTGCAAATGCATTTGCTTGTGCTGCCCAGTCCTGACACAGCCCAGCCACATCACCAGGCTGGCAGTAGTGGGGACAACTGCTGGTGACGTCCTTGTGAGATGTCTGTTGAGCCCCTCTCTGTGTTTTATGCATCTGCTTTTCGTGCTTTTGGATGGATGAGGAGCTCTCTATCTCTGGCTGGAGCTTTCTTTATGGGGCTGAGTTGGGTGACATGGAAATCTGGATGTATTCTGTGCCGGTCTTCAGCACAGAAAGTGTCATCACATCCCCACCCAGCACTGCCTCCCCATCACTGTTGATTTCTCCTGGCTCTTCCCGGCAGGTACCAGATCCACACAGGACTGCAGCACTCCATCATCCGCCCTCGGCAGCCCAACTGCCTGCCTCTTGACCAGATCACCCTGCCACAGAAGCTGCAGGAAGCTGGCTACTCCACACACATGGTAGGAAAGTGGCACCTTGGCTTCTACAAGAAGGAGTGCCTGCCCACCCGCCGGGGCTTTGACACCTTCCTGGGCTCCCTGACAGGCAACGTGGACTACTACACCTATGACAACTGTGATGGGCCAGGTGTCTGTGGCTACGACCTGCATGAAGGGGAGGATGTGGCTTGGGACCAGAGTGGGAAGTATTCCACATTCCTCTACACCCAGCGTGTCAGCAAGATCCTGGCATCCCACAACCCCAAGGAGCCCATCTTCATCTACGTGGCATTCCAGGCAGTCCACACACCTCTGCAATCGCCCAAGGAGTACATCTACCGCTACCGCTCCATGGGCAACGTCGCCCGCCGCAAGTACGCTGCCATGGTGACCTGCATGGATGAGGCAGTGAAGAACATCACCTGGGCCCTCAAGAAGTATGGTTATTATGACAACAGTGTGATCGTGTTCTCCACTGACAACGGTGGGCAGACCTTCTCTGGGGGAAGCAACTGGCCACTACGGGGTCGGAAAGGGACATACTGGGAAGGGGGAGTCCGTGGCATCGGTTTCGTCCACAGTCCCCTGATCAAGCGCAAGCGTCGTACAAGCTGGGCACTGGTTCACATCACAGACTGGTACCCAACTCTGGTCAGTCTGGCTGGGGGCAACCTGAGCAATGTGCCAGACTTGGATGGCTACAATGTCTGGCCTGCCATCAGTGAGGGCAAGGACTCCCCACGCACTGAAATTCTGCACAACATTGACCCTTTGTACAACCACGCCAAGTACGGCTCCTTGGAGGATGGTTTCGGCATCTGGAACACAGCTGTGCAAGCCTCCATCCGGGTTGGGGAGTGGAAGCTCCTTACTGGCGACCCAGGGTACAGCGACTGGATACCCCCGCAGACTCTGACCAACTTCCCAGGGAGCTGGTGGAACCTGGAGCGTCTCACTGATGGCCTGAGGAAGTCTGTGTGGCTCTTTAACATCACTGCTGACCCCTTCGAGCGCTACGATCTCTCAGATCAGCGCCCAGATGTGGTCAGGACCCTCCTGACGAGGTTGGTGCACTACAACCGGACGGCCATCCCAGTGCGGTACCCTGCGGAGAACCCCCGGGCGCACCCAGACTTCAATGGCGGTGCCTGGGGACCTTGGGCCAGTGAGGATGATGAGGAGGAGTGGGAAGGTGGCCGAGAGCCCCTGAAAACTAGGAACAAGAAGAAGAAGTGCAAGATCTGCAAGCTGCGCTCTTTCTTCCGCAAGTTGAACACCAGGCTCATGTCCAACCGCATCTGATGGGAGACTCCACCAGCATCAATCCATCCTGGCCGGGGTGGAGCTCTGGACTGCACTGCTGTGGGCTGGGAGTGAGGGAAAAGAACAGATAGCGAGGTGATCAGTACTCTCTTGCTCTCCTTTGTTCCAGGATGCACCCCAAAACAGTTCTCCTCTCTGGCTGGAGTGGTGGCTGCACAAGGTGGTCCTGGTGGGCAGAAAGGGTGATGTGGTGTCTGTCACAGTGCCTGGTGTGGTGTACGACTGTGCTGAGCTGGGCTGGCCTGTGCACACCCCGTTTCAAAGACTCCTCAAGGACTCCACAGCCAATCATAAGCTTTAAATGTTGGTCATTGCAAGAGCAGGAGGAAACACGAGGAGCTTTGCCTACAAGTTGATCCTCACCATTTCCCTGTATTTACATGCTCCTGGCTTTCAGTCTCTGCCAGGCAGCTGCTGCCTTTGCTCTTCCTCTGGGAGCTTGAGGGCCACCCCCAAACCCAAGACCACAGCATTTCCCTATTTTATTTCTTTGTGCAAGGATGGATTCCTGACCATGAATATCAGACCTCAGACTGATGTGGCTGAACTCAGTCATGCTGCTACAGGGATCTCACATGGGGCTATGGATTCCCCTCTCCACTGGCTTGGGGGGCCAGGAGCAGCCTATAGAAACATAGCTGGATACACTTTGAGTTGCCTATGGCCCTACATTTGGGAGGCTGGTTTGCCCCAGGCTCTGGTGGGCTCCACATGGGCCAGCCACCCAGCAGACCCTTTCACCCACCATTTGTCTGTCTAGACCTCCCCAGGTGCATGGCTCTAGGCATCCATCCTCCTCCCCATGCATCCTACACATCCAACCAACCACCCACCCCTGGCTGTCCCTCCCCAGTGCTGGGGAGCTGTCCCTATCCCCACATCCCACAGCTGAACCTGGGGTAGGAGGAAGATCTCAAGAAGGTCTCTGCAGAGGCTGCTGTAGCTGCTCTGTAGCTGCAGGACTTCAAAGCCGCGGTGGAGGACAGGGATGATGGAGACGTCTCCAGCCTGCCAGCAGTGCGCCACATCCCCTCACCACAGATGGGCACTGCTCTTCCAGCAGCGCACATGTGGGGAGGAAAACACCTCTCCTGTGGGTAGCCCATCCAATTGCTGGGGGCCAGGCAGCTCCGGACCCAGCGCTGGGCCCCGGCGCTTTTGGCAGGGTGCGAGCGTGCGTACGTGCGCTCACAGGAGAGCTGGCGAGGATGAAAGGGGGTAAATAGCTTTAAAAACGTTTTGGATGCATGGTGCATTTCCATTTACACAATGTGTTTTACATTTCTCCCCACAGGTTTCTCTTGGTGCAGCGTGTGTAGGCGAAGGCCCTGCTGTGAATTTTGAAAATAGTTATTTTTGTCTCTGGAAAATGAGGCCCGTTAGGACTTGTCAGCTCTTGGATGAGCAGTGTGGGCTTTCTTTTTTTTTTTTTTCTTTTCCCCCCCTCTCTCCCTTGCAAAATAACATTCATTTAAAATCTGTCATTGAAAGATGTGACAATTGGCAGCGTGAACGCTGAATACCTTTCAGTGTGCTTTCAAGGCCTGTGTATGAGAGAGGGATGAGGATGGGAAGAGAATGCAATGACACGTTTGCATTTTTTTTCTTACTCTTAGCTGGATTATTTGGGGGAATTGGGATTTTCTATAGAAACAAAGAAAAACCCCAGCTGACAGCAAGGCAGAAGCAGAGAGGCCTGTTCATGTAGAGCTGGGAAGGAGTTTGAAAAGCCAAAGTGTGGCAGTGTGTGCACCGGTCCCCACTGCTCCACACACACCCATCACCGTGCCGTCCCATTGGCCCTCTCACATCCCTGTAGGCACATCCCAAAGACAGTTTTCAGAGTGGGACTCAGCTCCTCCATCAGCCCCATCTCCATCCCTGCTCCCTTAGCTTGTTGCTCCAAGGGGACTGGTCCCCATGGCATCACCTGGACAGAGGCGAGCCCTGGGAGGATGCTCCACATCCTCAAACTACCTCAAAATACCCTTGGGATGTGCACCACCAGCCTATCTATCCATCAGCAGCAAGGCTGCGGCACCGGCTGCCATTTGGCAAAGCCACCCGGTTGCTGAAAATAAAGCAACAATTTGCTGAAGGAGAGGAGGCTGCTGCAGGCAGAGCTGGAGCCAGAGAAGGGCAGGGGGTGATGCTGCAAGAGGCTTGGGAATAAATCTCAGTGAAGGGGGAGTTGGTGCTGGAGGGAGCAGGAGAGCAGGGCTGGACGTGGGGTGGCGACAAGGCTCAGGAAACAGCTTTCATTTCCATATTTATATAAATGCATCCAAGTTTAGTCCTTTTATTTTTTTTTCTTCAAAAATGGAAATTTCCATGAAAACATGTTTGATTTTTCTCCCTTCACTTTTACTAATATCCCCATGAGAAGGTTTGTCTGGTCTTGCTTCCTTTCCGGTTTCGGATCTGCTGGGCTGATGCCGGGTTCGGAGTCTGGCCATACTGGTGGATCTGCCGTCATCTGTATTTTAATTAAAAAAAGTTGGATTCTGAATCTTTATAAGAAGAAGCAGTTGAAGGAAAATCTTAGTCCCTGAAAACAAAGAGGAGAAGTGGGCAGGAGCATCTCTGGGTGTTTGGAGAGTGCAAAGCCTCCAGCCTAAGGACAGCAGTTGTCCTTCACCACTGATTCCAGCTGTGCTGTATCTGAACATCAGGCTGGGAAAGGACATGCAGCTGCTGCCACATGAGCTCCTCATCCCAGCAATGCTCTTTAATGGTCAGTCTGGGGAAAAATGCAGCAATGTGCCAAAATCCCATGTTTTCACACAGATGTAGTCCCTTGAGAGTGTGTGTGCACTGTGGCTGCTGAGGGGTTAATGCAGCTGGAGAGATGCTCAGGCAGTGGAACTCCTCCACCCAAGAGATGTGTTTGCATAGACAGCCTGAGACTCCCCTCCTTCCCAACCTCCCTTCAAAGCATTGGGCAAGCCCCAGGGTGCTCCAAACCTCAGTAGGAGCTGGGTGTAGAATGGGAGTCTGCAGAGGGATGGGGAGGGGGATGCATGTGGGGTCCTGTTGGGATGGACTGGCTGCCTCCACCATGCTGGCTGGAGGGAGCAGGATGGGGACAGGCTGGGAATGGATGGAGCTGGGATGGGCTGAAGATGGGTGGGAGGATACGAGGAGGATGGGGATGGGATGGGCTGGATTTGGGGAGGGCAATAGGATGGGGATGAGGATGTGGGTGGGATGGAGCTGGGATGGGATGGAGATAGGAGTGAGGATAGGATGAAGCAGAATGAGGATGAGATGGGTCAGGCAGAACTGGAAGTACCTCAGAGCATCTCCAGCCCCATAGGCATATCCCACCTGAGACAGGGAAGGCAATAAGCCCAGTAGCAGGACAGCAGATGGACAACTCAGCAAACTGCCACAGTGGGAGGGTGGCAGAGCACCCTGAGCACCTCATGCTGGGTAGAAGGTGCTCTGGACCAAGGGTGCTCTTGTTCTTTCTCCTTCCAGGGATCCAAGGATGTGGGTTTTGGGGGTTTTCCCTTGCCCAGAACCAGCACAAGAAGGCCCTAGGGAGCCACATGGCACCTGCTGGGTGTCTCCAGGTACCATGGCCATGTCCACAGGAGGGTCTTTGCCTATGGACCCTGCTGTCAGGGAGAAGGTGGCACTGAGGACACCCTGTCTCAGCCAAAAGTAGCTTTCTGTGGTTGCAGGAGCAAGTGCCGGGGCCCACAGGGACAGGGCACGTTTGCAAACACAACCCTAAATGTAAATCAGTTCTTACCACAGTATTTATAATCTTATCTAAAAATAACACCAAATTCAGCTTCCCAGAGGACAGCAACTGAACATCCCCCAGACCCCAGCTTGCATGTGAAACTGTCCCAGTAATTTTGGAATCTCTGCAATATGTCATTTGCAGCCCCACTGGTTCTGCTGCAAGCCTCATCCCCTGGGAGCAGGGGGACCTGCTGCAGCCCCTCCAGGACACATTGGTCCTCCCTGAGCTGCCATTTCAATGCGTTTGAGGTTTGGCATCAGACCTGGAACAGCTCCAGGCTGGGATGCAGAAACTAAATCTCTGTAGGTGGAGATGGAGCAAGGTGGGGAGGGCAGGACACACTTTTGCAGAGGCAGCCCAGTGATGGAGAGGAGCACTGGGGATGAAGGTCTCCATCAGGTGGCCAGACCTGAGCACGACAGCAGGAGAGCAGCTTGGCTCCCAAAGCCCTGCAGGACCAAATCTTGGGATGGCTGGGAACAGGGACATTCTAAAAGTAACGTCAGGCCTCTTGGAGAGGGCTGGGACTACTCCCCTCTACAGGGGAGCCCACAGCCCAGAGTGGGAATGTCCCACACAGAGCTCCTGCTCCCCCTGGCTTGTTCCCAGGCACCCAGGAGTGGAACCATGCAGTGGTTCCTGCTTGGGAAAACATCATCAGCAAAGCAGACCATGTTCAGCACCCAGAAGTCTGACACCTCCTTACCCTCAAAGGGAAAAATGTGGAGGAAAAGGAAAAAAAAACTGAATAGAGAGGAGAGAGGGAGAAAACTTTCCCAGAGTGCTGTGTCTCTGCCTGGCAGGAGAATCCTGGGGAGGGAGGCAGAGTCTCTACAGGGGGCTTTGCCATCACCTCCTGCATGGTGAGGAGTTTGGGCTGTGGGGGTCAGGGGTGCAGCGAGGGGCCCTGGGGGGAAGGAAAGGACAGATCCCTTCTCCCAGCTACGGGAGCATGCAGAGTCACGCGTGTGGGGTTGAACACGTGTGCCAGCATGGGGGTGGATGCGGGGAGGGGGGCAGGTCACATTGCGGAGCCCACGGGTACACGAACATTAGCACAGGCAGGCGTGGGGCGGGGGCACAAAGCTGCCCACGGACATCCATGGGGTCTCTGGAGTGGGGGGCTCTTCCTCTTGCCCTTCAGCTCTGAGGGGGTGCTGGGGGCTGTCAGCAAAGAGGTGGAAGAGGAGAGCACTCCCACAAACATCCGGACACACTGGCTCCCACGGCAGCCCCCACCTCCTGACAGCCCTGGGGGTGGTGAATGAAACTCCCTTTTGCATGGGAGCAAGATGGGGAGGAGTTGTGTAGGGGCAGGAAGGTGTTTTGGGGACCATCATATCCCCAGGGCACAGATGGCACACTTGCATCACCCTCACCCCAAGTGAGGGTGTCTGGTGTGTTCTGCCCATGCCAGGGCATGGTAAGGGTAGGTCTGGAGGCTATCAACCCTTGGGGACTATGGCCCCATCCCTATGCCTGTCCATGGCTGGGAATTGGGTCCCTGTCCTGCCACCAGGGACACAGGGTCCCCTCTGGCTGAACTAGATGGGAGCAGGAGGCTGGATGCAAGGATGCAAGGTAGGGATGAAGGTGGGTAATGGTGCAATTAATGGAAAAGCCATTAGACCTTTCTCCTCCTCCCCCTCCTCTTCCTCACTCCGCCACTTGCTGTCCTCCTCCACTTCCACCTCCTTTCTTCTCTCCCTCTCTGCTCCTCCTTCTCTCTCCCCTCTCAAAGATTTCTCCCTATTTTTGTCTGGTTAGAACCTTTTCTTTTCCTTTTAACCCTTACATGGCAGCCTGGAAGGGAACTCAATCCATCCCAGCTGCCAAAGGCAATGCCCTCCAGCTGGCACAGGGAGCCCCTTCTCCCAGCATTGGGGGGGGTCCTGTTGCTGCAGTGTCATCCAGCAATGGGACAAAAGCTTAGTAGAAAGCTCTTCTGGGAGAAGCAAGCAGGTGAAAAGTGCAAGGAGTGGTGTAGATGGAGGAGAGGGTGCTGGGTCCTCAGTGAGTGCTGGTGGGGGCTCAGGAGAAAACCCCTTTCCTGAGGTCTTGGACCTCACGACTCTACTTTTATTACACTTTTTGTGCTTTCTTAGGTTAAGCATGGCACAGAGACGACTCAGCAACAAAAAGTCTGAGGAGAAGGGGGTCAGACCTTCCTCCTACTCCCACTCTAAAATCCCCTCCTTCCTGCCCCAGCTTGGGCACCACGTGGACACAGCACCTCAGGACATAGCCTTTTTTGCTCCTCTCTCATTGTTCTTCAGGCCAAGCCACTCGCCCCACTATGTGCAGGATCCTCAGGATCTGCTCCCTGGGAACCCCAGGGCCCACAGGGAGACCCAGTGAGCAAAGGCAGGGAGCAGGGAGCAGGGAGCAAGCAGCCAGTCCTCTCTTGCAGTGTGATCAGGGCCAGCACCCCCAGGACCCCTGGCTGAAGGCGGGATGGTGTGGGGACCTGGGGATCTGCCATGATTTCTCTAGCTTTACCTGACACAGTTCTGCTCCATCTACTCCCTCCTGCTGCAGCATGTGCCCATCCCATAGCTTCCCAGGACCCCCATTAATGCTGCTGCAGGTACCAGCAGGGCTTGTGGTTTGTTTTTTTTCTTTTTTGGAGAGGGTGGGGGGTAAGCTGTTGCCAGGGTGACAGCATCCTCTTGCAACATGGAAACCACAGTTTCCATGGAAACACCTTTTGTCCCAATTATTTTACCACTGCCACATCCTTTAATTTGCCTTTAATAGTTGTATTTTAGACATCTCCCCCCTCTGCAGCAGGTGGGTGACCCTCAGGCAGCCCCTAGGCTGGGTCCCCAGCAGGGCCTTGGTCCCTATGGAGGGCGGCGGGTTCGTGAAGGAGTTGCCCCGGCAACAGAAACAGGGCGTTTCTGGCAGCGGTGGTCACCATGGGGACGGGGATGCTGACGAAGGCTTGTGAAGCTGAGAAGACAAATTGCCCTCATCATTATCTCTGGGCTTGTCAATCAAACATATTCCCTTATTTACCTCGGCGAGGAGAGAGCCCCGGGAGCACACGGAGAGGGAGGGAGTGAGAAGAGAACTGCTTGCCCCAAACTCTGCACTGGGGAGGGAGCATTTCCAGCCCCTCGGGATGGCCACCATCACCTGCAATCGCTTCACGGAGGAGTACCAGCTCTTTGAGGAACTGGGCAAGTAAGTTGGAGATGGGGCTGGGATGCTCGGAGCGGGTCTGTGCCCTCTCTGGGAAAGACCCTCAGCTGTACTGGAAACTGCTGGAGATAGGGGAAAAGGACAGGCATGAAGAGAATTCAGTGAGGATCGGAAGGGGGACTCGGGTGAGGATGGGGGCTGCCAGCCCTGGACCTACCTCTCTGTCCCTCCCCGAGTTCAGGGGCTGCTGGTGGGTGTTTGGCTGTGGGCACCCAGAGCTCTGGAGCTGCCTGAGGAGGGGGGGAGTTCCCCTTTTATGGAAAAACTGCTCCCCAAAAGGATGCTGCTGGTTCCCTCGGGAAGTTCCCCTGTCAGGAGGAGAGATGGGACAGCTGAAGAGGAAAGCCAAAGCAGCGGGAGCCCCTTACATTTCTTCAGGGAATTTCTCGGTATGGATTTACTAGGGTTACTAGTCCTGCAGGAGCCCCAGCCTACCTGGCAGCACCCAGAGAATCCTGGCAGATCTTGGACAGACCCAGGATGTGCCCCTGTCCCAGAGTGGGTGAGCCACAGCCCTGCCTGACCCTGCTCTTCTGTCAGGAAGGGCTCAGCTCCTTAGGTCAGGGTGTCACTGCATGTGCCTGGATCAGTGTGCATGTGTGTATATATGTGTGTGTGTGTGTGCACGCACACCTGTGAGTGCAAACAGAAATGCCTGTGCATGGTGAGCAATCCTGGGGAGCACTGAGCACCCCAGGGTGGAGCAGGGGATGTCAGGTCCTCCGTGCAGAGGGATGCTCTATGTCTCACCCAATGCATGGCTGCAAAACGGGCACAGGAGTGAGAGGGCATGTGCCTCTGTTTTGGTTTCTTTGCCTTTTTTTTCTAAGCTGCTGTGTGAATCTGGGGCATGTGGCTGCCCTCCCTTTGGAGTGGCTGGCAGTGTGGTGGCAGGCTCTGGGTGCCTGTGCTGGGCAGCTGGTGCCTATGCTCCAGATGGGAAGCTATGTCCATCCATAGGCACAGGGACATGCTCCAACCCCTGAGCCCTGCATCACCTGGGCACAGGACAGCCTGTGCCTAAATGTGTGCTCACACACATGTGAGGATTTAAAGTATGGGTGAAGGAGAGAGGACAGGGCATAGATGGAGAAATGGAGAGGCTGAGACAGGGAGGACTCTGTGCTGGGCTGAAGGCTGTTCACATTCCCCAGCCAAACTGCAGCACCAGGGTGCTGCTACAAAGTGCAGCTCTGTGGAGGTGAGTGAACACCCTCATCTCAGAATACTCACAGCTATTCCCATGGTGCCAGGATGGTTGTGAGGGTCTGGTGGGGAGCAGTGGTTTGGGGAGTGGGTCCTTTTGGTGGGGACAGCAGGAGGATGAGCACCCACCAGGGACATGGTGGCAAGGTGGGATGTGGTACCTGCTTCTTCTAGAGTTTTCTTGGCTTTTCTGGGCTCTGAGGCTCTGTGGTGGTGGCAGGGGGTGGGCAGGGCAGGCAGTGGCCACTGGGTGCCTGTGGTGAGGTTGTGGGGCCCTGGCTGGGCAGAGGTGGCTGCAGGGATGTGGACAGGAGTCCACGGGCCAGCAGTGCTGGGAGAGAACTGGGAGGGCTCTTGAAGGTATCTGGGATGCGACGCTTTTCTGGGCAGGTGCTGACATTGAGAGCTGAGCACCCAGGTCTGCCTGCATTGCCCAGCACCGTGGTGTAAAACCTCCTGGACAGATGCATTTTAATGCATTCACGAATAAGGGAGCAAAAGCTGGTGCAGCAGCTTGCCAGCCGCTGTGAGGATTGCACCTGGCCACCCCACCCCCAGGAGCATCATCCCCAGCTTGGAGCATCCCACAGCTTTCCCATCCACCCAAGGAAGAAGGTACCACCGCAGCACTGAGGTGTGTTCCCGAGTTAGGGGCTTCACCAGGTTAGCCAAGGTGCTATGGGGCTGGTTGGGGATTTTCCACTGGGATGGTTTCCAGCACATCCTGGCACATTCAAAAATCAGCGGTTTCCCATGGGGAAATTTCCGCTTCATGGGCTTAGAGAGGGAAATCAGGACGAAGTGCCGCACCTCTGCTCTGCTGCGGCAGCCGCTTGCCGTGTGAAGTGGTGTTCCTCCTCCAGAGAGATGTTACCGGTGCCGGCTGGGGTGGGGGAGCCCTGCTAGGGGTGGGCAGAAAGGCTCTCCCCGCCACCAGACCCTGATAGAGAAGAGATTCAGAGCAGAAAGGGTCTATCTTGAGTTTGCTGTCCCTAAGGAACTGGGGCGGGCTGTTGAGGGGGACACTGTGTGGCAGGAGTGGAGGTGGTGGGTGCCAGGCTGCTGCGCCCACCCTGTTCCTTTGCCATCTCCTTGGCTGTCAACCCATCCTGACGCCCAGGCAGGTGGGGGTTGAAATGCTACACACCTAATGGTAGCACCACGACATGGCTTTGGGGGCAGGCAGAGATGGGGATGGGGGTCTGCAGAGTCTGCCCTGTGGAGCACAAGCCCCTGGCACATCCCTGCACCTCCCAGGCATGGGAGTGCATCTGTTCCAAGCGGGGGACACGAGGCTGGGGGAAACCTGCTCCTGCAGCAGCCCCCGCAAAGCACAGCAAGTGAAGGGCTGCTCCGATCCCCCGCGCTTGCAGAGGGCGGCGGACAGCAGCGGGGGACAGATCCTGCCCACGGCCCCCTGGAGTAGGACAAACATGAAGTGAAGCTCCATCGGTGCCTCCAAATCCGCCCCCACAACAGGTTCAGGGAGAGGCTGGAGACAATTACCATGCTGAGCCTTACGATCAGCCCCTCCACTCCCAGAGCTGCAGGAGAGGGGGCTTATTAAAAAAGGGGAAAAAATGGAGGAACAAAAAATCCCCAGCCCACACTCTTCTCTCTAGAAAGGAGATAAAATGCCTCGGAGGAGGAGGAGGTGTTGAAGAGAGGGAGGGCGGCAGCAGCACAGCCGGGCGCTGGCAGGGAAGGTGTGAAAAAGGGAGAAGCCAAGCATTCCGGTGGCAAAGCCACTGCTTGGGCTGAGGGATGGGGAGGCCATGGGGACAAGGCATGGGGGTCATACCTGGCCAGGGGACCATGGGACAAAGGCCGCAGGGCTGGACTCAGCAGTGCCGGGGCTCAAGGCTGCAGAGACAGGGCTGGCTGTTGGGCTGTGTGTCCAGCATTGCCCTGTGCTGGCAGACGGTAGGGGGACAAGGACACGGTCTGTGCCCTTGGTCCTGCAGGTGATGTACTCATCCCGTGCTCAAATTGGGTCATGTTGTAACATCTGAGCCAGGCAGAGATGGGGACCCAGCTGCTCCTTGAGTTGTGGTGTTCCCCATCCAAAGACCCATCAACCTGGGAGAGAAGGGACACACACTGCTGCCCATGGCCAAGGAAAAGGACATGATTCCTTCCTTCCAGAGGGATTTCTTGCACCAAGATGGGGCTGAGCTCCCTGCCTGGCATCCCCAGCACTGCCCACACAGCCTTGTGAGCTCCTGGTGCAGAAGGGGATGCCTGCCTTCACTGGGATGGAGATGCTGGATTTAGATGGAGCAAGGGGGGGATTTTTTCCCCTAGACTTGAAAGGCAACATGGGGCTGAGAAGCAAAACAGCAGACTGGCTTAGAGAGTAAAGCCTGGCTGGGGGTCAAACACCCAGCCTGGCTGGGTGTTTCTGGCGAGTGCAGACCCACTGAAGGGTCTGACTGGAAGTAGGATGGGGCTACAGCAAGCGTACTGTACCTCTGGGTGTCCTGCACCTACTTCCAGCCTTTCAACCACCCTCCAGGCTTACAGGGTCTTTCTTGTGCTTTATTGACCACAAATAGACATTTGGTTTCTGTTAGGAAGCTCTGGAGGAGACAAAAGCTGGGAATGCAACCAGGGGTGTGAAACCTTGTGCTCTCCCATCACAGCTGCTACATCCCACTTCTCATGGCTCCCCCTTCCTCGCCGTTCAGTTTGAATAAATAGATGAGCAAGTGGCTGTGGGCACTGGAGCCAGGAGCGGCTGGGGATCCCCAGCCTCCAGTGGATCTGAGGCATCTATGTCCCTCCAGCCTCATGCTGGGTTCTGCAGTGAAACTGTGTGACTGGAGTAGAAACCCCCAGCTGGGCAAGGGGGGCATCCCTGCTTGCTGCACTCTCTGCTGCAGACTGTCCTGCCACTGCAAAAGCATCATACATGTATTTAAGAAAAAAAAAAAGAGATGAGTCCCAGTGATGCCCAGGAGCCCACAAACCCCACACAATGTGGGGTTCTCAGCAGGATGGGGAGAGCAACACTGCAGGACTGCCGATGGCTCTGATCTCTCCACCTAAGGCAAGCTGAATATGAGGCATTTTGCCTCCCCTTTCCAATTAATTCCCTCCCCCATAAGGATTCAGCAAAGTTAGCAGCTCAGCTCTTCCAGCAGAGGATTAAACATCAGGACAGGGAAGCCGGGAAGCACCGGGAAGCACCAGGATGCTGTTCCCCCAGCTCCTGCCCAGCACGTGCCGTGAGCAATGCACTGCGTGGCGGCGCTGGGTGCGTGGGCTGCCAGCTCTGCTGGGGCTCCATCCCCGTCCCTCCGCACCCGCTGCTCACCTGCTCTCCTAAAGATCGCATTCAAACCCAAATTGCCTGTCTCCACCCACCCCCACCGGTAAAATCAATTATCTGCCACTGCTTGCCAGCCCGTGGCCTTTTATTCCTCGGTAGGGAGCTGGAACGGGGTGAGAGGGAGCAGGGCGAAGGTGGGGCGGGAGGTGGGATTGCTTTTGATAGTTGTTATTTTAGTGATTGGAAAGGTTTGGCAGGGAAGAAAACCTGGCACAAAGGTTGTGCTCAGCATGGCTGGAGCGTGCATGCGCATGTGTGTGTGTGCAGTGCTGCAGCTCCCAGCATCATACTGGCACTGGCAGTGCCATGAGCTGGCAGGGCTCAGGATATGGGGTACAAGGGCAGAGGGGAGTCTTTGGAGTGTCCCAAGCACCCATGCTTGTTTGCCTGCTAGGCCCTGGGAGAGCCTTGCCCCTTGGCTTATGCATGCGCAAGGCACAGCAGCATCAGTCCACGTCCAGCTTGACTCCAGCAGTTCTTGCTCACAGGGTTCCCTGGGCTGTCCCTGCCCAGGTGGCAGCCGTGCAGCTGGGGGGACCTGGCACCGTTCACATGCGCCAAGCGCTGCTCTGATTGCAAGGTCTAGAGTAGGCAGAGCTACAGAGACTGAAGTGAAGTGGCCAAAAGCTCTGTGGAAGCTGCAGTCATTGTAGTGTCACCCCAGTAAATCACCGCCCCATCTCTCCTGGGAACGGGTAGGGCAGAGTTTGGAGGAAGAGGAGTAAAGGCACACAATGCCTGGGATGTCCCAAAGGAGCATGGAGGGAAGAATCCTACATTCATCCCTAGGTCTGCACGTGCCTCACCCATCATTTCCTGCATTGGTGCAGCGAAGCTGGCTGAGATCCCTCCATGTTTTGTCCAATTCCCTTCCCCAGACACCATCCACATCCCCAGTCTCGTCCCCATTCTCATTCCCATGCCTGTGGCTGCCCCTTGCCCCACAGCTATGCCAGGGCTGAGCTGTGCCCCCCTTGCTCACACCACACCCTTCACCCCTTCCTCTGGCTTCTTCTCTTCCCAGGGGCGCTTTTTCCATTGTCCGGAGATGTGTGAAGGTGTTGGCAGGACAAGAGTATGCAGCCAAGATCATCAACACCAAGAAGCTCTCTGCTCGAGGTAGGCACTGGGGATGTTTCTGAGGAGACGAGAGGCAAACAGTGCTTACAGAGTGGGAAATTTGTCCCATAGGACCCCATTTCTGTTCCTGAGATCCACCACCACCCTGCACACCACAATGCAGCCAAATGATGGTTACAGCCTTGCAGCAAGTCAGACCACTGCCACCTTTGAATGCTGGGTAGTACAGTTATTTTGGCAGCATCACCTTCTGAGAGGGCCCGCATTGACCTTACACCCCACTCTTGGAGGTGCAGGTTTTCTTACTCATGTACCCACATCAGTGAAATGGGAATGTCCTTTCAGGTGGGGGTTTGACTTCATTTCTACCTGGAGATAGACCCTCATCCCTCCCTGCCATCTGGTTAATCACTCCGGTGGAGCAGGTTTGTTGGGTTGGTTGCTGCTGGCGGGTCTGTCCTGGTGGGTCTATGCTGGATGCTCCTTGAAGTGAGGCTGAGCTGAGCCATCAAAGAAAAGCATCAGCCAGCCCTTGCCCCAGGGAAGGGTCCCCTTTGCCACCAGGGACCTGGCAGGGGAGCTATGATGAGGAGGATGGAGAGAGTGGGGCAGCAGATGCCATGTCCCCACTCCAGCTCCTCCCTGGCTGTCAGGAGTGCAGGATTGGTGCCAGGAGCAAGCACCCTGCCAGGAGAGTTTAATTAACCTCCCTCAGTGACTCTCCCTGATGACACTGCTAACCTCTGAAGGAAAAAGTGAAATGCAGAAAATGGTGACAAGCTCCTTTCTGACCTGGAATTAAACCATCACGTTGCAATTGCCCTCCCACTGTGCTGCCAAAGCATCACAGTGCCAGCACTGAGCTTCCCCAGCTTCCCCAACACTGACCCCTGTCCCTCCTCAGGGATGTAGGCCATTCTTTTCCTCCAAGGCTGAAGACTGGGCTCCAGGCAGGGTGTGCAATGCTGGGCTCAGCCCTTGGCTCCTGCCCATGTACCCCAGCTGGCAGCAGGGTGGGCAGCAAACGCCTCCTGCTTTTCAGGACTGCCTAAGCAGCAGATTGAGCCACCCTCCCTCTGCTCCCTCCTGCCTCCACTTGCTTTCTTAGGCAGTTTGCCCCTCTCCACCCACTCCTAGGGTTTGTGCTGTCCCTGCAGTGGCTCTGGCTGTCTGCCCACCAGGGAAACTGGGCTGGGGCAGTTTTCCCTGCTCTGCCAGATGAAATCACTATCAACTTTGGCTAACAGTCTGGAACCCCTCATATCTGCAGTGCTGGCATGTGGGATGGTGCTTCACCAGACTGGGACAAGCCCCAAAGAGGCATGAGGAGTCACTGTCCATGGGAATGTGCCACTGGCTGTGTCACGTACAAAGGGAAGGAAGGCAGAGATGAGTGGGGAAAAGTGAAAGAGGCTACAAAACATCCCTAGTCATGGTCTGTTTCTTCAGACATCCTCCTGGCTGCTGGTACAGAGGGGCCAGCAGGAGAGAAAGTGGAAGTCTGGGAGGAAAAATGGGAGTTTGGGTGCAGGCAGGAGCTGGGCTTGTGGAATAGGAAGGAGGCTGCAGCCATGGTTCACTTTCCCAGAGAAGTGCTTGCCTCACTGTTTCTCCAGCCCATCCCTGTCATCAACTCTACAATGGACTTCAGTTATGAAAAGCAACAGCCTAAACCCCAACCACTCCCTGTCACTCCATGCCATCCTAGGAAGTTTATGCCCTCCAGGGAGCTGAGCAAGGTCACCAGGGCTGTCCTAGCCTTCAGCTCATAGACTCCAGCACAGGTTGCAAAATTCACCCCAAGCCCTGGAGCCCTACTGGATGGAGATACTGAGCCCTGGGGAAGACCCCAACCCATCAGAGAAAGAGCTGTGTCATGTTCACGTCTCAGCAGTTGGAGACACCCAGGTTTGGTTTGATGCAGAGCAAGACTGCAGGGTGTGAACCTGCAAGGGAGCAGCGATAGCACTGAGAGACAAGCAGCCCTAATTGTATTCTCACTTGTCCTGACTGCTGAGTTCCATCTAGCACGAAATGCCTCCAGACAGGCACCTCCATGCAGGGTGGCTGGGTCAGGTGTGAGCTGGGAAAGAAGTGCAGAGGAAGAAAGAAACAAAATGATTTACAGATTCACTCTGAGCTGCCCCAGGGTGGAGGATTTTTGGCTCAACTTATTTTTTGCTTCACCCAGAGCTCCATTGTCTCACATTCCCAAGCCAAAAGCCAGCAAGTGGGACCTGTGCTGCCTGTTTGCAGACAGGCACCACAGCAAAGCACATTTTCAAAGCCAGGGTTTTGCAGTGTAGAAGAGCAAAGTCCTGATGTGGAATGGCTTGTGCTGGTGGTGCAAAGTGAAGCCCTGACACCTCTCATTGGTTGATTTTATTTCAACTGCTCAAATTGTACCACGAAGGGGCAAAAATGTCCCTTTGGATTACCTGTGCTTTGATAAATAGGAGAAAATGGAACAGTGCTGCTGGCAGGGATAACTCAAGCAAATCCAGGATATTCGGGAGGTGATCACAGATTTTTCAGCTAAGAGAAGGGAGAGGGCAAGGGATTATCCCAAGCCCAGGACCACCTGTGCCATCAGTGCCTAGGGTTTTGGCTAGGGGCTGTATCTGTGCTGGAATACTGCCCATCAGGCCTTGATGCTGAACATGTCCCAAAATCCATTATTCTTTAGCAAAAAAAAAAAANGTTTTATCTTTGCCAGCTGCTCTGTACCCCCAGATTTCCTGTGCTGGCAGCTCCTCTGAGAGCCCAGCAGGAGCTGAGAGCAGTTGAGTCCCTTCCTCAGATCCTAATTTAGGGCCGTTGCCTCTTTCAGATCACCAGAAGCTGGAACGAGAAGCCCGGATCTGCCGCCTCCTGAAGCACCCCAACATTGGTAAGTGCACCCTGCAGCCCCCTATTGCTGGTGCTCCGTGCCTGGCTCCACTTCCCACTTGCCCTTCCAAGTCTCAGCCAGGGATAGGCAGTCCCCATCAATAATCCAGCCTTGCCTGCAGCAGCATGTATGGTTTGTGCTACCCTCGTGCTCCAGCCACCACCCCAGAGAAGGAGAGGGGTTCGGTGGCAGCCTGCCTTGTTGATCCACAAAGCCATCCTTCCTCTTCCTCACGGGCAGCACCATCTTCAAACAGGGTCATGGGGTCCCACCAGGCATGGGGAGATCGAAGTAGGTCCTGACTAACCCACTTGGCCATAGCTCCCTCAGGGAGAAGCGGAGCCCCAGGAGGCTGCAAAGGGCTATTTTTACTGCTCTCCCCGGCTCGGGTGCCGTATTCCTCTGCATGCTCCAAAAAGCGGCTGCAGCTCGGAGCAGCAGCAGCAGCAGTGCGGGGCGTGTGGGAGGAGCGATGGCGGGGGGAAGCGAAGACTTTCCCACCGACCGTCCATCTGAGAGTAGCCTCCTTCGGAAAAGCTGTTTCAGGAAAACTCCTGAGCCCCTGCAAAAGACAAAAATAGGCCAGAAGGAGAGAGAGAGGGGAGGGGAAAAACTGCAGGAAAAAAAAATCCCAAACTCCGTCCCTGAGAGCGATGCCGATGGAGGCTCTTGGTCCCTGCAGATAGTCTGGATGAACTCTGTCTTCCCTCTGCTGCACCCCTGGATGTGCCGACCCCAGTGAGATCCTGCAGCTTTGGGGAAAGCATTTGGTGGTTTCTGCAGCCCTCTCAACCCACAGTCAGGAGCTGGGAGGGTTCCCCTGCGGCTCAGCTTTTCCCTGGCCCCCTCACTGCTCCGGTGACCTGGATCCATCCTTCCCCAGGAGCTGCTGCAGAAGATCCAGGGAGCTAGATCCAGGGCCACTGGGACCGACCATGTGGCTCCTGTCCCATAAATATTTCAATTTGAAAAAGGACTGCCAGCTTCCATCTGTCTCGGCACACGGCTGCATGGCAGGTCTCCCCTGCATTGCTGGGGTGCCGGACCCTGCAGGATTCTCCAGCCTCTGCTCCAGCAGCACCCGGAGCTGCCCTGCAGGGGTCCCACCGGGGAGTCCAGCACCCGCTTTGGACCAAAATATATGCAGGGATTGCCGAGACATGAAGGAAACACACTGCAAATGAATGACTAGCAAGAAATACTAAAACCTGAGGAGCTCACCCCATGAGACCTGCAGGATGTTAGCTGGGCCGTGCAGCTGGAGGTCTCCCTATGGCTGTCTTCCTCTCTTCCCTCTCCATCACCTGCTTGTGGAGCTGGCGAGGCTTCCAAAGAGAGAAACAGCTCACTGCTCACTGCGCCTTGTCCCCCACCCCTGCACTACCCCTTTGCTGTTTGGCCATGACTTGGAAGACTTACAGCATCCCTACTGCAAGGGCTGGAAAGGGTTAACAGCATGAGATACTAACAAGCCCAATCTGCTGCTATTTATACTCAGGAGGCTCCTCTCCACCCCCTACCCTACACCCTCTTTCCCTTCACGCCCCTCCACTGCTCCTGCTGCCTGGAAACTTGGGCTCGCAGCTCCCCTTCCGCACAGCAAAGGCGTCTCATTACCCACCCAGGAGCTGGAACGAGCTGTGCCGCTGCAGAGCAGCCTGGCATGAGAACGAGGAAGCATGGCTGCTGGGATGAGGCAGAGCAACCCTCCCCAGCCCTCACTGGGAGAAGCACCCTAGTTGCTGAGGGCTTTGCTGTCTTCATCCTTGTACCCTGCAGTGAGGTGGGGGTCCTTCCATCTCCCATGGGAATGTGTGGGGTCCCCTCCGTTTCCCACAGCAAAGCCATGCTGCAGTTCCTGGAGGAGCCAACCTGCGCTCTGCACTGCGCCTGCTGGAAAACCTCGCATGGGAAGCTGTGCACAGGCAGTTGAGGGCAGGTCCAGGTCCCCAGGATCCAGCAGTACATCCACAGTACTGGGTGATGTACTAGGGAGAGCTGTGGTTTCCCAAAGTTGTTTCCATTCAGGGAAGTCTTGCTGTGTTGGGAAAACTTTGGCTGCATGCAGCCCTGTGGTTTTAACTCCAAGTACCTGTTGTCTGCTGACTCTAAGTCCCAAAGCTGTGTCCTGCTCCTACCTTGGCTGCCAGCACTGAGCTGGAGTGGTTTGGCCAGCACAGTGCTCTCTGACTATGGTCAGTAACAGATACTTGTAGGATCAGGCTATATTTAGAGCAGCTGCTCCTTCTTATACCTTCTTAGCTCCTGGCAGCCACAGGCTTTGGGACTCCCCCAAGCAAGGAATGTATCTGGACCATCTGTTTCTGGTTATGCTGGTCCTATCCACACCAAACTCACAGAATCCCCCTGAGAACACTTTGGCTTCTATGGGATCCCAGGCGCGATACCCCCAAATCCCTCCCAGGTGAGATGAAACAGGAGGAAATTCACTTCTTCCAGCAGAGGAAGGCAGAAAAGCTCGGATTGTGTCAGAGAAAAACAGAGCAGACAGATGTTGGAGCACAGGGAATGTCTGCAGAGGCCAGCAGTGGGGAAGGATGACTGAGAAGTAAGATGAGAAAGTTGTGTCAGTAGTCAAAACCACAAGAGAGACCGACAGGAAAGATGCTGCTCAGCTCATCAAAGCTCTGTGCCCTGGCTGGGTGAGGTGCAACTGCTGGCAACGTGCTCTTGGCAGCTGCTGGATCTGCCCATGGAGCTTGGAGACAGGAGAAGGACCAGCAAAGTGTTGTTTGCTGGCCTGGGAGATAAGAACAGTGCAGTGCAGTGTCTGTGCTCGGTTGGGGTTGTTATCTCTTCTGGCTCAGACTGAGTCTAGAGGATGTTTCCATATAGGGCTCAGCTGATTTAACTGCAGTAAAAGAGGCTAGAAGTAAAAATTCCCCCAAACTCACTCACCTGAATGTTTCTTTTCTCCTCCCCGATTCCCAGCATTCTCAAAGATGTTGAAAGTTGTACTGGGCTGAAACCAGGAGAGAGGGAGGAAGGGTTAAATATTTACAGCCTCAAGGGAATCAAACAAAATACAAGGTGGCAGACAGAGGGTACTGGACCAGCCGCTGTTTTCCAGCCTACCTGTTTTCTGTAGCACACCTTGCTGTACACCTGCCTGCTAAGCTGTGAGCAGGGATCTGAGCCTGAATAACCAGCACACAGCTGCAGAGTGACAGATCTGTACTTGGCTGTATTTCGCAAGGTGTACACAAGGGGAGAGGGTGCCCCTTGGTGTGACGAGCAGGGTGAGATTCCAGGAGATAGAGAGACTCATCCCATGGAGATTCCCAAGGAGAAAGGGAAGGTCATGAGCAGAAAATAAAAAGAGCCCCATGGATGCCAGAGTTGTCAACCCAGCACCCTGCTGAGCTCTTCTTGTGCCCAGGCACTAATCCTGGGAGGGCTGGGGACACCCATTCCTGCAGCCTGCTCAGTGCCTAAGATAGCCCAGCAGCTGCCTGGAACCTTGGCCAGACACAGCCCTGGGCAGTCCCTGATTTGGATGTGACCTTTGAGCCTCTCTCCACTGCCCCATGTCCATGGCTGAGGTCCCCTTGTGAGCAGGGACCCCCACCCAGTCAGGGGCAATAGCAAGAGGAGGAGGGAGGGGTAATAACCCTGCTGTGCCCTTCCCCAGCTCCTGTTTGTGCCCAAAGTGTAGCAAAGGCATTCCTGGGGAGTGGGGTGGGAGCCAGGCATGTCCCATAACCCTTCTGTCTCTGCTGCAGTGAGGCTCCACGACAGCATCTCTGAAGAAGGCCACCACTACCTGATATTTGACCTGTGAGTAATGGTTCAATGCATCCCCTAACCCATCACCAGCTTAGTGCTTCCACCCACGGTGACACATCCTCCACCTCACCCAAGCCCTTCCTGCAGGCTGGGTTTGAACCAAGCTTGGATTCCCCAAGCTGGGCAGAGGGCAGGTCCCTGTCCTGCACCCCTGGCTGTCCCGCTGTGCAGTGATATTTGGGGGGAGATTGCCAGGGCTGAGTGTGTTGTCAATCAATCCAGCTCCCCCTGTTTTCTCGCAGGGTCACTGGTGGGGAGCTGTTTGAGGACATTGTGGCCAGGGAGTACTACAGCGAAGCAGATGCCAGGTGAGCACAGACACACGTGGGGCTGTGGAGGGAACAGATTATGTCCCCTTCTCCCGTGAGCTGCTCCCTGCCAGAGTCCTGTATGTCTGGCTTTCTGCAGCATGAGCTCCTTCCATGAGGGGAGGTGTTTTACAGCCACTCTGTAACACATACTCATAAACCAGAACTGTGGTGCAAAAAAGACTTCCAAAAATGCTCTTTTTAACTCAACTCCTGTGCCAAGAAGTGCATGTGCTACCATAGGGCTGGTTTCCTCCTCAAATCAGATGGCTCCCAGCCATTGCCAGCAGCATCCTCCTTGCCTGGAATGGTGGGGTAGCCCACATCTGACCTCTCTGTAAAGGAGCAGGCTGTTTGGGCTCCCTGGACTGGGAGCTTTGGGTTTCCCTAGCCTGGAGATGTCAGAGCTCCCTGGGCTGGGGGCATCGGGGCTCTCCATGCTGGTAGGGAGGAAGCCCAATACCAGACTGGTGCCCAGCCAAGGCCTCACCCCTCAGTCCTCACCCTTTCCCCTTGGAGGTCCATTCCAGCTGTCTGCAAGCATTTCTCTGGCATTTGCCACTTGAAAGCACTGAGGAGGAGCAGTCAAGACAGGCTGGGTGGGAGGATGTGCTCAAGCTCCTTCCCACGCTCCCTCTGGCGCTTTCCAGGTACCCTGCTGCAGAACCAGGGGGTTGGATACCATTTCAGCCACCTCTTTGGTCCCTGCAGCTCGGCCAGGGGACAGCATTATCCTCATTTTTTTTTTTTGAGGGGACATGATTTGTCCTTCTCCAGTCTCCAGATATCAATGTGCCTCTTGGTGTTGCCCCCAGGCTAAGCCTTTGTCCAAAAGGGTGGTAAGCTCCACAATACCTCTCTGTGTGAGAATATCCTTTATTCCTAGGCAGAAAGCAATCTCATTTAATGGGCTGCCTGCACTGAATCCACTTACAGCCCATCCACTGATTAGTGTCATACAAATAAAATAAAATACATGTAAATAAAGACCTTCTGCCTTGCACACAAGCTGTTTTGGAGCAAAAGTGATCATTGCCTCTGTCTTTTCCCCTTCCTGTCTCACACACGCAACAGAGCTGGGATGTAATGAACTAGATATAAAGCAAGCAGACACAGCAGGAGCCACCTGCATTAGAGCAGAGCAGGGAAACAGGGCTGGAGCAAAGGTTACACAGAGCATATCTGCTCTGCCTGAGCTTGGAGACCGAATCTGGGCTGGCATTGTAGCTCCATTATTGGTCTCCAGCTCCCACCTGCAGTGTTGCTCCTGTGGGAACTCCACAGGCTCAGCTGTAGCCCTCATGCTCCTGCTTGGCATCAGTGGATGTGTGGTAGCTCTGGTGGGACCTTACTAGGTTAAAATTCTCCCCATGGATGTGTGGGGTTTGGTGGAAAGAGACACTGAGCTGTGCTGAGGGGCTGCTGGTGAGCAGCGTGATGGGGAGTTGGGGCAGAGGGGTGAAATGCCATAGAACAGAAGTGTCTGACAAAACTCTGCCACTTGTGTGAGCTTTCTCCTCTCTCCCACAGCCACTGCATCCAGCAGATCCTGGAGGCTGTGCTGCACTGCCACCAGATGGGGGTGGTTCACCGGGATCTGAAGGTAAGAGTTGCAGAGGGAGTGCCTGTGGGAGGCCCCGTCTGTGATGCAAAACCCTGTGGAGCAATGCCCAGAGTACTCCAGGGCCGCTGAAACAGCAGGGAGGAACATGTGGAAGGCTTCAGGAAAGCCACAGAACAAAGACTAGCTCCGGGGTGAAACGACATAAGGGAGAGTAGGTAGAGGGGTCCTTGAGGTCCATGGTCCTCCAGGCACACCAGGACACACAGCAGGACAAAGCAGTTGGGAAGTACATCCAGAGCCCTGGCCTTCCTCCATGCTGTGCTGGGAAGGTCCTGCCCATCAACAGTGGAGCCCCTGGTGTGGCTTTCACTCCTCTCCAACCCCCATCTTCTCCTGCAGCCTGAGAACCTGCTGCTGGCATCCAAGCTGAAAGGTGCTGCTGTCAAGCTGGCTGACTTCGGCCTCGCCATTGAAGTGGAGGGGGACCAGCAAGCATGGTTTGGTGAGTGGGACTGGCCCGAGGTGGGGCTTCTCCAGCTTTCCCTGGCATGTTTGATCAGGAGGGCACAGGTGGGACACACATCCCTGGGACTTGAGCACTAGGTCATGGGAGTGTCCCAGCAAAACCAGCCCAAGAGGCACAGTGGGTGAGGAGGTTGATGGCTCAAGCTGTGCCCCTGGAAACAGCCCAACACTGATCCTGGGCAGAGGCAAGAAGCTCCACAGGGACTCTGTGAGTCACCAGGATGCCCTGGTGAGATGGACAAACCAGCAACAGGGGCAGACCAGGGAGGGGGAAGCCTCTTCCAAGTGCTGGAGGTGCACATCAGAGCACTCCAGCCTTATGCGTCATCTTGGAATTTGGTTGTGGCAGAAAGCAGTTTGGTCTGCCCTCTGGAGTCACAGAGATGTCTGGCAGGAGAGTGCCTGTTCCACCGGGTCAGGATGTGTCAGGACTCTCGCTGTGCTTTGCTGGGCACCAGTCGCTGCTGGTGAGCTGTGTGGGGATGGTGGCTGCCTGCTGGCGAGGTGTGACAGGCTGTCTGTCCCAGGTTTCGCTGGCACCCCGGGATACCTCTCCCCCGAGGTGCTCCGGAAGGACCCCTATGGCAAAGCGGTGGACCTGTGGGCTTGCGGTAAGTCAGACGGCGACTGGAATGCAGGAGTGGGCTGGGCTGGGCTGGGCTGGGCGGGACGAGGCGGGCTCTTCATCCAGCACATCCCGAGTTGCAGTCGCTACATATGTCTCGAGGAGGTCTGGGTGGAGGATTTACCCGAGAGGCGGCACATTACCCTGTGATTTCCGCAGAGCAGCACTCTCCCAATCCAGCAGCACCCTTCTTTGAAGGATCAGCCCCCTTGCTATGTACCCAAAGTTCTCAGTCAGGGGAGATGACAGCTGTTTTCCCTGGAGTGCTGGTGGAGTCAGGCAATGTCTCCATGTAGTTGCAGCTGTAATGGAACCTTTATCCACCTGTGATGGGGAGGAGGCACCGCCCAGCCCTGCCAGGGCACCCACTTGAGAATCTACATAGAGACTACCAGAGCCTTGAACTTCCCCAAGCGCTGAGACACTCAGCACTGAGATGGACTCATGATCAAGCCTTTTGCTCTTTAATCAGTGAAGAAATCCTCATGTTTCCCTAATTTCTGTTTCTCTGCTTGAGCTGGACCAATCCCCAGGCGAGGTCTTCTACCTCCAGCCATGAAGTCTCTCCCACTGATTCCCTCTCCTCTCCTGAGCAGGTGTTATCCTCTACATCCTGCTGGTTGGGTACCCACCCTTTTGGGATGAAGACCAGCACCGACTCTACCAGCAGATCAAGGCTGGGGCTTATGATGTGAGTGTGTTTGTCTTGTTTCCCTTTTTCATAGTCTACCCTCTCTCCTCCTGTCCCTGCCTTACAGCCTGCTGCTCTAGAAAAGCAACCTGGCCAAATTCAGTCACATGCGAACAAGGTTCTTTCCTCTGTTCTGGTTGCATATTACCATGTTTCAGGGCCACTTTGTGTGATGGATAGGTCTTGTCCTGGGCCTTCCAACTTTCTTCTTCCACTTCTGCTCCCCAGTTTTCCACCTAGCAGTCCTTTTCAGTTGCTAACAAGGTGCCCTGAGCTGCAGGAGAACCAACCCAAGCGTAAAGGGGCTTCTCCTCCTTCTGTTCCTTCCTGCCATCCCTCATCCTGGTCCTTTTGCTTTGACAGTTCCCCTCCCCTGAGTGGGACACAGTCACTCCCGAAGCAAAAGATCTCATTAACAAGATGTTGACCATAAACCCGTCCAAGCGCATCACGGCAGCGGAGGCTCTGAAACACCCCTGGATATCGGTGAGTTTGACATTCATTGGTTGGGGCTGAAGGTATAGAGATGTGGGGGTTCACAAGGTGGGAACATCTCACCGGGGAGCACGTGATATCAAACATGCTGCCAGCTCTCTTCTCCATCCTGGGAAGATGATTTCCTGGCATGATTACTTCCAGTGCTTTCCAAGCAGCATTTTCCTTGGGGTTTTACAGCAGAGAAAAGCTTGCAAATGCAAACAGCATGTCCTGGATGAGCTGGTGATGGGAGGGACACACATCCTCCCAGCCCTGGTGGGGACAGGCTGGTTTCTTGGTGTCGTGCTGTCCTGGGATGCCTTTCTTCAGAGGTGATGGGAACAGTCTCGTGTTTATCCATCCACCCCCACTCTTCACTTCATCCCACTGCTCCAGTTGCTGGTTCTCACCCTGAATCAGCTCCTAGAGGCAGCAGGAGTCTGTGGTCTTAACCCTGGGGCCTCACACCTGTAAACCCTGAACACATTGCTAAACGTGGCTGGTCAGTCAGGGGGTTAACTCAGTGGGCAGCCACTTCTCCCTGCACCCCCACCACCAGAGCAGATCTTGCTGACTCCAGAGCTTCCATCTCCCACTGCCCATTAAACTTTTATCTGCTGCTGTTGCTGCAGGCAGCTCTGGCCCGTGCCTTGGCCACGGGAGATCACACACGTGTGTGCGCATGTGAGGGCAGGACTGGGGGTGCCTCTTCCTGCCTGCACTGCTCTGAGCCAGGTCTCTCTCCTCTCAGCACCGTGCCACCGTGGCCTCATGCATGCACAGACAGGAGACAGTGGACTGCCTGAAGAAGTTCAATGCCCGGAGGAAGCTGAAGGTAACTCTCATATTGTCCAAGCTGGCTTCAAAATGTATGATCAGGTGATCTTGTTCTCTGTGTGGGAAAGGGCAAGGTGGTGTCCCTGGGCAGTGGTGTGGGGTTGATGGGCATTTGAGGACCCTGTTGTGAAGAAAAGAAAAGAGACCGAGTGTGGTGGTGGCTCAGCTGTCAGGAGTTCCCAAGTGCTCAGAGAAATCCATGGTGAAGGAAACATTTAGCCACACTTGACACTTGGGTGAGGACTTTCCCAGCAGAGTCTGTATCAAAAAAGCTCCTCTTTGGGGCTGGACATGGGTCTGAGAGGCACAGTGAGACCCTTTGCCTGATAGCCAAGATACTTTGCAGCCAAACAATAAGGTGACCCATGGAAAGGCAAAAAGCTAACCCACACCAGCAGCCCCACAGGCTTTCCTTTCTCAGATGCTGATATGTGCCTCAGCCTGGATGCCCTCTGAAAGCACCATCTCCACCTCAGCCTCAGCCAGCAGCATGGTACTGGGAACAGGCTCTGGAAATCACAATGCCTTCTCCAGAGCCGGAGGCACAGAGCAGGACAGCGTTGGCCTGTGCCATAACCAGAGCCATCAGTGCTCCAGGCCTGAATGCAGCATGGAACAGTACAGTACAGCTGCAGGCTACTAACAAGATTATCAAGGAAAGAAACTGGCTATAAACTATTATTACTTTTCAGCTAGACAAGTAATCAAATTAGTTCAGGCATACACTTCCAAATAGTAATCCATTACTGTAAGCAATTAGTCCAATGTAATCTCATTATACGCTGAGCAACTAGTTAGTCAACTCAGCTGGAAAAGGGGAAGGATTTTTACAAATGTTGTTTTGCAGTGGTGATCTTTGCATGGATCCCATGAGCAATCCCTGCCCTGCTGCTCTGAGCTAGCACAGCTCTAGTCACAATCAAATCCGGTTCTGCTCCCAGTGGGTCCCTTTGCTGCCAGCCCTGGTCGGTGGGGTTGTGCTACATCCAGGACAGGGTAGTATGAAACTGAAAAGTGCCCCACAGATATTTAATATCCCTTTAATCTTGGAGTAAAGGCAGTATCAGAGAATGCAACCCAGTGCGTTGGTGCTGGGGATATGGAATCGAGTCCTGAGAGCTGCTTTTGATGGCAGGAGGAGAATATCAGTTCGTGGGCCAGTTTCCTTCCAGCCAGGTGGCTGGGGGACAGGTGCTGAGCAGGGCTTTCCTTCCTCAGGGATGGGGGGAGCAGCAGGGTGCAGACAGCTAAGGTCCAGCACACCCTTTCCTTCTGCCTTCCTTGTATTTCAGGGAGCCATCCTCACCACCATGCTGGCCACCAGGAACTTCTCCGGTAGGTGCTGTCTCTGAGACTCATCTCTTTGTCTGTGCCCTAAGGCAAATCGGTAGTGTCCCTGGAGAGCTGGGTGTCACAGGGAGGCTGAGATTGCAGCTGTATGCCGCTGGGCATGTGTGGTTTTTGGTAGTCCTCCAGGAGAGGTGACCTGGCGCCTCCAGGCTGGCTTCTGGCTTGGGATGCAAGAGAAAAAGTGTCTGGCTGAAGTGCAGTGTTCCCCACTGGTTTAGAGGTTTATATACAACCCAACCATTTGGCTTGTGCTGGGCTGGAGATGCGGGTGCTGCATGCAGCCAGAGCTCAAGCTGTTGGTTTTGTGTCCTCCTGGAGATGTTTGTGGCTCAGGGAGAGCATCCTCTGCGTTGAGAATGTCGGAAAGGTCCCTGGGTGCCACTGCAGGCAGATGGCAGCAAAATCCCTCAGGTCTCTTCCCCAGGCAGGTGGATGCTGATTCTGCAGGGTTCCCCACTCTCTTCCTGCCTCTCAACATCCCAAGGGGTGCACGGGAGACAGGACTGAGCACGGCAGCCCAGCCTGTGCAGCCACCAGCCCTTCTGCCCCAATGCCTCCACCGAGACCTATTCCCTCTGGGGACACCTCGCAGCAGATGGGATTTCACAGGCAATTCCCAGGCACTGAACCACATGGAGCCATGTGACAACAGAGCTCATCCACCTGCTGTCACCTCCAGCCCTCCCCAGCGCTGGGGATGGCCCTGCAGAGGTGCTGCAGTGCTGGGATACACCAGCCAAGCCCTGCAGCCTCTGAGCTGGCTGGTGGCAGCTGTTTGGGGTTACACCAGTGTTTCAGGGTGCTCTGCTGAGACGCCCTGCGTGTCAGGTGCGGCAGGTGGACAGGGGTGCCAGAAGAGTGGGCCTGTGGCCAGGGCTGCTGTCTGCATTTGTCGTGTGGGCATCGTGCTGACATATTTAGCACTTGTGGAGGGGGGCTGGAGGAGTCCAGCAGCTGGGGGGATCTGGTGTCAGTCCCGTACTGGGAAAGGCGTTGGACAGGAAGCTTCAAAGGGCAGGAAATTCAAAAGCATCTCTCATCCCACGCACGGCCCAAGGGCTCACTAGTACGCCCTGCCCAGGAGCACAGCAGGGCTGGTGATCGACAAGTCTCGCACGGCGCTGAGCTCCACCGATCCCACCCTGTTCCCGGCGTGCAGGGAGAGCGGGGTGGCTTGCCCAGCCTGGGGGGCTGGGGCAGTGCCGGCAGCGGTGGGTGGGCACCGGGGAAGGCGCCTGCTTTTCATCATTGTCAAAATGTGGTCTGCAGCTGTCGGGCCGGCGGGCCGGCAGCACATGATCCCGCCAGCATGGGGCTAAAATTAGAGGGCAGCGGGCGGGCAGCCCATTCCTCCACGCTGCACCACGCCGGGTTAGCAGCACCCCCCGGCCAGAGTCCGCCTGCCGGCCCCCTCTGGCCGCCCCGACGTGACGCTGGAGACGGTTCATGCCCCTGGCCAAGAGCCACCGGGGTAGGACGGAACGGTGCTGACAAGGTCGCCCCTGAGCTCCCGCGGGTTGCACCGGGGGTTGCTGGAGAGAGGACAAAACCCACCAGCCGGTCCCGCCGCTCTGTCACCCGGCACCATGCTGCTGCTCCTCGCCCTCCTGGTCCTGGTGCCCTGCCTGGCTCTCCTAATCACCTTCCTCCTCTCTCCAGGAGGCAAAAGTGGTGGCAACAAGAAGAATGACGGCGTGAAGGTAAGCCCCCTCCCCGCTGCGCTCTCCTGCCTGCCCCTCTGCTGCTGGGGCTGCGGTGGGGGTCTCTCTGCCATGCCAGTGATGAGGGTCTCCATGCCCTGCTGGTGGTGGGGGTCTCCTTGCTGTGCCAGGGGTCTCCATGCCATGCTGGCAGTCCGTGATACACCTTTCACTTTAAAGGGCAGCTGTTGGCCCGGCTGTCCTGGTGTGTCCCTGTGCCACTGGCTGGGCTCCTGCCAGGGCAGGCAGTGCACTGGACGCTTTGCAGCACAGTGAGTTGCTGCTGGGTGCACAAGGAGGACTCACTGCTGTTTCATTGCCTGCAAAATGTGCCTGCCCCTCTCTACCCCCAGGGAGGGGGAGAAGCAGAGGCTGGACCAGGACAGGGGACAAGGGGATGCAGCTTTGGAGCCCAGAGCCATGGTTCCAACAGCAGCCATCTGGCAAGATGGGCAGCCTCATCGGCTGTTTGCTCAGCATGTTCCCCTGTCACTGGTGGGACTGGCCCCAGTTCCTGTCCCATCCAGTCCCAAGGGCTAATGTGCTGCTGAGTGACACACGGGTGCTTTTAACCCCTTCAGCAGTGCTGCCAGTCCCCTGTGTCCAGTGCAGACAAAGGAACGTGGTGATACTTGACAAAACAAATGGCTTAGTGATGCTCTAAAAACAAGCCGATGCTTGGTGGATCTTGATTCTTGGGCTGCAGACCCTGCAGGTTTTCTGCCCCTTTGAGCTGGGGCCACAAATCTTCTATGGGACAAGGTGGCTCCTGGAGGCAGCAAAGTCCTGCTGCTGAGCAGCTTCTTTTGGTGACATGGACATGTGGTGGATAGCAATGGTTATTGAGCTTTGTCAAACTCCTCCAGCAGGAAGAAACTTTCCCTCTTGTTCCATTTATGAATACAAGGAATCACTCAGCAGAGGAGAGCTGGCATGGTGACATCCTCCATCATCAGGCAGAACTTTGGGAATCCAACTGCAGTACAGCTACTCTCCTTCCTCCATAGGGACACTTTGTTGGGAGAACCCAGAGAAGCTTCTTCTGCCCTTTCATAGGGACCCAACTGTTGGGCTGTGAGGGGTGCAGGGTTTTGGAAGAGCAGAGCCCTCAACCAGCTCCTTCCCTCCTCAGCCCAAATGGTCAGTGGAGCCAGGAGTCTAGGAATGGCATGTCTCTCTCCCACTCCTCCCAGACCCAGCAGCTGGGATAGGACAAGCCTGCAAGGACTGAGACCACTCACAACCCTCGAGACCTGGGCTCAGTTCTACAACAGGCTGTGCAGCATTATTCTGCAACATGATGCTGATTGTCCTGGATGGCTCTGAGAAGGTATTACTTTGGGCCATGGTGTCAGGTTAGCAAGAGACTCTCAGAACAGGATTGCTGGTTTTGATGCTGGCACATCCTATGGGATTCCATACACCCCCTCTGCCAGCCACTGCTGACCTGTCCTCTTCTGCTCTGAGGTCCAACTCTGAGAGTCACCTGAGAAGTGACAGCACAGGTAGAGCTGCCTCGGTACAAGTTGCTGGAGCACAGGTGAGAGCAAGAAGAAGATGCATTTCTAGGCTATAAAAGAAGAGATTGGTGAATGGAGAGGCTTCATCAGGTATTGTCCTGAATCTAATTCTCCAGCAGAAAGGACCAGCCTTAAATTTCTGTGCTGTGGTAGAAGACCATTTGCCAGCCCAACTTGCTAATGATGCTCCCTCTTGGTCTTCCAAGTAGCTTTGAGGGCAGACATTATCGTGGAAAAAGGGGCACTTGCTGTTGTAGTAAAATAGCTAGTTTTGGTGAAGAGAATTCTGAATCATCACTGAAACTCAGTGAGGAGAGTCCGGTTTCAGAGCATGATCAGAGAGGCTGGTTTGCATCCTCAGCCCTTGCTGGTGAGCAGGGAGCAGGTAATGAGAATTCATCCTGAGTGCAGTCTACCAGCCAACAGTCCTCTCAAGATGGTGGACAAGCTCTGAAGAAAGAATTTGCTTTTTTATTGTTCTCCCCTTTCCAACAAATAGAGATGAGACAGCCTGGTTAGACGGCCAGTAAGGTAGGAGTGGAGAAGACAAGGTAGAGGCAAGCTCATTCCCAACATCTTCCTTGTGTTGGTCACTTTCAGCATAACCATCCCCACCTCTCATTCCCACGCTCAGCCTGTTGTGTAACCCACTCATGGGGGCACAGGGAGGCTGGGTGCTGTGGGTGAAGCTCTAATGCCAACTGTGGGCAGCCAGCAGATGTCAGGACTTCACTGAATAGTGTTATTTTCTTTCCTTCTTGCTGGAAAGTGAGGCAGGAACCTGGAAGCCTGCCTTGGGTGATTGGGACAGTGGGATGGGAGTGGTCCTGCCTGCTCAGAGCCAGGCTGCAAGTCAGGCTATGTGGTGGGCTTCACTGCTGGAAGAGTTGTGCTCCCATTTGGAGTAACAGGCTGGACTGACCATTCCCATGAGAGCAGGCAGGTCCCAGGCAGCCACTCCTGCCTTCCTGCCCAAAGCTTTGCTGGGGGGCAGCAGGCAGCCAGTGCTGCTCTCCAGCCTGCCTGCACAGCACCCTAACACTGGCATGGGACTAGCCCAGGCTTGGAGGGCTTGAAACTCACCCTTCTGAGGAGGTTCCTCACTTGCTAAAAACATTCATGAGACCAAAAATCCCCCTTGAACCCTGCTCTGGGGTCTCTGGGAGGTCCTCTGGTCCTAGCAGCTATGATACCTTCACTGCCCTGTGTAGTGTCACATCTTGTCCCATTGTAAAGTAATGGAATCACTGCCCCATGTCACATCCTGTCCCGTCCTAAATTAATGAGCTCACTGCCCCATGTTGCATCCTGTTCCTGTATGTCCAGACTCGATGCAGTCACTGCTTTGTGTTGCATTCTGTTTCGTCTGAAACTTCTGCAGTTTTCTGCCCCGTCTCATGTCCTTGGGTAGCAGAAGCTGGCAGCCCTTCCTGAAGACAGCCCAGCTCCAGTGGCTCCCTTTCCTGTAAGGTTCCTGCTGAAATACCATAGCTCACACTGCCCTTTAGGACATCTGTTGTTTCAGTGGAGGAGAGGCAAGTGTTGGCATAGGATCTGGTGCCTAAAGGGGCTACAGGAGAGCTGGAGAGGGACTTTGGAGAAGGACATGGAGTGACAGAACAAGGGGGAACAGCTTTAAAGTGAAAGAGGGCAGGTTTAGACTGGATATAAGGAAGAAATTCTTTATTGTGAGCATGATGAGGCACAGGAACAGGTCGCCCAGAGAAGCTATGGACACCCCATGCCTGGAAGTGTTCAAGGCCAGGTTAGGTGGACCTTGGAGCAACCTGGTCTAGGAACCAGATGATCTTTAAGGTCCCTTCCAACTTAAATCATTTTCCTGGTTCTGTGGGAGGGAGTGGAGATCTGCACTGGCAGAGGGGGAAACTCAGTGAGGATCCTGGTGGGAGTCAGTTAGAATGTGAATGAAGCAACAAGGGGGAATGGATATCAGCAGTTTTTATGCTGCAGCCCACCCATGCACCCTAATGGGTTGTTCCATGGACTTTTCCAAGAAATTTGTAGAGTGTGTGCTGCTTTCCCCTCGCAAGGCAGGCACAGCTGGTGCCTTGTTAAATATGCTAGTACAATACTTTGTCATTTGGCACTGCAGATTCTGATTTCTGCACATTGGTGTTCCCTGACAGCCACGGGATTCATTTCCTGGGAGCTAGAGGTGCTGAAAGGGTATGAGGTCAGCATGCATATCCCCCTGTCTCCTGGCTAAATTAAAAATGAACACGGGGAGCAGAGCACAGCAGGAAAGGAGATTCCAGAAATAGTTTGGGATTGCAAGTAGAAATGTGGCTAGGGGGTCATCCAACCCAAAAATCTTAAAGCCTAGTAGTAGTGGTCAAGGATAGAGACAAACATGCATGTTTAAGATCTTATCTTTGGAGGAGACTTGTCCTGATTTAAAACACTGGATCTGTGCTCAGGACAGCTTCCCAGACTGTATGCATGCCTTGCAGGGTTGAGCAGCAATAGCCATGCTGGCCTTAAAACAGCTAGCTTAGTACTGGTCTAGGTCCAAAACTAATGGAGTGTCTCCACATTAGTCAGTGCCATCAGCAGATGCATCCAGAACAGATCCAGAGTCTGTAGAAGTCAGCATGGCATTCACTCCTGGCACAGGGCTGTGGTGGAGCTGCCTTAACTTCTCAGCATCCCACTCCTGTTCCTGTGAGATTGCTGGGCTGGTCACAAAACCACCAGAGTGGTCATTGACTCCTAGGGGACTCCCTTTCAGACTAACCAGATCCTTGGGATGAGCACTCTCAGAGATTGTGGCAGGTCAGGAGAGAAAGGTGCTGGCAGGAACACGGGGAGGGAACTGGCACAGCACCACCAGCACTGCAGCCAGCGGCACGTCCCTACAGGACCAACACGTTGCCCCTCTGCACCTTTCATTTGCCCCTCCAAGAGGACTAAGAAGGGGGCTCAGGAGCTGCTGCCTCTCATGTGCTGCTCTCAGCCTTTCTCACTCTGTGTCTCTTCCTGTTCCATCTCTTCTCCTTGTTTTTCCAGAAAAGAAAGTCCAGTTCCAGCGTTCAGTTAATGGTGAGTGTCCTTCGTCTTCCTCAATGCCGATATTTCTGGGCCTCTCCACATGTTCCAGCTTCCCCTGTTTTTGGAATTTACCTCGGGGTAGGGAAGAAGGGACAGCGGGGTTGGAGGGAACATCCTCAAAGCCGTATCACCCACAAACCCCATTTCAGGGTTGGTGCAGGCACATGCTGGCCACCAGCTGGTGGGAAGCTAGCCCTGGTTCTTGCTGATGGGTTCTCATGCCGTTTCTCCCAGTTCTCCTGACTCAGGTCTGCAGGCTGCATCGGTCCAAGGAGCCTTGGAGAAACACCTTCCATGCCTCTGCGGGGACTGTATGGTCATGGGACACCTTGCCAACCTACATCGGGGTCTTCTGGGTAATACATAAGCAAGGCTCTGCTGGGAAGAGCTAGCAGAGCCATTGCTCTAGCTCCGCTAGCAGAGGTGCCTTGATGGGGCTCCCGGAGAGAGACAGGGGGTCAGTACCCCTCTGCCCCCCAAATCTGTGTAGTGCTCAGCTGTTTCTTGGAAAAGCTGTGTCTCAGCCTTCAGTGGTCCATGTGGGTCTTGGAAGCACTGTTTTATTGTACATTTCTCTCCCTACTCTGCGGTCAGTGTGGTCTCTCTCACTCCTGCACAGTCCCCTCTTTCTCATCCCAGCTCCTCCTCGCTGTTAATTTGTACATCTCTCTCTTTATTGTACAGTCAACATGGTGTCTTCCACCCCTGCACAGCCCCTCTCCCTGCCCCTCCGGCAACGCTCCTAGGAACCCACCAAATGGCCCCTGGACCTGCCCCCGTCTCTGTCCCCACAGGTGTCGGTAGGAAAGGCAGCGCCGTTCCTACGAGACCCTCCACAGCCCACCTCTTGTGCCATTGGCTACAAGGAGTGGAGGTCAGGGAGGGCTCTGCCAGCGCTGCCCTAGAGCTGTGGTTGAGGACAGGTTGGACCTGCTGGCGTTTTCCTTGGTTTCTGTCTGTTGGCACAGTCGAGCGCTGCGGGGTCAGACTCGGGGGGCTGTCGAACACACGAGCTCCATCTGTCAAAGGGAGAAGACCCTTCTCACCACCCCAACTCTCCTTTCTGTTCTTTGCTCAGGAATCTTCGGAGAGCACTAACACCACCATTGAGGATGAAGACACCAAAGGTACCAGTGGGGACAAGTGGGGAGGTGGGCAGGTTGTTTCAGAGGAGTGCCCATGGTTGTTAGTCTGCCCACCCCTCATGAGATATTGGACGCAGCAAAATCCACCACCCTTGAGCTGCCTCAGGCCCCATCAGAGGTTGCTTTAATTCCTCAGGTGGTTTCACTGCTGTGTTGCTGGGGCACTGCTGATGAGGGATGTGGGTGCTCCCATAAACAGGGATGTTTCATGAAAGTAGCCATTGAAGTGGCAGAAATCCACAGGGATAGCAACCCGGCTGACTGCTCTCCAAAATAAATGGCCCTTTGGGAAAAGCCTCCAGGGGAAATCCCTGTCTGCCGCCCGCCTGCCTGCCAGAGGCAGCTTTCTAAGAATAACTCAGGGAATAATTTATCGGTGCTAATTTGTAAAGTCTCTCAACGAAGCTATCTCGGCACAAAGCAAGATGGACTTTGTCCTGATGTGAGAGCTAATGGCGCACTTGATCTCCTGGGGAGGGGCTCCCCCAGCCTGGACACAGAGCCAGGTGGTGCTTGAGAAGCAATGGGAGTCCCTCTCCTCTTTTCTGAACACCCCCCAGGAATATGCTCCCTCTCCTTTTATTAGTCATAATGTGAAAACAAAAAAGAAGAGTCAAGCATGATGCCAGTTTCCATTTGAAGCAGAGCCTTGTTAATAAGCCCAGGGTTACCTCTGACTGTTCCTTCTGCATGCCAGGGAGCCAAACCCACTCCTGCAGCACATCCCTTCCCAGGTGAACTTTCAGTGCCTGGAATCCCTGGCAGCAGCTGCACAGTTCTGTGCGCTTTGAGAGGTCCCTGCTTGTATCTCCTGGGGTGGCTGCCTGTGTCATCCACCTCCTCTTCTCCCTGCTAAGACCCTCTCCTCCCATTTCAGAGTGAGAGCTTTCTTGGTCCAGCTTGCCCTGGCTGGCCTCCCCTGTGAGTTCATGCGGTAGATGGTCGCAGCTTGGCAAGACTTTGCAGCCAAGACCAGCCTGTGCCAGCTTTTGGGCTGAGGGCAGCTCGCCATTTGGTGTTTAACCCTTTGGCTCTTTAGGAAATTACAGAGATTTTCAGTTTTGCCCTCTCTTTCCTGGACAGTTTCCAAAGTCCCCCAACCTCCCGGGGTCTGTTTCTGATGAGATAAAGATCTCTCCCCAGTGTGGTAACATCAGCACTTCTGCTTTGTTTTCTCCTTTTATTTTCCTTTTATATTTAACCCAACAGTACGGAAGCAAGAAATCATTAAAGTCACAGAGCAGCTGATCGAAGCAATAAGCAATGGCGACTTCGAGTCCTACACGTGAGTGTGCCCAGCATGGGTTTGGTCTGGGTGAGGTCTCAGCCTCCCCAAGGGGGCTCTCTCCCTCTGACAATGCTGCCCAGGAGGTTTTACTGTTGCTCAGGGCAGGTTGACCAGGTTGACATGGTGGGGGACACATGGAGACTATGCAAGACAAGCAGGCGACATCAGTTGCAAAACCTGATGCTGCTCCTGTGCTCAGCTCTCTGGTCTCACTGTCATGGATGAGCCCATTTTGTGGTTTGCAGAAAGAGGAATAATAATTGTAAATGTGATTTATGGTGGAAGAAGGAACTTTGCATCCGTGGTATCCATTATATCCAGATTGCCACAGGCTGTTTTGAAGCGTAGCTGCTTTCTGCTCACTGCGCTCATGCTCTTCAGAGTACACCTCTTCCATGTCCAAGGCTGATTTAATTAGTGATGTCTGAGTGAGTGCAGGTCTTCATCACTGCCTCAGAGAATCACAGCAGGGATATTTTGAGCAGATAATATATATTTTTTTACACCCTGTTTTCCTTTCTTGCAAAGAAGATGGCAGTGGTTGGGGAGGTTTAATTGCAGATGGTGACTGATGGAGAATGCACTCTGCTTTGTTGGGGTCCTGGCTACAGTCAGAGGCTGGAGGTGAGGTGGGGTGGGCTTCATGCAGAATGGCAAGATGAGGTCAGATTTTTGCAGGAATTACTTGCTGGTGCAGACACCCCTCAGCCTCAGGCTGAGGGAGCCATTCCGAGCACGAGGCATTTAGGTTCTTCAGTCTCTCCTGCCAGAAGCAGTGAGATAACCTCTCCCTTTTATCTCCCCTTCCTGGCTCCCCAGGAAGATGTGTGACCCTGGGATGACAGCCTTTGAGCCCGAGGCTCTGGGCAACCTTGTGGAAGGCCTGGATTTCCACCGATTCTACTTTGAAAACCGTAAGTAGTTCCCTTGCTCTCTGAGGGAACCCTCCCACCTCCCATGGGCCTGTCAACCTCCCTCAGCTTGCCAGAGAGAATAGGGTTAGGGTGGCTGTGGAGCATCTCTAGCTGATCAGGAAGATCCCAGCAGGAGGCATTAGGTGACCTGGACTGGGTGCATGCAGAGGAGTCATTGCATTGATGGCTTTCTAGGTAGACCTGTCCTGAACCCACCTGTGCAGCATTTACTCAGCACAACCGAGCAGAGAACCTAATGCAAGCATCTCCCTTTCCCACAGTGCTGCCACCTCGGGCAAGAGCCACACAAACTCCTTTGGCTAGCTAAATCCCCTTGTGCTTGTCACCTTTGCAGTGTGGTCTCGGAACAGCAAGCCCGTGCACACGACAATCCTGAACCCCCACATCCACCTGATGGGAGATGAATCCGCCTGCATCGCCTACATCCGCATCACACAGTATGTGGATGCCGGAGGGATCCCCCGCACTGCCCAGTCCGAGGAGACCCGCATCTGGCATCGCCGGGATGGCAAATGGCAAATTGTCCACTTCCACAGATCCGGCGCGCCCTCAGTCCTACCGCAGTAAGCCCTGTGAGGCTCCAGGTATGGGGAAGGGAGGGCAGGGAGGGCTGGATGGGGACTTAACACAGTGTTGAGGTTGCACAGCAGGTGGGATCCTTTCCTTAGGATCCATGATGGGGAGGAAATGACTGATGATGGGGAGAGGGATGCTCTGCCAAAGGAATGGTCAAAGCAAATTCCGGCTTTCCCTGGTTTGTGTTTTGCAGCTGAAACGTGGTCCTACCCGTGTTGGGTTTGTCACTGACTGACTACCAAGGGGAGACCCCCTCCGACATGTTCACCTACGGGACTTTGGCTGTTGGCTCTGCTGCTTGGTTCCCGCTGGAATAACCCCTCGCTTCTCACCGCACACACTCAACGGCCCTGCCAGCGCAGTGCAAGCATCGCATCAAACCCCTCCACCCTGCTGGGGTCCTGGCACTGGGCCCCATTCCTCTGCATGAACCAGGAAAAGAGAAACCATGAACTTAAACTCAAACATCTGGCTGGTGTACAGGCCCCTGTCCTTGGCTGTATAGTGTTGGTGGACCCCCTCACTACCCAGCACACCTCCTGAACTGGGCTCAGACTCATCATCCACCTCCACCCCCACCTCTGCTGGAAGCCCTCTGAGGAAGAGGGGGGCAGTTTTGAGCCATTCTGTGCTGCATCCTCCCTACGTGCTGGTGGATTTTGCTTTGCTGCTATCGAGGTCCTCGTCTGCTGCCATGAGTCCTGCCTGCTCTCGATCTGAGTTCCCACTTCCCAGCAGCCTTGGATGGGGAACTGCAATTAAAACCATTTGCAAAGTCCATTTTCCATGCACACCTTGGCAAGGAGGGCCATGTTTGTATGGGTGAGTAAAGACTATCTGTTTATTTTCCCTTCCCAACGCAGGCTGGCTCCTTCCCAGGAGAGCAAGTAGTTTTGCACCCTGGCTCCAGGCAGCTGCTGTGCCAAGAGGGATGCTCTGCCTCCTTCCTCCCTTCTCCTTTTGGAGCAGAAAGCAGAGAAGCTGGGAGAAGAGAGGAGGAGAAAGACAACTGCCTCCCAGTACTACATTAGCACAGCCGAGAGCCAGAGTTCTCCCATCCATGCCTGGGCGGTAGCATCGCCCCTACACCCTCCTTTCCAACCTGGATCCTTTACCCCAGGACCCAACCCTGCCCCCATGTGCAGCACTGGCACTCCCCTGCTCCCAAATCCCAGGCTGGGATGGGGCAGCTGAACTGGCCACTGATTTGGGGCACAAACCTCCATCGCCCACGTGACTCCTTCCAGCGACAACAAGGAATGCAAGCTTTAGTGACAAAACTCTGCAGAATCTGATTGTGCTTCAAAGAAAACAAACAAGCCTTTAGCTGTCTTCTCCTTTGAGCGCATGCCTTTTTATAGGGAAAAGAAACCAACCTACCGTGTATTTCGTAACTTGATTTTGAGTATTTGCTGAAATGGATCTTTATGTAATAACTAGAAATATTCAACTGTTAAAGGTGGGGAGGGAGGGGGGATTTTTGGGGGTTGTTGTTTTTCACTGCGTTTACATTTGGAAAGGGGTTGAGCCACTACAATGCTCCTACCAGGGGTCCCATGGCTGTCAGCCCCCTCCCCATGCCGTGGTGGCTCATCCCATTCTGTCCCACAGAAGTGGATGGGTGAAGGCACCCAGCTCCAGGGGCACCCACCTCCCCAGGGCGCCTTCCTGCACCCCACAGGTTTTCCTGCAGGCCAAACCACAGTGGTGGCTCTTGGAGAGCCACTAGCACATGGCTTTCAGGACAGAAGACGTGTCCGGGAAGAGGAATTTTGGTCTCACCTCTTGGCCATCAGGTAGAGAGGTCTGAGGATGGATATTTTCCCGGCAATTCTTCCGTTTCTCATTCTTTTTCCGCCTGGAGCCTCTTCACTCATTGATTGAGGCTTCTGCAGCACTGCTGCCCTGGGGGACTTTCTAGCTCCACTCTCTTCATCTGCATGGTGTTTAACTTTCTAGATGGTGCGTGTGTTGAAAAACAAAGAAGTGAACAAAAAACTGCTTGTTTTGGACATTAAAAAAAAAGAAAAAGAAAAAAAAAGGAAAAAAAAGAGGAAATATTTCCTCCTTGTAAATACTGAGTGTGTATTTTGCCTTTTACGTGGTTTTGAATGCTTTGCTCTCTGTCGAGGCAGGGACGGCCACCGTGCCAAATGCAGCTGCATCCTTGCAGACTGCAAAAATATTTTCCCACTGGATGGGGGGGAAGAAATCCAAACTGCTGGGGCATGGACAGGCCCTGAGAAGTGTTTTGGTGTGTTCTGCTGTGCTGGCGGTGCAATGGCTGCTGGTGATGTGTGTAGAAGATGCCTTTTTGGGGGCATAGCACAGAGCTGCTCCACAGGTGCCCATGTGGGTCACCATGCCCCTGGTGGACCCATGCTGTTTCACTGTAGGCTTGCAAGAGATGACCCCAAAGCAGGGAAATCCATGCAGGGAGAGGATTAGCTTTTAAAGTGGAGTTTTAGTGTTTTTATGAATCTGTTTTTCTTCCTATAGTCAGGTACTGCTGAGGTTTTTTTCATTTTTAAAGGAAGGACTCAGCTCTTTCACAGTTCTCTCTCTCCCTCTCCAGAGCTGGCTCTGAAGTCAGCTGTGATGGATGCCATCCACCTTACGACACCCAGGCTCTCCCAGTGTCAGGAGGGGTTTTGGGGATTGGTATAAGATGGATGAGGTCACTGTAGGACTCGGCATGGGGGCTGGGGGCAGATGCCATTTCAGCCTGGTTCAGTTGGTTTTCAGGCTGCTGCTAAATGTGGACCTTGAGTGAGCTGTGAGGGGGAAGCTGCTCCAGCAGCTGCTACTGGGGAAAGGAATGGAACAGGGGGTGCAGTAGGATTTTCTGGGAATAACAGATGAGATGCTGGGGTAAATACAATCTCCTTTCACTGAGACCCCACAGTCAGTGTTAGGGAGAAGCATCTTGGTTTCCAGGAAGGCTTTGAGGTGTCTTCTTGAAGGGGGTTTCTCATCCTTGAAGTTTCCCTAAGGTCACCTCCCCAGGAGGCAGCTGGATGTCCTGGGAACACCTAAGACATTTCTGCTCTTTTACAAGGGAAGCTGAGTCTGGGATTTCAGCTCATTCTTGTCTTCCAGTCAAGCTGAAGTCTGATCAAGGAAGACCCAACTTCCCAATATGCCCATGCTGGCAGCATTAAGCACCTGCACTTTAGGGATCTGTCCTGCCTGGTTTCTCCATCCTACCTTGCTCTGCTTCTCCAGAGTGGGTTCCTGTATCCCCAGAGCATCTCTGAGCAAGCACTGATAGATCACCACCATTTCTCTCAGTATCCGTGAAAAACATTGTGTATCTCTGTCTTCCTTCACATTTCCTGATTTCTCCTAAACTTGCAGGAAAACTATGAAAATAATCATCAACTGCCACCATCCTTCTTTGGCTGGCAGAGCCAAGAATGCTGCTTGTACATCTGTGCTTTTAAGCTGTTGGCCCCAACAATCCCACCATGCTTCTGAGAATGACAAGGTCAAGGGATGTTCCTGATAAGCAACATGGATCCTTGTTGGGATGGAGTTTGCCATCACGGACCTCCTGTCCCCATCAGCCTCAAGGCTGGAGATCAGACTGGGGCACATGTCATTTTCTGGCATAGACAGAGCCCCACTCCCCTAGTCATCTGCCCATCTGGGTCAAACCAAACTCAGAAGTCCTCAAAACTCATCTTCTCTTCCACCTCTCACAGATCACAGGGAATATCTGACTGGAAGCACTTGCTGTGGTGGTCTCAAGTTCCCAGCTCCACAGATGGGCTTGGGAATTGCCTGTTTCCCCTTTCTGGATGCCAAGGTCCAGTGGCAACATCATAATTTCTTGTGTTTTGCTGCTGCATCCCCTGGGCCTCTGCTCTTTGCTGGAGGACATCCAGAGGTACCCTACCAGCAAGAGATCCCATAACCTCCTCTGACCACCCCAGGAGATGGGCTGACCCCTCATCTTCAACACAGGGCACATCTTATGGTGTGTACCACATGGCACTGATCCTCCTGTTGGCGGGATAGAGACCTCGCCATCCCTAACATCCCAGGGTGCAGGTCCCAGCCCATCCATACCAGACAGGGAAACCCAGATGTGGGCAGACTGTGGGGACATGAGAGCACGGGCTGGTGGCCACTCTGCCACCCATCCCACCAGCTGAATGTCCTTGCCTCCTGCAGGTCATTGACATGGACTGGGAGAGGGAGTGGTAGAGGGGACTGTATCAAGTGGCTCCTTCCTTCTTTGGGTTGTTGTCCCTTTTTTCTAACTGTTGCACAATTTTAGGGCTTTTGTAACATTTTTTGGACAAGCAGGGAAAATAAGTTAACAGTGGTTTAAGAAAAAAAATGAGATCTCTCTCTCTTATATATTATATATATATAAAAATNATTAAGATTATACCAAGCTTTGTCACGTAACTAAAAATCAGGCCCCAGGGAGGGGCAGCTGCCTGTCCCCTCGTGTCTGTCCGTCCGTCCGGTTGCAGCTGAAGCCTTTCTCTTCTCTTTTTGTNTTTGGGGAGGGCGGTGGGGGGGACTGGGAGCAGGGGGGGAGTGGGAGGGAGGGCGAGTGTCAGTTTTATTCTTGGTGTTCAAGTGCAATAAATAGCTACCAACTTCTGAGCATGGAAACGGATGATTCTCTGTCACTGCAGTGACTCAGACTGTCTGCCACCCCCTTGTCCCTCCATCACCACACTCCTGTCCTCGAAAGCATTGAGGCTGGGACCAGCTCACTGCAACCAATCCCTTTTCCTAGAGATGGAGGTCTGGGGGGTGCAGGTGTCTGGGAGTCCCCAGGAGCTGTTCAAGCTGGATGGATGGACCGTTTGGGGGAGCTTTAGGGGGAGCTGGTACTGCAGGGTGAGCGGCACAGAAGCCCCAGCTGAGTCCAGGGTGGGTTTGGGGGGCTCCTAGAGGCAGCTGCTGGGCTTTGCCCATGCAGGTGAGCTGGTACACCAGGGAGACTGGAGTTGGGCTGTCACAGCCCCTGTCCCTGTCCCACACCCCCAGGCCCTGGAATGCCCCCATTGCTCTGCCTCGCCCTGCCATCTGCCCTGGCCCCGGCAGGTGTCAGCACTGAAATGTTCCCACTGCCATGTTCCCCATTCCCCCCCAGCCCTGGGCAGCCATGCATTGCCCAGGGCACGTGTCCTCTGGCTGTCTCACTGCCCTGGTGCCTTTTGCCCCATACCGTCAGCTTTGCTCCCCAACCACATCCCTGGCACAGCCTTGGTTCCATCCTTCCCACTGATCTTCAGCACAGTGGTGGTTGATGGCAGCTGCCAAGGGAGAGCCCCAAGGATCCCGGGATTGCAGTGAGGATTTGGGGAATGTGGCAGGACCCCATGCAGGTAGGAAAAGCTGGGAGACATGCAGAGACCAGATCAGCTCAGTCAGCTCAGAGCAGCTTCAACTCCATGCCGTGGGAAGGTGTCAGGCATTCTTGATTCCTCTGGCACATCGTGGCTAGCAGTGACATCATGAAACACCCGAGTCCATCACCCGCTCCATCACCCCACACAGACCCCTCTGTGTGTCCCTTGCAGGGTCAGCCCAGCCTGGGCTCCCCACTCAGCACCCACAGCGATGGCTGGGCACCACCGTGACCTCCTGAGGCCTCCTGATCAGCAAATAGTGTCAAGGTTAGAGCAAAGGATTCATTGGGGCCATAAATGTTTATGGCAGGCCCTCCCCACTCCCCAGCCACCACAGCCTGAACTTTCCGTCAGCCACACTTTTATGGCTGGACTGTAATGATTAACCTGGGGGCCAGCGGCCGAAGGTGCTTTGCAGTGCGGTTGGGCTGCCAGAGTCCCACATCCCTGGAGAAGTTGTAGCCATGGTGGGGAGCATGGGGAAAGCCATTGGTGGTCCTGCAGAGGAAAGGAAGGGCAGAGCTATCCAGGAATGAGTTCAGCACCCCTGGACAAGGTGAGGTGAGCAGGCAGGTGGAGAAGGTATAGGAGCTGGCCCTATGATCTTAGAGAGGAAAAGGCAATAATGAAATTTCCTCCACCACAAGGAAGGAGAAAAACTGCAGCTTTTTGCCAGAACTCACTCTGGAGGCTCAGGCAACAGTATTTGACCCGGTGCACCAGGACCACATACATAATCCAGACATAAACCCTAATTTCTGGGTTTATCCTAAGGTTTTGTCTTTCACCAGGACAAAGATTTGCAGAACAAAGCCCAGACTGGCTGTGCCTGCCATCTCTGAGAACCCCTCTAGATGTGCTCTTCTTCCATGCTGAGGACCCCCCACATAACCCACACAGGGGCTGTGTCACACACCACTTTTACTGGCCAGCTGATGGTACATGGAAGGCACACACAACATTGGGCTGATGGGGACTGGCAGTGTCAGGTCCAAACAGCCCCACCCAAGAGCTCACTGGCAGCCTCAGGCCAGCAGTGTCTGCAGGAGATGGGGTCTCTGGGACATGAGCCCTGGGCTGATGTACCCAAAAATCACATGCAGGCACTGAAACACAGCCGTTCTACCCACCAAGGTCCTTGGGGGATCTCCAAGCCTCAAAGGGCCTGAGTTGGATTGTTTATAAACCTTTTTTTAAACTCTGTTTTTAACTGCTCATTTATTAGGTCAAATTTCTTTAGGAGGACCCTGATTTGTGCAGGTTTTTCTGGAATACCTGTGTGATCAGAGAGCACTGGCACACACTGTCCTCAGGGCATAGAGGATGTTACAGCCTCTTTCACATATGTTTATGGGTTATTGAACTCAAATATACACAGAGAACAGACCAATGCAGAGGACCTTCTCTACCTTCTCCACCTCCCCACTTGCTGCAGCCTGGACACCCCTGTGTGGGAAGGACAGGGCTGGGGCTGAAGGTGGGAGCAGGGCAGCCCGGACACTTCAACCAGACACTGTCACACGAACAGATGGAGTCATCACACAGTTTGTCACATTGAACAGAAACACATCAGGGGCACCAGGATGGGCAGCAGCTCTGTCGTGGCAGGGCCAGGGTGGTGGTGAGGAACCTGACAGAGCCGACAGCTCCTGATGCTGCCTGAAAGACCCCCCTACAAGCTGTCCCAAAGGGCTGCAGTGCAACCTGTGCAAACTGGGGGGCTAGGGGAGGGTGAGGTCCCTCCCAGCCCGCAGGACACTGGATCTCCTCACATCATGGACTCCTCCTCATCCTCCTCCATCTCCCGGTCCACTTCAATGGCTGCGTTCTCATAGCTGGTGATGCCCCCGTATTTCCGCATGTGGACCATCAGTGGTTTGGGAGACTGGCTGCCCGCCAGGCTCGCCACGTACATGCCAGTCCGGTTCTCTTCCAGTGATGGGCCCCAGTCCATGGTGGGCCTGCTGGCTTGCTGGACTCGCTGCAAGGGGACAGGCAGAGGAAACACAAGCATCTTGCACCAGCACTCCTTCCACTTCCACAGCCAACACCCCCACCTTGCAACTCGCCCATCCCTCCCGGGGAACAGGGTACTCTGCCAGTCCCCAGGGCCTGGAAAAGCCCCCTCCCCGTGATGGTGGGATGGGGCCAAATGCTTGTCCTGAAGCTTTTTGGGAAGGCAGTTCGAAGTGCCTTGCTGTGGGGATGTCATTGTCTATGGGTGTTCGTGGTGAGGGCTTGCAGGAGGGAGAGGCTATTGGAAGGCTACAGACCCGTGCTGTGGGGTTAGTCACCTAGACAAGGTGTTGGCCTTGGCCAAGGGGGCTCCTGGCCATGCCACAATGCCCAGGGCTGTGTCAAGCCAGGTTAGAGACAGCAGATGATTGCTGCCTGGGGAGGGCAGCAAGCTCTGCTCCTTTATTTTGACAGCCTGGGTAAAGAAATGAAGGGCTGGGAAAGCTATAAGCAGCCAGCAGCTCTGTAACCTGCTCCTGGGAGAAGCCTTGCAATGCAGCGATCCCATCTGGGCTGCCTGCACAGTCTGGCAGCTGCCTGCCTTGCTCTGCCGTTGCTCCTGTAAAACAGGTGGAAAGTCCCAGGTGCCCATGCCTGCCTCCCGTTGGAACAATGTGGTTCCCCACAGGGCACAGCCGGCTTTCTTTGGAGTGGGAATGCACAGAGGGCTGCTCAGTATCTGCCTGGCATCATGGTAAGTAGCAGTGCTGGAAATGCCTTGGGATGTGCCTGCCATCTGTGTCACTCCATGGGCAGGAAGGAGGGATGTGGACACACCCCTCCAGGAGTGAGGATACAGAAACTTCCAGAGGATATAGGCTCATCAGGGGCTTGTGCTCACCCCTGCACATTTTTGGAGTACTCCCCAGCAATGCCAGGCCCCTCCTACCTCCCACAGTGTCCCCTCTTCTTGGAGCACAGCCACCACCATGCCTATGGGAATCATCAGGCAGGAGAGGACTCCCATGAGGATGCCCAGGACCTCGGCCCAGGTGGGGAAGCGGTAGCTGCCGTATTCTGAGGGCTGGTACTTGACTATGTTATATACCAGCAGAGCCTGCAGGATGGGAAGAAAGTGAGGTCATCCCAGAACCCTCTGAAGGTCCCCTGGTCAAAAAGAAAGGCCTGAACATGATGGACACCTCCCAGCAGAACCTGGGATGGTCCCTGGGGCAGAGATGCTCGCAAAGCAATTTGTCACACTGAGAGGTCACCCAGGGATACTGGCACCACCATGGCTCTCTAGCACCATTCGGCACCTCAAGCTGAGCAGTTACCATCATTGTTACTGGGGATAGGACCATCCAGCAGGCTCTGAAGTAGGGCCCTGGTTTGAAGCCCAGCATCATGTGGATATCTCGGCAGAACCTCTTCATGCCTGGAGGAAGGAGAAGAGACACTCAGGAGCTGCCAGCCCTCTCCCTGAGCCCAGTGCCTGTACCAGGCTGCCCTGTGCTGATCAAAAGCAGTGGTTTGCATCCTCTACAGCAAAGAAAAATCCCCTGTCCCAGGTGGGAGGTGGAGGAGGGAGTCCCAGCTGGTGCTGTCTGAGGGACTGATCTCTGCATGCCACATATCTTTGCAGAGGTGAATCCAGAGATGGCCAAGAAGAAACAAGTGGTGGGAGCAGAGGTGTTTCATTCTCCACTGTGAGGCTGTTGGTTTCCCTACCACTCCCTCTAAATCCCTTTCTCCATACAGACAGCCCATCTTTCCCTGTACCTCTGTGGGAACAAATGCCCTTACCATAGACACGTGTCACAACAAGGCAGGTAGTTATCACCACCACCATGAGACCAAAGCCAGCGCTGTAGTCATCCAGTAGAACCAGCCAGTACATCCCACCCTGTGGAGACAAAGTACAATGGCCAGCATCTCCAGGACCATCATCCCTATACAGGTCCTTCCACTTTTTGTGGATCCTGGGGAAGACAGCAGTCAGCACCCTCAAGAGACATCACACTCCTTATGAGGTTCATGTAGGGATGGGAATAACACTGTGTCACTCCCCTTGGACCTCACATCTGGGTGCCCAGGCTCATTGTCTCTCGTTGCCCTTGTTAGCTGATATGCATACATGTGTCCGCAAACATTGCCCCAACAGAATTCTCCCTAAAATGAGGTCCTAGTTGGCCCCAACAATGGATCCATTCCCTCACCCTTACCTCTGTTGTGAGGATGAGCCCCATCAGGAAGAGGGCAATGCAGATGACAGCTGAGAATGAAGCTTTCTTTGGCCGCAGGTAGTAGGGAAATTCGTCTGTCACTGCCGTAACGATGGTCTCCATAAATGCAAACTGCATGCACAGGAGGAGAGGGTGCCCTGAGCCCTCAGGCTGCCTGGGATCCACAGCTGTCTCAGTGGGCTCTGTCCTTACCTGGCTGTCCAGGCCCAAGGTTAATAGCATGAAGAAGAATAGGAATGACCAGAATGGAGAAAGAGGGAGCATTGTCATGGCCTGGGGGTACACCACAAAAGCCAGACCAGGACCTAGGGGAGGCAAAGGACAGCAGGGTGAAAAGGGGGTGACAGGGCTGGGCATGGGGGCATGGAGGAGAGGAGAGCAGCACCAGAGCAGGGACCTGCCAGGACTCTTGAAAGAGGAGCAGGAAGGGTCCTGCAGCAGCAGGTGGAGGGGTGCAGGAGAATCAACCTGCTCCTTTCTCAGATCTTCATTAGACATCACTTGTTGCTCAAGGTTTACACCACAAGCACATGTCTCCCCCCTCCCCTCTGCCTGGCCAGGTGAGCATACACCTTCATCCCTTTACACTGACACCCTCAGGTGCCTTGCATCCTGGAAGGGACACTCCTCAGCACACTCAGGCAGAGTGGGAAGGCAAAAGGGTCTTCATTTGGCCTCACCTGCTTTTGCCACCTGGTTAACAGGGACCCCAAGCTCCTGGGACATGTATCCCAAAACAGAGAAGATGGCAAACCCTGCCAGGATGCTGGTGATGGCGTTACCCAGGGTCACTATGAAGGTGTCCCTACAGAGGAGAAATAAGATGCTCTGAACATTTTTGCTCCTTCTCAGCCCTCACCAGTGCATGATGGCATTGCCAGCCCCAAGTGCCACAGCAAGGTGTCCCAGTGTTACTCTGCCCCAGGGCCTCTCATGTGCTTTCCAGGGTCAAAAGGAGCATATAATTTCATGACATAGGTAATTTTGTGGGGTTCCACCCAAGCTTGCTTTCCCCTGTGGAGGGGATCAGACCAACCATCCAACACCCCTCTCCATTGGTGAACTGTAGTGGATGTTTGAGACAGGACAAACAACTCCAATACAAATTATCCTCAGTCTTCAGCACCTACAGCCCAAACCTTTGAAGCTGGGTGCTCTGCCTTAGTGCTTAGGAGAATTTTCTCGAACAGATCCCTCTGTTCCTCTTGAGTCTGTGCAAGATGCCAGGTATGCACATGGTGTTCATGCAATTAGCAGTGCTGGATAACTGTGTGCTGCACCAGCTACTTCTGCTGGCTTTGAACCCACTGGCTGAGGTTTTCATGGCTCCCCCCAACCCACAATTTTTACAAGACAGCAGTTGGCTCTCACCTGTAAATATTCTGATGGAAAGTGTTGTACGAGGCGAAGGTGAGGAGGCCCCCAAAGCCCACCCCAAGGGAGTAGAAAATCTGCAGGGCTGCCTCAATCCACACCTGGGGGAAGGAAGCAGTTGAGAGGAGATCAGGGGCTTGGAAACCTCACAAGGAAGATGGCATGGAAAATCTTCCTTCCCAGACCCCTGGGCATATCTTCCCCAGCACCCCAAGCACACACAGCCCACGGATCTTTCACTTTCCTTGTTAACACACTCACCACTCATAGTGGATCAACCAGTTAGTGCAAGGGTTAACAAGAATATTTTAGAGCCAGCCCAGCGTGGCATTAAATGCCCTTGTAAAACTGGGGTGGTCTCTTGGTGACCACCACTGCTGACCCCTGCTCCACATGCTGAGATTTCTTCAGAACACCAGAACAACCAAATTCACCACTGGAACCCACTGCCATCCCCAGCCCATCCCTGGGGCTAGTATGATCCTGTCATGGTCGTGGTACCAAGGGGGCTGGTGAACACACCATCCCCTCCATGCAGAGCCAGAAACGCAGGCATGGGGATAGCCCAAGTGATCCAGAAAAGGTGTGGGGCAAAGACTTTTGGTCTAGGAGCAACCAAGAGAGGAGACCTGAGATCAAGGGGTGGTCAGAAAAGACACCTGAGTAAGGGAACTGCCTCAATTGCACACTGGAGGTAGCAGGAGAAGGTTAATTTTTGTGTCTTCAACAAACTGCACAGTGTTCTGCTCACCTTGGAAGACAGCAAGTGATCAAACTGGGGTGTGAGGTAAAACCGTATCCCCTTCCAGGCCCCCTCCAGGGTCACACCACGAATGAGCAGCATCACCAGGATGAGGTATGGGAAGGTGGCAGTGAAGTACACGACCTGTGGGAGAGCAGAGCCAGGTGACAGAGCAGGAAATGAGGGCACAGCACAAGTGCTGCCCCCCTGCCCTGTGCCCTGGGTGGGACACTTCATCACCAGTGCCACCTTACAGTGCTGGGGTCCTTGGGCTGCAGCAGAGCTGGTGCATCAGCTCTGCTGGTGTTCAGGTGTAGAAGGCATCCCTGAAATATCCTGTGTCCAGCAGGTGCTGTTTGTGTATCTCATTTTCCCAAATGTGCACAGTCACAGGCACTGGTGAGCATCACTTTAAATCCCCATAAAAGAGACCATCCAGCCCTCACCTTGCCAGAGGATTTGACTCCCTTGAGGATGCACAGATAGACAATAGTCCAAGAAAGGAGCAGGCACAGACACAAGTTCCAGCGGATCCTCCCGGGATCCCCGATCCCCGAGCTCCCTTGGATATGCAGGACATACCGGCTAGGGAGAAAGGAGAACCACTACTGAGCAGCCATGGCATCCCCTGTCTTCTTCCAGAGGCCCTCTCTGACCCTAGAAATGCCTCTGCTGCAAAAATTAACCTTGTCAACAATCCCAGGCACTGGCAGCTATTTGCCAAGGAAATGGGAACAGTTGGTGTGATTTCTCTATCACGTATTAAACAGCCTAAAGGGGATGCCTGGCATCTTGAGAGCAAATTCCTAGCCATTCCAGGCATGGCATTCATTTCAGTCCAACACATCACCAGGCCAGCAAAGCAACACTAGAACATGGACACCTCCCACATCCCAATGACTAAACTGAGGTATTACCCACAGCGAGCACAAGAGCCCATCACTGCACCCACAACAGCAGCCGTGAGTGCCCACCATGCTGTGAGACATGGAACACAGACCTTTCCCCTTTATCCCATCCCCATCCTCTCCTCTGCTGGATGACATTCACATTCCCCACAAAGGGGTCGGGCTGACCTCTTACCTCCAGTACTCCTCGCTGGGGCTGACAGTGTTGGTGATGTTGACGGGGAAGGTGGTGTTCCCCGCCTTGATGACGTGGTGGTCCAGGCACAGGTTGGTGTTCCACCAGTTGCCGCAGTGCTGCCAGGGCAAGTTGCTTGTGAGGGATGCAAAGAGGTAGAAGAGAACATAAGCAATGATCATATTGTAGTAAATGGCCACCAAGGAGACGATGAGGATCGTGCCCATGCCAACGCCTGGAGGAAGGAGAGGGTAAAGAAGGAGTGAGCCATCTCTCCAGAGCAGAGCACATGCAAAACCAGGGTAAGACACAGCACCTCAGCAGCGAAATGTTCAACCAGTCAGAGGTTCACCTGGTGGGGGAGCCTTTTATTGTAATTTTACCCTCTGGGCATGCTTTCTCTGTATTGTTGACCTGTTGCCTCATACACGCAACTTTACTCCAGCTTAATGTTGAGAGTAAAAGTGTTTGATTTGACCTTTCTTTCTGTTGTTTGTTTTTGAATGCTTTATTCTCATCTTTGTCTTTGTTTTAACAGTAATTTCTTAGCTTTTATACTTTATTTTGTACAATAGCTGGCTTAACAATTTTCATACTATTTCTACTGTTTCTAAGGCTGGTCATGCCATGCTCAACCCTCAAAGACTGACAGATCTCATAGATATCTTGCAGCTAGTAAAAGAGCTAACCAAAAAGTCCAGCCTGTTCTGCTGTCTCCTGGGATTTAACCTTTGATTCTAACAAGAGCTTTGAGGATCACAAAATGATGCTGCTGGTCCATGTCTTCATAAAACAGGTCTTGCAGAGCCCTTGAGGAGGCTCTGGATTTTCCTCACGCACCTTTAAAGAGAGGGCTTATCTTCCAGACTGCAAGTGGCCCCAGGCTGGAGAACTGGCCAAGTGACAGCTCCATGAAGAAGATGGGGATCCCACAGATGGCCAGCATGATGAAGTAAGGAACCAAGAAAGCTCCTGCAAGAAGCGAGAAAAAAAAATCCTGAAAGCAATACAGAGTAAACACCTCAAGCCCATCTGTGACAGGGAATAAAGTTCACTCAATATCTGTGGCCCTGAGGCATATGCACTAAAATCTGGAACACAGTGAGGAGCAACAGCTCACTGTTACTGCAGGAGAAAGGGGCTGTGATTCACCAGTGCCATGTTTCCACCCCGCTCCCAATTTTTTTTTCTCTTTGCACCTTTCACAAACATCATGAATTTCTCCAGTTATCACTGCATAAAACAAGCAATTGTTCTGGGAGTAGTTGAACCAGCACTTTGCACCATCTTGCTGGACTCTTGCATTGCAAAAGGCTCCCTCCTCCAATAGCTAGGGATCATTTTCTGACCCTGCTGAGTCCTGAAGGACACCAGGCCAAGAAACTACTGGACACTAGGAGAGATGCTCAGGTGGTGTTCAGTTTGGCATTGAGCTGGGGATTTCTCCAAGGTCAGGAATACAGAGATACACTGGTGTGTCCCTTCTACATGTGGGTACAGGTAGTTAATGCCTTAAACTACCCTGGGGGGCAGGAGGAGGCTGCACCTAACAAAGATGAGTGCTACTTCCCAGACCCAAGAAAGGGAAGGGGCATGTCCCACCAGCTCAACTCAGTGATGGGAAAACTGGCCACTCCAAAGGATGCTCAAGTACCTCCTCCATTGGTATAAGCCCTGTAAGGGAACCTCCAGACATTTCCAAGGCCCACACAGTATCCGATGCAGGAGAGCAGGAAATCCAGACGTCCTGTCCAATTTCCTCTGTCTTCTGGGCACTCGGAGCCCAGGTCCCCATCCTGGCTGCTGGGGCTTACCAGGAGATCTGGTGTCACTGGCTGAGCAAGAGAACAGGGTATGGGAGAGGCAGACAGGGGTAAAGGAAGGAATATAAACAGAGAATGAAGAATGGGAGAGTGGGAAGGAGTGCCAAGAACTTGTGTGTGAATTCGTGACCCTGAGTCACAGCACTGACACCTGTCCCTTGGGGACACCCCATCACAGCAGCTCTTGATTCACCACCCCAGCCAATGTCTTGCTCTGCCACTGAGCAATGAAAGGCAATAAATACAATCCCACATGACCAGAGCTACCCTGGGAAAGGCAGGGTGGTCCTGGCTCACCCTGCGAAGGCTCACCAGGACCCAACTTGCAAGGTTCCAAAGCCATCCTTTCAAGAGGCCACAATAAACTTTCTGAATCTCCTGCATGGCCACGAGGACAGCAGGAGAACACCATGGCGTGCCAGGGAGTGTGACACCCCAGCCCCATGTGCCACTGGCATGCCAGGCACTCAGCTGGCTGCCATTAAATGCTCCATATATTTTTCACACTTTTCCAGCTGCCAAAAGCCCATGCTGTGAGGATTTCGAGATGTTCCTAGTTGTCCCTGCTGAAACACCTCCTTCCAGCTTCCCTACTGTGCCCTGGATCAATGCAGCACAGGCAGGGGGTTAATCCATTCTTTTCTTTCCCACTGCCTCAGTTCTGCAAGAGGGAGGTGCGAGTCCTGCAATCCATTTAGGCTGGGGTGAGACACCCTGAGGACTCCTTGCTGTTTGTGTGTGGGTGTACATCAGGTCTGCAGTGAGATACTTGGTCTGAATTTTCTCAGCCTCCTGAATTTAGGAGAGTAGGGAAGGCATCCCTGCTGGCTTCCACCCCTCCGAAGCTGAAAACCTAAGCCAGCAGCTGCCGGGTGAGATCCCGTCACAGGTATTCCCTCAGCAAGACCAAGAAGCAAAAAAGGGGTGGGATGAGGATCCTGTCCCTGAGGCACCACGTGTTGCTGTGCCCTGGCATGGGAGTGTGTCATGTTCATATTGAGGCACAGGAGGATTCTGGGGGCCCTGCTGAAAGGGCACCAGGACCAGGGCAGTAAGAGCCCGTTGGGGAACCTTCTCTTCTTTCTGGGCCCTCCAAAGGAAAAGCAGGTGTCTCTGTGTCCCTGTTCATGATTCTAGGGAACAAGCCTATGGGATGTGGTTGAGGGAGAGGGGTCTGGATTCAGAGGGATCAGCTAGAAGGATTTGTCGGTCCCCTGCACCAGCGCACACTCAGAGCCTGCAGCAGACCCAAATTCCCCCAGGGACCAGAGCTGGCTGGTGAGCTGAGCTCAGTGCTGTCCTGCCACAGCCTCCAGGTAGGTGGCAGCCCCCTCCTCTGCTCTCCTCCTCCTCTCTGGCTGGACTGGACTAGGGGATGCTCTTGCTGCTGGTTCCCATGGAGACACTGAGCCATGTTGTCTATGGCGAGGGCTTCCAGCTCCCACCCTACACAAGGTGCACACCAAACCCCCAGCCACTGGCACAGCAGATGTGCTGCCTGCAGCCCGAAGACACTAAACACAGAGGCAAACTGACCTCTGTCCCCACCTGGTGTGAAAACCCCTTAAGGGACAGGACAAGCCAGGACAAACTGTTCCAAAAGCCAACCTGAAACGCAAAGCCCTAGTAAAGCCATTACACTAAACCCCTCCATGAAAGGCCCATCCCTACTGGATGCCACCATCACAAGGCAAGGACCAGAAGGAAAAGTTTCAGAAACACAGGCTGAAAAGTCAAAATATGACCCAAATCCAATACTGTTGCTATAAAACTGTTTCTACCTGGCAGCCCTCCTGCAGCTGCTCAGCACAGCTCTCTGGCTTAGCAACATCCCCAAGTCATGGCTATGCCTGCTAATTAGTCCAGCACACACAGGAGGCATGACCTGCAGCTGCCTGTGCCTGCAGGGGATGGACAGGCTGCTCTGCGACACCTTCTCAAAAGTTTCAGCAGCTAAAACCTGTATTCACAAAGGTCTCTGCTGAGTGGGGACGACCACAGTTGGGTCTTCCCCCCCCAAAATTCTTCCCAGTCCATCACATTGCCTAGGGAGCTCTTGTTTTCCAGGTAGCATCACAGGAAAACCAGCAAGCAGGGATGCTGGGAGATCATTAAATCCTCTCTCTAACTCCTGCATCTCTGTCTGAATCCTAAACACCTGAAAGAGGGCACAGGTGAAGCTGTAGCAGCTCATTACATGCAAGAGCCCATCCATCAGATGTAGCACAGAAATCAACACAGAAGCAACAATAAGAGAAGAAAGGAATCAAATAGACATTTTCCAATCTGTAAATAGCCCAGTCCCCATCTCAGTTCCCTCTTCAAGGGCCATGGGATATAGTCTATCATCTGTGACTCAGTGATTAATGCTCCCCTTTAAATATCTTCAGCTGGAGCTCTGCAGTTTAAATTTGAGCAGAAAGCAGAGACTGTTCAAGCATCAGGTAGACCCTCAAGACAGTGATAGCGTGGTCCCCATTGGGCAGGCTGGGGAGGCACATGCCAGGGATGCTGCTGGAAAACACGTACAAAGGCTGCTCCATGACTGCTGTGCTCAAAAATGCCCCAAATCCCAGTCTTTCCATAGAAATTACAGAAAATCTGTCCTATTTGCGTGACTTAAAATGAATTGCAAAGCAGAGTATTGCAGGATTCCAACCCACCTTTCTCCCCAAACAGCAGAGAAAAGCACACATCCCTACTTCAGATTGCTGGAAATCTCACACACCGGCTCAATTCCAGACCTTTTTTTAAGATTATTGCTCCATTTCAGCCTCTATCATAACAGGAATTTTCTTTTTCAGCAGCAGCTGAAGTGCTTTGATGCTACAATATTGCTCTAGTACTTTCCACTGTCGACTGCCATCCTTCAAACTGGGCTCCCGTCTCGCAGTTATAAACAGACGGGGACTAACAGCTCCCTTGGCAACCGTGGCCTCTTTGAACACAGCATCACTTTTCATTATTCACCAAAAGATGCTCCCAAAGAAGTCAGCAAATCAAAGGTCACTGAGAAGAAAAAGCACTTTAGTCTCTGCCAAGATAAGAACCCACGTCCATAAGGAAATTGCCTGGTGCTACTTATTTTCTGTAAACCCATTTATTCAAACCAGTCCTAAACTCATGAAAAAAACAGCCAGACCAAAGTTACTTTTTCACTATATTTTGTCTACATTCAAGCTGGCATTGTGGTGTTATTTTGTCAGTGTTTTGTGCACGGATTACAGCCTTTGATTGGGAGAAATGCCACCCGGCGCCAGATTTCTCCCCTGTGGATCTGAGCACAGTGAGTCTCTAAAGTGTGAGTCACTTCAGATTAGTTGGAATTGCTTGTTAATCTCGGAGATAAAAAAAAAAACAACCAAAACAAACCAGCATAAAAATTAATTAAAATGTAATATTGCTTAGAAAGTGAAGTAAATAAAGCGTAGCTATGGCGTGGAAGAGGCCCTCGAAAGGCTGCACTGCCCCCAGGTGCCCCCAGCCCATGCCATGAGAGGGAGCAAGAGATGGTGGAGTCACCACAGAGGCCTTGGGGGGCTGGAGATGGCTGAGGCTGAACCAAGCTCATTACAGCAATGTCCAGAGTGCCAGGAATATGCACAGATACAAATGCTTATGGTCTTTCATCCAAAAACCCTGGGGAAGTTTTGAGGCAGTTTGTGGCAGGCAGAGGAGGGCAGTGGCTCAGGCAGGAGGAAGATGCTCCACAGCCTGGTGAGGCATGGGCAGCCCAAACCGTGGCTCCCAATGCTGGCTCCCATGGGCTTTAGTGCATTTCTACCAACTAACCCCCAAAGCAAATAATCAAATTAAAACATCCACCCAGCTCTTCTGAAAATACTGTTATGCAAAAGCCAACCTGAAATCTTAGAGCCTGAGGAAGATCTTCTCTATTAACGAGTAATTTCCATATATCTAAAACAAGTCTGGTGAGAAGACTTAAAACTCCTGGCTCGCCAATGGGAAGTGGATCATAATGAGAGGGAGAGGAGGCTCTCAGGATCCCAAGCAGGTGCTGCAGTGGGGCTGGGCACACCTCTCCATCTGCCACCTCCAGCTCCAGGCAAGACAGATGCATTGGACACATGGGTCCCAAGGTGGTTGCAAGCACCAAGTTCTCCCTCTGGAGCTCAGCAAGAGTATTTTTGGGTAATGGAGGACAGAGCAGCACTGGAAATTGGGAAAATAGCTCCAGAGACATCTGCTTTTTATCCCAGCTGATCAACATGGGACTAAATGAATTCCTGAATAAATGCTAAACAGGATCACCAGCATCAAGTAACTCAGCCATTGGAAGGGACAAAGACAGCTTTTAATGGATCTTGCAGTCACAAAGACATCAAGAGAATAGCTCCAAACGGGAACAGGGGAACAGGCTGTCAAGGGCAGTAGAGAGCTGCTGGCTGTCACCAAGTCACTGCTGGCTTTTATACATAATTTCTCAATATCCTAGGAAATTCCTAGCAGGGAAGAAACTCTCCTGGGCTTTAATTCATCAGCTTGCTGGCACAAGTTGGAGTCACCCTGCCCTGTGGTTAGTGGGCACAGTTTGGTAGAGGGCAGAGCCAAAGGGGCTCCCAGCCTTGGGTCACTGCCCAGGATGCTCCAGGAAGGGCTAACCCACTAGCAGCAGCAGTGGATTCCCATGATGGAGCTGTGGCTGACAGCCTCTGACACCCTGCTCCACCATGTCCCCATGGGGGACAGGCATGAGAAAGGGCTCAGTCCCCAAAGTGGGGGGAAATGGAAACTCAGAGAGGCTGTAATAGCAAATTGGCAGCAAAGGGGAGCCTGGGATGGGAAAGCCTGAGAGCTGGGTTTAAAAACAGTTTCCAGCAGAATGGTGGAAATGATTTGTATCTCTGCCAGCTCTGCTCTGAAACCAGAGTTCAGTGTCCAGGTGACCCCCCACCACCCAGACCCCTTTAAATCCTACGGAGGAGGATGAAGAGGCAATGCAAGCCGCAGGTAGGAAAGGCACTGCCAGCTTCCTGTGCTCATCCCAGCGATGGGACTCCTCACCCCCCGAGCCCGGGCAGTCCCGGAGGCTGGTGGGAGCAGCGTCCCCGGGGTGCCAGGCTGTGGGGAGCCAGCTCTGCCCCCGGTGCCACCCACGGCGCCTGGCCAGACACAACATGAGTCACCCACCGCCAGCAGCACCTGCTGACAGAGGAGGGCTGGGGGGAGCAGCGGTGCCTCCCTCTCAGGGCAGCGAGGCGAGAGCGTTGGGCACGAAATGCCCCATCCCTCTGCCCACAATCCCGCTTTGGCCCCGCACCATTCCCTAATACCCGACTAATCCCTGTCGGCTGCCCGCGAAGCCTCCCGAGGACGCGATGCGAGGCTATAGACGTGCCTCCCCCTCTCAGTGCTCCCAGGCTGGGGGTTTTCTTGCTCCCCTCTCCCAGCCCGGGGGTACCCCCACTCCTGGCTCTCACCTCCCGGGGGTACTACTGCTGCCCGGCTCCTGTCCCTGGGACATCCCCGCTCCCGGCTCTCACCTTCCGGAGATGCTGCTGCCGAACCTTCTTCATCCCAGAGCCTGTTGCTATGCGCTCCCCCCTCCGTCACTTTTCGTCTCGCTCTCTCCGACGCTGGGGAAGACCAAGAGGGAGCGGGGAAGCGATGGCCGGCACGGGGGGTGCCCCTCTGCTGCCGGGGGAGCTGGGGAACGAGAGGAACGAGGCTGGAGGAAAGGTTCGCCTCGAGTGGAGGATGGCTGCGTGCGGAGCAGGGGTGGGGAGGAGGGAGGTCTGTCTTTCAAGCGCACTCCTAACGTGGAAAGGGGGGCTCTGGGACCTAAGCTCCAGACCTGGGCAGCGAGGAGGAACGGCTGCATGTCACGAATGCATCAGGTCTCCCTAGGGGTAGACCTGACTTTGCAGACACTCTGCCACTGAGCACCTCACGTGCCCCAGGCAGCGGTGGCAGCAGTGAGTGCAGATGCCAGAAGCTCACAGCACCTTTCTGTCTGGCTCTGAGCTGATTTTTCTATAACAGGACACTTCTGGAGCCTGAGCAGGTCAAAAGTGGCTTCTCCCCACGCTGGCCGAGCCCAACCCCCAGCCTGGGGGAGAGAGATGCTCCGCAGCCATCAGTCTCTTTGGGTAGGACCAGCACATCCCACCATGCTGGGGGCGAGAGCAATCCTTGGGCAGTCCCCAGGGTGAGTGACTGAGCCCAGCATTTTGTGGGCCCAATGCTGGAGCACAGGTCGCCAGGAAGAGGTGAGAGGGTGGCTGACAGCAAGATGGGACTGTGCCCAGATCTGTGGAACAGACACGAGAAGGCAACAGTGGAAGCAGTGCTCTGGTTAGTCACTGCCAGGAAGCATGCCATGCCAGAGGCTGCTGGCAGGTTGGTGGTGTGCTTGGCCACCTGCTGTGCATGGCCTTATTTTGATGATGATTTCAAGATTTCTCCAAGAAGGAGTGAAGCTGGGCAGTGGAATTTGATGAAAAGCACATAGGAAGAAAGAGGAAGAAACTGCCAGGGCTTGTTGGGGACATGCCCCAGGATCCCCTGGCCATGAGGGCAGGCTGTCCCCACAAGGACCAGGCTCCATGTGGGACATGTGACTCAGGAGGCAGCTGCTGCAGGTGCTAAACCCAGGTGTCAGTCACCTGCCAGGGGTACAACCGTCAAGGTGACATGTGTCCAGGAGGTTTGAACCAAAGGTTTCAAAGCCAATGGGCACATGGTGCCTACCAGCCCCTTTCCTGGCAGAGGGCAACCCTGCAGGGTTTGCCCATCCCTGCCCAAATGGCAGATGCAGGGCGGCAGGGGAGGACATGGGAGCAGGAACACAGCAGATGCATTTCGTCACCCGGTCAAGGGGCGTGTATGTGTGTAGGGGGAAGGGGTGACTGGGTGTGTGGGTGCATTTATTGCCTCTTCCTGCCAGCACTGGCTCCCTGAGCACACACGGGTGGCAGGGACCCAAGGGCACAGCCCACAGCTCCCTGGACTTTTACCCTGCTGTGCAAACAGGCAGGCGCCAGATTAGGGTATCAGTTGGAATTTCATCCTGTCAATGGCACCCACAGCCTCTCTGGGAGGGCGGCGGAGCATCTTCCCTGTGTCCCGGCCTCCTGTGTACCTGCAGGTAACCCAACACTGCAGGTGAATTTGGGAGATGCACCTTTCATGCCCCCCAGGACTCTGTTTCTCCCCAGACATGCCCCTTGCAGAAAACAGTGATGATCATGCTGGCCTGCACTCACCCCATTCCCTGCCAGGGCAGGATCCCACTGCTGGTCCCCATGTGACAATGACAAAATCAGATGCCAAATGCAGCCAAAGCCCAGTGAGGGAGGATGGTGAATGTGGAGGAGCCAGACCCTGATATGGTGACCATGCTGGAGTCTGCACACAGAAATGATTTGTTTCCTCAGACCAGCCCAGCTCTTCAGGTAGGTGGCCCATCCAGTCTTATCCCTTTCCTATGTGGCAACAGCTCCACTGCCTTTGCCTCCCCCTGCCTGTTTTAGCACCTGATTCCTCACATCCTCTTGCAGGGGTGAGGAGTGGTCCCATGCCATGGGCAGCCTGGCGCTGTATCAGTGAGTGCAGGGTCACCAGAGTGCAACAGTAGGTGCAGCAGCTGTTGCAATTGCAGGAACAAACTCTTTGCTCTGTTCCTCTCTCTGCAATGCCACCTCATTCTGTTCCCACTCCTTCATCTCCTCCACCCATGAGGACTTTATCCTGCCTTGGGTGTCCCTCCACAGCCACCTGCCCTGCCCTGGCACCTCGGAACACACATTCCCACCTCTCACCAGGCAACACTTGGCACTGGAAGTAGTTTTGGGGCTGGAGGAGCCATTTGGGGCAGGGATTTGAGGGCAGCCCCTTACTGAGTGCTCTGCTGGACCAGGGGGATGCCGCTGGGATGGAGAGGGGAGACTGTTGGGCACCAATGCCAGCTGTCTCAGGCACTATCTCACATCCTCATTTTCTGTTTGTTCATCTTGGACAAGGAGGATATTCAGCCCACTGACAGCCATAAAATGAGATTAGAGACCAGGAGGCGCCAATGGGAGGCGGCCTCATCTGTGGGCAGCTGGCCTTGTTCTTTGGCCTTTGCCAGCCCAAGCATGGCCTCACCCTTTCCCCACTGTCTCCAGTGCTGTGAGTTTGCAGCCGCTGGGTCATGCCAGTACTGCCATCCCTCTTGGTGCCAAAGGAATGAGACGTGGCAGCGCCATGCCACGATATGAGCCATGCCGATGCCAGCAATATCCCTGTGGGATGGGCACAGTGTGTGCTACATGGGCAACGCTGATGCTTTAAGACACCCTTCCCAACCCTGGCTGTGCTCAGGGGCATCGGCACCAGTGTGACCCCAGAGCCAGCACCCTCCTCTGCCACAGCGCCCTGGGCCAGGAGGGACAGCAACAAACCTGTGGCACACAGGATTCCTGCTCATTTTTATTTTCACTGATGCCTAAAAATAAAAAGGAAAAACAGTTCTGCCTTATATACACAAAATCTGAGCCAAAGTCCTGAGCCGATGCAAACATTTGTCCTCATCACTGTGCACCTGGCAGTGATGGCCAAGGGAGGTGTCACCAGCCCTTGCAGGAGGGAGATCCAAAGCCTTTGAGGGCAGCAGCAGAGCAGTGAGTGTAGTGGGATAACAGGGACGCACAGCACACCTGGGCACCTTGTGTTCTGGGGGCTGTGAGCAGTGTGGGGCTGGTAGTGGACAGTGTGGCCAAGGGATGTGAGGCACAATATACTGTTGGGTGGGATGTGAGGGCTTTGCTGGGTGTTCTGCAGGCAGCAGGGACATTGCTGTTCCACCTTCCTGGAGCTTGGAGATATGATGCCAGGAAAGGTCATGCAAGCCACCGTGCAAGGCTCATTCTCCCTCATCCCTGTCTTGACCCTTGGAGGCCACAGCCCAGGAGCACCTGGTACAGACCTGAGCAGGAGCCATAGACCCTCCTGTGTCTCAGCTGTGTCTCAACTGTGCTCCACTGGCCTTTGGGTCTGTTGAAACTGGGCTGTCAGTTAACCTGGGCCAATACAGTGGTTGGAATTTGGCAGGATGAAGAGACTTCTCAGCTGCAGTAAACCAGCAGGAATAGACAGGAGTTAGTTACTGGCCTTAGGGCACAGTGTGGGTAAAAGATGGTGCAGTGCATGGAAGGGCAGGGAGACAGGGATGACACAACCTGTAGTCCTGTAATCTGTAGTTTTTAAAAAATAGGGAAAAAAACGCCTCTATGTCTTTCTGAAAGCTACTTTTCCATCCCCCAACACCAGGATGCATGTCAGCCCTTTTTTGCATCCCTGAGGTGGCCCCTGCCAACCTGGCAGCAGCTCCCAGTGCCTGCAGTGACTGTGATCCCTTGGACTAGCACCCAAAGCTCTCCCGGTGTTGGCCCTTCTGGGCAGCATGGGACTGGTTCTTGCACCCTGTTCCAACGGCAAACTTTCTGTTCTCCCCTTCCCCACAGGAAGGTGGTCTCAGGGCTTAGTAGGGTGGTCTGCCTCCCGTGTGCCTATGCTGGGCTCCCTTCTCTCCTCTCTCTGTGCTCCAGGTGGAGGATTGCTGCAGTGCTGTCTTCCTATGGCACAGCCAGGGGCACTGTGACTGCTGGACACATCTCTGCATGGCTCTTTGTGGTTGCGGGGGCAGAGCTGGGGATAGAGGAGTAGGCACTGCCAGGGTGGCTGAGGACTTGGACAGGGCTGCTCAGGGACCCTTGTCAAGGATATGCTCCAGCTTGCCACCATCACCATGGTTTGAAGGACTCTCCTGTCATGTTCTACAGCCAAGGGTCTTGCCTGGCTGTTGCAGCCCAACTTGCTCTGCTTTCCTCACTCCATTTCTCAGGAGACCAGCTCAGCAGAAATTCATTTTGCCTTGACTCCAGACAGGTCTTTTTTCTACTTCAGTCTTGTTCGAACTGCCCAAAAGCACCAGGCAGCTGGATACCCAGGAGAACCAAAGGAAGCATCCTTCCAGTTCCACCTGGAGCACCATAGGAGAGCCTTCTTCCACCACCACCCCTTCTCTTCTGCTGACATAGGACCTTGCCTTGGGCTACAGAGACCAAACTGGTGTGTGTTTCCTATGGCAGAGCAGTACTACCTAACCCATGTTTTTTACATAGCCCACCAGGCCCTTGGGAAGGTGCTAGTGCCACCTTGCCCCCTTGCTGTCTGCCCCATTGGTTCAGTCAGGGACCACTGTGTCTTTGGGAAGGGGCTGCCACTCTTCAGAGCACATGGGCCAGCTGGGCTCTGCTGCACAGTGCTTTTCTCTTGGTGTCTGTAGCTGGTGAAGGGGGTTAAGGCATGAATTCTTCCTTGATCGTCAGTGGAGATGAGGAGACGAGGTTGGGGGCATTGCTGTTGCAGAGGCCTCCAATGGGTCCAAGCGTGCTGACAGCTGGTGAGGTTGGTGTGGTGGTGCTGGTGGGCTGGCTTTGCTGCTGCAGCTTCTTCTTGTTCACCTTCCTCTCCTTTGCCCTCCGATTCTGAAACCAGATTTTCACCTGCAGAAAGAAGATGGAGATGCAGAGATGAGGATGGATGCAGCCTAGGATGACAACCCTCAGGGTCCCCCTGGGGCAGGGAGGGCATCGCCAGGTTTGGAAAGGAAGAGATCACTGTGGAGCAAGGTGGGACCTCTGCTACCTGATTGGGTTGCAGCCCTCCCACTCCCCATCCCCATGCCCATCTCCATCCGGGACATGGTTTTCCCGGGACACTGCAGCACTGACCTGCCGTTCAGTCAGCCCGAGGGCAGCAGCCAGCTCAGCCTTGCGGCGGATGGTGATGTAGCGGCTGTAGTGAAACTCCTTCTCCAGCTCCAGGCGCTGGTGGTCTGTGTACACCACCCGGTACTTGTCTTTTGTCCTGGTCTTGCCTGGCAGAGAGAGCAGAGTGGGAAGTGAGCCATGGGGAAGCGGAGCAGTGGAGGGGAAGGAACATCCCTGGGAGCACGGAGGAGATATACAACCACCTGTGAACAGCTCAGGCGGAACATGGCAATGCCTCAGGGACCAGTGGGAAAGAGAGTCATGAGGCTTCTACTGGATTTAGTGTTCATCGTGGTTAGCACCAGGGTGTTTCTCCCTGTTGGAAAGTACCTGAGCTTTGGTTGAATTGTTTGGTGGAAAGAGCCGGAGGGATTCAGAGGCACTACAAGAAGATGGACCATAAGTCCCATGTGTCATGACACACAGTTTCTGCAAGTCCTGTGGTGGGCTGAGGACATGCTGTCTGGGAGGGCAGAGGAAAGCTCAGCTCTCTGATAGGAAGCCCAAAACCAAGATGCCATCACTTGAAGGCACATGTATCAGGACAGGGCAAAGACAGAAAAGTCTGGAATGACAGCATTTTTCTGCCACTGAGGGTTATTTTCCTTCTCCTTGTACTGTGCTAAGACAGAGGGCAGTGCTTTTGGTGCAGCCTTTAAAGATCCACTGGAAAAAGCCTCACGTGATGTGTAAGCACTCTTAGCGACTGGCTCCATTGGCCATGGCTGTTTGGACAAAGCCAGCCTGAATGTCTCCTTGGTCCCCCCAGATATTGGCAGAGCTCAGGGCCATCAAGACTCAAACTATGCACACAAGATGCACATCCCACGGGTCTACAGACAGAACCTGATGCTTTCTAGCAGAAAAATATAGTTAAAAGTGGCCCTGCTGTCTCCTCTGTTAGTTTCTTTGACAACCCACAGACACACAGGGTGAGCTGTGGGACAATGCCTGGGCCAGGGGGCCATGGGGTGCAGGTGGCACTCTGAGAAAGGGCATCCATGCCCAGAAGTTTATTGACAAGTTTCTGGTGCTTAATTTTGCAGAAATGCCCATGGATAGGGAATAAATAGAGCCACAAATATTTGCTTCACCACTCAAAATATCAAAATCCTGTTTCAGGGAGTCAAGAGGGATGGTGCCTGGCCATTTTTTTGCCTGGCAGACACATCTGCCCATCTTCTCCTGAATTTCTGTTGCAGAGAGCAATGCTGCCATGGGAAGAAGCAGGAGCAAGTGCAGAACAGCTCCATGGATTTCTCTGGAGCTGTCCTGGGATCACCAGTGTGGACAAAATACTGCCCAACATTGCTGCAGTGTGAAGGGAAGGATTTCTAGTGACCCATCAACTGGTATAACCTCACTTGCAGTCTGGTTCTGCCAGGAAAGGGCATCTTTGTGTGCCTGCCATCCTGTTCATCCATTTCTCCTAACAAGTCCTTGGCATATCAGCCAGTTTGATCCAATCAGGTGGAGGTTGGACAGTCTCAAAAATACAACTAAATGCTGACCATCCTAGTGGAAGCAGGAGTTTGGGTGGTGCAGAACAAAACTGGGCTCTAGAGACACTAATAGGACATCAGAGAATCTCCACAGAGCAAAACTCCAACCCTCAGACTGCAAATCTGTTTCTCAACCAACTCAGTTCTATTTTTGACAGCATCTCTTTCCTACTTTTCCATTGCAAGGAGATGGGGACTTTCCTAAGCCACTTCTTACACTAAAACATAAATGTCAAAGAATGTTGGAGATAGAACAACCCACAGCCATGGCATACTGCAGGCAGGAGAGGGGCACCCTTGGGGTCATTTTCCTTGCAGCATCCAGTGGATGTAAAAAGGCAGCTAGTTTTCTACTAAATAAGCAGGAGCTACAAAGGTCCAGCTTGTGCCATAGACCACTGACCAAACCAGGTGTGGAAGCACATGAATGTGAGCAAGTGGGACCCAGGATGGGCAGAGAAGTTATCTTGCCCTGTTGAGGTTTGACATTGGCACTCCAAGGCACACAAGCAGCAGTCACCCAATTCACGTTAGCACCCAATTTCCATGACTGTGCCACTCTGTCCTGTCATTACTCCTAGAACTGCTGGTATGGGATCAGCACAGAATAAGCAGGGTGAGGGCTGAGGGTCCCAGCACAGACCCCAAGAAGCACCAAAGCTCTCCAGCAATCAATGGAAGAGGGAAGGAGCCCAACAAGGCTGCAATATGGCCAGTAATAGAAACCAGAGCTCCAGGATCAGGGCTGGACTTCAGCCACTAACTTGTATTTGAGGGATGTGATGAATTCAGTGACCACTTCAGAGAGTGGGGAGCCCAGATCATCCCAGGGCTGGTCAGAAGTGAACACCTAATCCCTCCTCACCACCACCAGGTCAAACCTGCCTCTGGACACACAGGGTGACTCTGCAGGCAAAAACAGGGTAAAAAAAGGTAATTTGATTTAGCAAGATGCATGTGGAATGTCTGCAGAGGCGCAGCTGAAACACAGAAATTCAGTGTGCAAGGGGTCTATGGCAGCTTTGCCCAGTGCTTGTCTCCTATTTGGCACATCAGCTGTGGCAGCCCAAAGCAAAATTGCCCACAGAAGATACTGCTGGGCTGGAGTTATGCTGGCAGCACCCAGCCCACGTGGGACCCACACTCTCCCCTTGGTCTCCCTCAGGACCCTTGTCCTTCCCAGGGGTTGCAGTTACCTCTCATCACCTGACAGGGGAAGGATTCACCAGGATGAAAAGAACTCCTGCACCCCAACCCAGCAGGGACATGTGCTGAATTTGCAAACACAGCAATTCCTGGGAAGTTACAGAATAAACCAGATGTGCTGGTGGAGATTTATGTGAGGTTTAGCAGCTCTGTGAGAAACTGGGCTCCCTTTGGCTGCTCCAGGCTCAGGGGCTCCTACAAGTTTTTTTCTTTCTCATACATTTATCTTTCCCTTTTCATTTGAAAGTAAAAACCTTTCTAAAAAGATAATAACTTAAAACTGATCTTATTTGCAATATTGCTGTTTGAATACCTCTACCTAAAAACACCTGGAAAGTGAAGGAATTGACAGATACAGTAAAAAAAAAAATAATTGAAGGATAAAGAATAAAGGCTGTTTGTGAATACCACATATGCCATGAATTTCAGTAGGAGTTATTATTTCCTGCTACAGCTGTAAATACATCCATCACAGCTTGTTCTTTGTTATTCCCTCTTCATCGTTCATCCTGGATGGAGGCTGTGCTTTGCCTCAGGGCTGGCAGAACCATCGCTGGGGCAGCTGGGCACCAGGCTCTCACTGCCCAATATCAGGTAGAAAAGATTCAAAGCAGAGGGCTCACAACCAAGCACAGATGGAAAGTTATTCACCTCAACTAATTGCTGGTTTTGGATGTTTGCTGAATTCGGGATGTGCTGTGGGTGATTCACAAGGAAAAGAAAAGGACTCGAAAGAAATACTATTGACAATGAATAATTCAGCTACCTTGAATATGAATGCTGGGTTACACTTAACTCTCTCCTGGAGAGTTTTTATGGCTCTGTGAAAAGAAAGAGGAAATTCGGGACAAACCAGCCTGATTCCTTATGGGGAGCCCTCATGCCTATAGAGAAACCTTGGTGCTGCAGAAGGGAGCATGGCCAAGCAGAGGGATGGAGCTACTCTCACAATTCCAGCCAAGCCTGGAAAGGTGGATCAGGCTGTCTCATGGCTGATATAGTCTGGAGCTGAGGTTGCTGTCCTGGAAGGGAGTGTGGATGGAGTGCATGGGGTGCACAGGGGGTACTGGTGATGTCTCCTAACACAGTTGCTGCGTTGCTGGCCTCTTCCAGCCTTGCTATGCATTTGCAGTTCCTCCTGCTTGTCCCCGAAAGACCAGGCAATGGAACTGCTCCGGCAGCCAAATGGAGCCCTCCATGGGGCCAGTGGGAATGGTTTCGGCTTTGGGATCAAGGCAGGGCCAATGGCTGCGTGGGGAGAAGGTATCGTTACTACTGTTAATGTATAACCCTAATAGCACTCACCTGAGCCATGATTAGATAAGGGAATAGCTTTAATGTGCTGTGCAAACCCCAAGGGACGCGCTCCCGAGTGTGCATACACACACACTTGCACACACGCAGGGGGATGGAGCCCTGATCCCAGCCTTGATCCCCTCCCCACAGCAGCCCTGCCCCAGAACAGGGATGCTGGAGTTCCTGCCCTGGGCTGGATCAGTAGCCTGGCAGGGTAAATGAAAATCAAACTAGATCCCTGTGCCTACCATCCACGGTCACAGCAGGGGCTGATAAGAAGTGGGTAGTTCACCCTCTCCAGCTCTGGCCCGCCCAAAAGATGGGTTTAACGCCAAAACCCCTGACAGACTAGCAATATGGGACACTGTGAGGCTCATGCTGTGCAGGTCTAAGAAGAGCTGGAAAGGAGCTTGTTCAAACCAGGGAGGAAAGAGACAGCAGGGTGGCAGTGGCACCCAGGCTGGAGGTGCAAAACAACAAAGAAGCAAGAGATGGTATGTGTTATACAGAACTTGTCTTTTCCCCAGTCCTGCCTGGTCCCACCTTCCTCGTGATGCTCTGGCCACACATGGGCTCCCTCTGTACAGCCTTGTCTGTCCATCGCTCTGTACTGGGTGCATGATCCCACATTATTGTATGGTGTTACAATATTTTAACTCTGAAAAACATCAGGTATGAAAGTCCCATCACCACTGAGCACCTGGGAAAGAGCTGGTCCACACTAGACTTAAAATGCAGCAAGACAGGGCTCAAGGCTTTCCCCTCCATGTAGGTGCTTCCTCTCCATGACAAAGTTGCTTCATCCTGAATTAGCAGCATCTACTTACAGTGGATAAAATCCTTACATTCCAGAGGAATCAGTGCTCTATCAGGATCTGGCATTTCTCCCCAGGGAAAGGATCAAGGAAAATTTCCCCTACCACTGGCAGACCTCAGGCAATGCTACAGATGGAGAAATTGAGGCACAGAAGCAGTTCCAACACAGAGTGGAGTCCCAGGATCAGAGCCCCAATCCTTCTGCAGCTCCATGGGGGTAATCCCCCTCCACACCTCCACAAAGACAGGGACAGCCAGCAGAGTGATGGCCCATGACAGAGACCCCAGGCCCACGAGAGGGCTGGGGTCGGCTCCTGAAGCTCAGGAGACTCCAGGCTGCCTGGAGCCACCCTCGTCTGGCAGCCAGATGTGCTCCAGCTGCCTCTGTGTGGAGGGGTCGATGCTCCCTCTGCTGAGCAGTGGTGATGGGAGCCGTCCTGCGCCGCCATGATGCTCAGGCTCAGGACAGACAGCTCAGCTCATTTCACCATCCGTAAACTGACTGGAAAGGGAACCCCAAAGTGTGTACCAACAGTGGCAGGGCCTGACCCCCTGATGCTCTCTTTGAGCACCCCCTCCCCACACTCATTTGCTCCCCTCCTTTCCTCTCCAGCTCCAGCAGCCACTCCAAAACACCCACACTCCTCTGTGGCCTGGGGAGGGGGAATAAACCCGAGCCCCGAGCCCTCCCTCAGTGCTGGGAACCAGCAGCTTATGGTTTTCACAAGCTTTCCCCTTCCAGTGAATACTTCAATATCCTCAGATACTTTTCCTCTGCTGCAGGAAGCAGAGGAGTGATGGATGGGACGACCAACATGGGGGAAAGCAGCAGAGCCATGTGGCTTGCTTCATCACGGCCAGCAAGAAATTACCCCCTCCAGAGGGTAATCCTTCCCAAGATCCCTGCCTCAGATCATTCCTCTGACAGAATGCATTGGATTTAAACAACTGCTGGGTGTCAAAAACTGGATGAGAGGAACCACACAACCCCCCCGCACATATTTAATGTTTCTCTATTTCAGAGGGAGGGGATGTTGGATGAATCCTCACCCAATGGCCCCTGTCTCCACTCTGGGTTGGGAAAATGGCTATTTCGGAGATCAGGGTTGAAGTAGAACTAATGTGTGCCTCAGAGTGCTGCAGGCACCTTCAAGGACCTCAGCAACTCTCCTATCCTCAGGGTATCTACTTCCAGGCTGTCCACCTAACATTGATACAATCTGGCTCCAAAGACTTCAGAGCAAACAGCAGTGCTCCCATGGGCACCCACTAGCAATAAAACCTGTTTTGGTTTGGTACAGTGTGCATTGGAAATGTTTCATTTGCCACCCTGCACCACTTGACCCAATGTCTTTCTAGTCTCCTGCTCACAAAGGATCAAGCTCTGCACTCCCAAAAAAGCTTTGCTCTGAGCGTGTGTGGTTGGGGGTTGCATGCCCAGAAGTTGTGGAACTGGCAGACCTGGGAGGCAGAGCCCAGGCTTGGTGCACGGCACAGCTGCTCAGGGCAGCCTGGCTGCTGGGAAAGGGCAGACATACCTGGTCAAAGAGCTGGATTTGGAGAGCACAGACCGGTGCACAGGAGCACAGGCTGGTCCTGGCTGGGCTCTGCAGTCCTGGCACAGTGTGACAGGGCCAGAACTGCACCCACACCCACACACGTAGGCAAAGGCACCTCTCCCACAAGCCTCGTCTTCCTCCCAGGAGGTGCAAACACCAAGAGGATGAAGAGCAGGCTCCCGGTGTTTGCAGCAAGCTGGAGACTTCCCATCACAACCCCATGTTCTTGGACATGGACAACAAACCTGGAGATGTTTCAACCCCAGGTGCAGCAGCCTGAAGCTGGGGTTTGGGATAAATTTTCCCTGCAGTGATTTAACCCTTTATTTTGGCAACTGGCAGATACCTTCAGTTGTTCCCATGTTTTATGGGTGCCATGCTGAGTGCCGCCAGCCTGCCTCCTGTGCCAGATCAAAGACCACACCAGGGTGGGAGGATGAGCAGCACTGGGGCAGCACATGGGCTACCAGCACATGGGGGATGGAAACAACCTGATTCAGAGCCTGGGCCTTCACACCAGCCCTGATCCAGCTCATCCTGACCTGCCCCCTGGCTGGATCTGGCCCATGTACAGCAGGAGGAGGAGGACAGCAAGGCAGTGAGGGTCCCATCTGGGCACTAATGTTCCTCTCCCCCATTGCAGCCCCACAGGGCTTGGCCCATCCTTACCATGGGGCAGTGCAGGGGAAAGATCCAGCCCCTTATCCAAGGAATCACAAAGCTAACAGCGCTGGAGTGGGTGTCCTTGAAGGGTTCCCAATAGGAAATATCTGTCATTGGTCAGAGGTTTAAAATGTCCCTCTGCTAATCCTGGGGTATTAGCCAGCCAAGCCCATCACGTAGGTACCGTCAGTGCTCCAGGGAAGCCCTTTTTGTTCAAAGAAAGTCAATTCTAGGAAAGTTTAAGACGTCTGTACCTTGGCCAGCAGGCTAAGCAGACAGCAAACCCCAGCTGAGGCCAGGAGCAGGTTGTGGGTTAATAATTCAAGGGGAGAATGATGGGGCCAGACACACAGACACTGAGAGTCCCGGGAGAGCAAAGGGTCTCACAGAGAGTGACCATGCCCTAGAGAGGGGTCCCCTATACAGGGGCTGACCAGGGAAATGCACTGTCCTCCAGCCACTACCATCATCCCAAAACATACCAAGCACAGCACGAACCCCAGCAGTCCAGAGGAAATGTTTCTGCCTCATTATTGGGATTTTTGCTCTTTCCTCCAGTGTTCATGGGCCTCACTAGGAAAATAAACAAAGCTGGAAAACTGACCTAGAAATAATGAAAACTGAGATGGAAAACTGCACACACAGCTAATAGCCATTTGCCCATGCTCAGAGCACACTCTTTGCTCTCCATCACCCCAAAACCTGCCCAGGCACCACGGGCACTGGTACCACACAAAGCCCTGAGCGCATTTGCCTCCCTAAGGGATGCCCCAATTGCACTTTCACTTGCAATATTTAGCACTGCTGCCCCGGCTGGATTAGTGACCTAAAAGCCAGACCCGAGGCAGTATCTGGGGATTTGCATGACTAATGAGCAGTGGGTGAATTTCAAAGTTCAGCCAGCCCCGTTTCCAGCCACCTTCCTGAGCTTTTTATAAACCCAGAGTGCAATTCACAGGGAAGTTTGCAAACAATTGAGAATAAAGAGGAAGCATGAGCCTCTGACATGCTGCTCATGAAGCTTTTATGAGCAGAAAAGAGGTGACATTGGAGGGAGAAATGAGGCCTGGGGACATCTTCCAGCTCAGTTCCCTTAACTCCCCTTTCCCAGCAACTCGCATTGCAATCCGTTCTGCTGCTGGGTTATCTCAGCTCAGCTGGGTGAAGCACGCATTTATGGAGCAACAGGTACATCAAATCATTCCCGTGTAAAGCCTGACTCTGAAGTGAGTCACTGGGAGATTTCTCATTGATTTTTCTCGGGCTCTGGATCACGTTTGCAGAAGTTCCCAACACACTCATGTTCTCTGTGTAACATTTTCTCTTACCACCACACAGCTCTTCCCCAAAAGCTTTCAAACTACAGCCAAGGGCTGTTTATACAAGCCAAGACAGAGAGAGAACCTTAATTTACAACCCTCTGAAGTGTTATGATTTATAGCATTCACAATGAAACTGTTGATATTTATAGCAAAAAAGTCCATGTGTTAATTTCCTATTCCCACTATAATGAGATGGGTAGTTTGTCAATCCAGACTGATTAAAGTCCAGTTTATTGATTTCAATAAAATGATTCATCTAAGAGCTTCACCCTTATCTATGTCAAACCCATCTCTGCCCTAGCTCTCTTTCAAGCTTAATGGAGACTTTTATTTAAAGGGCAGCACTGGAAAGCACCAGCTGCATCCCACCATCTCCCACAGCATGGTCCCACCATGGCTAAATCCTGCAGCCTCTTGGCATCAGCAACACTGGGCTTGGACCCAGTAGAGGTGCAAGGACAGGTCCTTAATCTGGCAGTGCCTTAGAAAGGGACCTTGCTGGTATATCCATCCTGAGGAAAACCCCACAAGAAAGGGCCTTTCACCCCAGCATCCAGCCCTGCACGGCTGTGGTGAGCCTGGGGCAGCTCTTCTGTGTGAGAGGAACAAGGCTGATTTATTTGTTCCTTTGTATGCATTCAATCTAAGAGATACAAACTAAGCAACTAATGATATTTTTCCAGAATTCAATCATTTGTTGTCTAACTCAATCAGAGGCACTTTCAAGCCCCTGTTTTATCTCGGCCCCACTGCTGGGTGTAAACCCATGCCCTTGATCCAGGGGAGAGGTGTGCTGATGGATTTCTTCCCTCATTAATTTTCCCTCCCACTCCTTTCCTCAGAAGAAACCGAGATGTTCAAATCTACAAAACCTGCAGAAGTGGTGAGGTTCCAGCTGCAGTGGAGAGCTACAGATCACATCCCCCTTCCACCTTAGGCAGAGGGAAGACCTCAGCCCTGGTATGCCTATGGGTCTCCATCACTGGATGTGGGGTGAGGCATTTTTCCTAAATAGTTGTATTCACTGCTTAAAATGGGACAGGAAATACCAGCCTGCCTCTCCCCTTCTCTTTCCAGACTGGGGCTGGTTTTTTCCATTTATTGGGATGTTCTGCCTGCTCCACTGTAGTCACTGGTCCCCATCCCTGCCACATGGATCCTAGGAACACAAGTAGCTATTTTCTGTGCTGGAAGACCCCAGGCACCTCTGCACATGGGCCTTGGTCAGCGGGAATAACGTGGGGCCAAAAACAAGACAGAAACTGGAGACACTTTGCAAACAGGGAGCCCTGGCCCTGATTCCAGGAATATGGGGCAGCAGTAACCAAAAACACAGCCACTCCTGTAGTGAGTTTGGCCCCAGCAGAGCGCTGGGGAGGTCACAGCTAGCACAGGAGAGGGAGAGAGGTGGCAGGGCTGCCAAGCCCTGTGGGCAGAGGGTCCTGTGGTGGCAGGACAGAACCAGGCTGGGAAGATGAAAGGGTGAGTGTAGGGCAGGACAAAGGGCTCTGCACCTCTCCTTGCTGCCAAAGGAGCCAGCCACCATCTCCATGACAAAGAGAAGTCCTTGTCAATTTGGGCTGGCCCCAAGGGGGATCTGCCCACCGCCTTTGAAGTGGGCAGCAGGGTGGGCAGGGGGCTGGGGTCACCCAGACGCTTTCCCCAGGTCAGGAGTTCAGTGGGGACGGGACCCCAGGGACATAGGAACAGGACCCTGGAGGCAGCACAACCTCAGTGCCCACACCAGAGGTAAGCACAGGAACCAGGACACCCTCTTCTGCCATGCCAAGCACCCAACCATGGCATGCTGCACCTGCGGCACCCACATCCACCCTCCACGTGGCAGCGTCCCCAACACTTTGCACACACACACTGCCCCTCACACACACACCAGGCATGGCACTGTCCTCCACACACAACACCCTGCATGCACACAGTGAGCATGTAAAACCCTCATAAACATCTAGTGACACTGTCTATACACCCGTACTGCTCATGGTACCTTGCACACGCACACAGAGCCTGTAGCACCTCACTCAATCCACCTTATGTACATACATACACGTATATTTATGTACAGCACTTCCCCTTCACACACATAACACATGGGATCTCACAGAGCCAACACACTGTCACACACAGCCACAGCGCCATGCACCCACCCTTATGGGAGACCCTCCATTCCACACCCCTTCAGGGTTCTGGGGGTTTCTGACTCAGCCCATCTCACCCTGTGGCTGCAAATGAGGACAGGGGTTCCAGGATGGGGAAAAGGACTTTCCAACCATATAACCCCAGCTGCCACCAATGCGGAAGGACAGCCCATCCTCAGCCTCTGCCACCTCAGTGGTGGGTCCCCTGCTTTTTAGGGACCAGGTACCACGCCAAGAGCAGGCCAAGCTTGCTGTCCCTCTGGCAGTCCCACGCAGGGAGAGCCACAGAGCAGGATCCAACCCCACAGGACTTCTACCCAGGGATCCTCTGCACTGAGAACGGTGCAAGTGTGCAGGGTTGGGGGTTTCCTTACCGTTGTTGCTGGTGCTGGGAATGCTGCGCCTCATCCATTCATATGGGGTGCGTCTCTGGGCATTAGGGGAGAGCTGGGGGACCGAGCTGCTAATGGGTGGAGGGAGGAGTCCAGAGGCCGGGGGCTGAATGGGGTTAAAATCTGGGGGGCTGAATCCAAACTGCCCTGGGCTGGCAGTGGAAGGCGTCGCAGTGGTCCCATAGGAATGCCAGTCCTCCTTGGCAGGGGTGTAGGGAGACCCCCAGGCGGCTGCGGGCTGCCCGTGGTGCAGGTCGTTGTTAATCCCTGGCACATGGTGGTAGCTGGCGAAGTCCGAGTACTGGGGCGGCCCCGGCACGTAATTCTGGGGGTTGAGGTTGAGGCTGGGGTGCCGGACCGGGCTGGGATACATGTTGGTGTCCTTATCCACAAGATAACCTACATACATCTTCCCCGGCCGTCCCCGCGCACATGCTGTGCTGCTGAGCCGCCGACTGAGCCCGGTCGGGTTTGGCGGGGAGGCGGCCGCCCCTCCTTCCCCGCCACTCACCTGGGCGCCTTGGGGAGCCTGTCCTGGGGCCAGGCACCTCCCTGCCCACAGGCTTTTATTGGGCCCAACCTCTCGCAGCATTTGCATTGAAAGGCAGGTTTGCATTTCAAAGTGCAGGAACCCCAGCGGGTGAGGGGGACGAGTTCAAACCTCCCACCCTGGCTGTAAGGAGGATGAGGTGGTGGGTGACCCTGGGGAGCACTGAGGACCACATGCCCCCTCTGCTGTCACCCCCCCACAACTATGCCCATGCCACAAATGTGGTCCCTTTGTAGAAGACAGCTTTGGGGACACTAGGGCAACACATGTGTCACCCACAAGGATGGCCCAGGGGAGCCCACCACCATCGATAGCCCAGGAGCAGGGTGCCTTGGGCTGAGATTCTGTATTAAAACCCGGCTGCAGGCAGGAGACAGGCTGGGCTGTGCCTGCCACCTGCCCTGTCTCCACATTGGGGGACACCAAACTCTTGCTCTGGATGGGGCTTTCCTTTGCACAGTGTCAGCATCTGCCTATTTGGAAAAGGGCGACTGATGGGAAGGGAAGGTTCTGGGTCCCCATACATTTCCTCCAACCAGGGGCAAACCCACCACTCCAACTCTGACAGCAAAGCTCATCCCAGTATCAGAGGGCAGGACAGATGGACGGACAGTCTGTGTGCAGGGGGAATCCCCTCCACATGGACACAACAGGAAGTCCCTGGGCTCTGACATGTCTCCACGGGGCTTACAACTGTGTGACAAGAGGAATTTCTCACCTGTTTCCAGTCTTAAGGAAGTAAAAACATCCCTGTATGTTCGGTGATAGGGAAAACCAAGCAGAAAGGGGACTCTTGTGAAGCTGTGTCTGCCTGCAACCTGTCAGGCCAGACAGACCCACTCAAGGCCACCTCTGTTCTTTTCTCTGCAACAGCCCCTTCGACTGCTAGAAATACTAGCAGGGCTAGGACTGTTCTTTTCTCACCTCCCTGGGACCGAAACAGCCTGGAATTTGACAAGAGGAAGTGGGGAGGGTGGGAAAGGGGGTGGTGGGAAGGGGTGGGGAAGAAGAGAGAGAGAGAAAAATGAAGGGGAAAAAAAGAGATTTAGGATGAAGTTGAGATGAGGGAATGAAATCTGCAGCGCAGGGCTGTGGACACTCAGCGGCTCTGCATCAGTCCTGATCATCTCATCCCATTGCTCCAGCCCCAATTCCAGCTGAAACTGCGTGAAAATAATACACAGATACTGCTGTGCCACATCGACTCCCTGCAAGGAGATGGGAGCCAGGATGAGGTGGAAGGCAGATGGGCAAGAGGTAAAGAATCTAGTTTGAAAGAGAGAAGAATAGTAAAACCCAGCAATGGGAAATCAACCCCAGAGCTGGCACTGCTTTGGCTCCGCCTCCCAAGACCTTGCATGCCCAGAGGCACCATGAGAGGTGAGCAGTTTGCAGCATTCTCTCAGTGGCCCCGGGGTCCCCAGCCCCTTGCCCAGCCTTGTCCTGGCTCCCTCCCGTGTGACAAATGTGACTGTCATGACCGTCCCACCCCGTGATGATCTCAGCTCATGATGCAGCTCAGATTGCTTGATGTGTCATATAACTCCATCTATCCTGGATTTTTCCCAAGGTCTCAGCACAGCCATGGGTTTGTGTAAACAAGAGAGCCAAGGCCACCTTGCTCCTCCTCTTCCTCCCAGCAGCAAAGAGACACTGGCTCAGAAAGTATGAAAAAAAAAAGAAGAAAAGAAGAAAATCCCCCCTGTGTGGATGACGGGAGGTATTGAAGAATGCAGGTGGCTGCTGGGTCTCACCCCAGGGGTCGCTGCAATTCAGGGACTGGGAAGTTCCTGCCACTGGCTTTTTCCTGAAGGCCCCCCTTTCCCTTTTCCCATGCTGTGGAACCAAAGCCCAGGGCTCAAGCAGCTGGTGAGGACTGGGGGTTCAGCGGTGTGGGCCAGCACCCCACACCTGCATCCTCTCCAGGTGGCAGCAGGTGACAGACTCAGTGGGGCACAGCATTGCCAGGTGCCTGTGAACTGCCAAGCCTTGAGCTCCCTCAGTGCGGGCAAAGGGGGAAGGGGAAGACAATAAGGCCATAAAGCTTCACCAGTGGTAACTTCCCTCTTTTCCTTTTCTTTTACCCACTTATTACTCGTGGGGATTACAGGTGGCAAAGTTTATGCCAGGGAAGAGGCAGATGAGGAGCCCTTCCCTGACTCCTCTTCATGGGCTCCCCAAGGAGCATCTCTGCTGCTTGACTGGGACTGAAGGGTGCTGATGGGGATCCTCAGAGACCCAGGGTATAGCCTGCACTGGGGGCCCATGGATGATCTGGTCAGGAACTGCCAGAGCTCCTGGAGGTCCCCAGCTGGATGACAGGAGGTGGCAGTACCTCCTTCATCCACCCTAGAGACCCTCAGCACCAAACTCAGCCTTGGGACCTCCAGATAGTCATCAGATACGATATTACTGATGGAAACCAGGCAGATGCAGTGGAGAGGGAGAGCAGTCAGGGTTCCCCATGCTCCCTGGGGCTTGGTGCTCCTATCTGTGATCCAGTGATGCCATCTCCTGGAAGCAGGAGGGCTGGAAGGTCCCCAGGGCCAGGCTGCAAGCAGCTGTCATAGATGGAGCAGGCACTCAATCTGGGAAACCTAATCCTGCTTTGTCCCCCAGCTTGCTCTGAACCCCACCATGGTTTCAGCAGGAGACAGAGATGCCCTTAGAGAATCAAGTGGGTGTCTCCTCTTGCTCCCCTTTCCCCCACCGCAGACCTCTGCCCCACCACTTCCCCACTCCCTCCAGCTCCTGTTGGTCTCAAAGGCAAATCTGTGGCTTCAAACCAGCATATCCCAAAGCATGGCCCCACTCATATCCCAGCCCAGCCAGCACTCTCTTCTAGCTTCTCCTGCTGCCCTTCCACAGCAGGAGGAAAGTGAGAGCAGAACATGTCTCCCGTGCACGAATCCTGTCACATGTCTTTGGAGCAGCATCCCAGAGAGCTGAGGAGAGATGGAGCAAACACAGATGCTCCACTGAATTATCTGAGAACAACCCCTCTTTTCTGGCAATGGAGACATCAGTGCAACCCGCTTACTGCCCCATCTCTATCAGCTTCACTGCAGACTCCTGTGAGCCCTTTGGCTCTTCCCAGATGCCTAAACCACATCTGTCCTGGCACTTGTGTCCTTGTGCTGAGGAAAGACTGCCGAGCTTGTCCCTGCAGAGATCTGTGCTGGACTGGGATAGCCTGAATGCCATACAGCTCCCCTTTCCCTGTCCAGGGCTATATTCCTCTTTGGGATCTGGAGCAGCTTTCTTGGCAAATGCAAATGCCACAAATGTTGTGACTGTCCTCAAGAGGGCATTGGACACATGCTGGCAACCCTCATTGCTCTCCAGCACACATGGGCCCTGCTCTCACTCACTGAGTTAGGGATGCGATTCCCCCTGCACTGGTGGGAAGTGTCCTGGCTGTGCTTCATTCCTTCACCGTGTTTCAGGCACTGTGTAAGCAGAGGGTTAACGATTCCCAATTCCCACATTAAGTGGCTGCAGATGTGTGGGAAAGTCTGGGGCGGCAGGACGGCATCGCTATTAGTATTCACCCAGGAGCCTGTCGCTGCCTCCTGGGGCTCTGCCGAGCACACTTAATACCAAGGTTCGTGGTGGGGGTTAGGAAGAGTGTGTGGGATGGGGGCGGAAAGGCCTCGAGGTGAGGAAAGGCAGTGGGCTAACATTTTCTGCCATTGCCTCCTCCAAGTGCCCGAACCCACAGGACACAGGGAATGGACCAGCATCTGCAGGGACACTGCACCACATGGTCTATGGCTCAGTGCTACCTCCTGACACTGTTTCCACCCTGTGCTGTCCATGGCTGGCATTCTTGGTGCCACAGGACACTCCCTGGCCCCGGGTGCTACCCAGCATGTTGTGCTTGGACATATGGTCACGTTCAAAGAAGCCCAGCACTTTCTGCTTCCCTTTCCTCCTGTCACCCACCCTGGCAAAGCAGGACCACATATAGGGTAGCAGTTCCTCTGGAGGCCAGGGCAGAGCTCTGGAGAGGCTGGATGAAGCCTCAGTGCAGCTCCACCCAGAGCCCAAGAGCTGGATTCAACCAGGAGCAAGTGCTGGCAGCTGCCATTCCAGATGGGCTGCCCAGATGTGGTGCTGTGCTCCCTGGCACCCACTACTCCTCTCTTGTGGTCTGTGGCTTGACACCACATCAGAGCGATGCTGGAATTCCTGGGCTGACTTGGAGTAGATAGAAACTTGGAGAAACTGAAGCCAGGGCAAATCTGGCCCTTGTTAAACCTTCAGAGAAATGGGAAAGACTGACATCTACTGCTTCTTTTCTACCTGCCTGTCACCTGCTGGCACATGGGACCTGTTACTGACTCCAGCATGGCTGTTCCCACCATTGTGTTCGGTCACCTGGCTCTGATCTCTCTCCTCCTTGTCAGGTGTGGAATATGGGCTTTTTGCTGTGGTCCCAGTTCTGCCTGGGATGGTGCAGGAGGTTGGAGAGCTGCTTTGATCCAGGTGATGCCAGAGCAGACCAAATAACCTGGGGTGTCTCTGTCTCAGTGGCTGATTTCCCCAGCAGAGATGCTGCACTTCATGACCCCAAGCCCCCATTAGCAGTTAACAATGATTACTGAGGCTGGAAATCCCAGCTGAGGGCAGTCTGGCATCTCACACTGCAGATGTCCCAGCCCTGGGGGGACCCACTGAGTGCTGCAGCACCACAGATGGGGATGCAGGCACCAAAAATAGAGGTGAGCAGTGAAGGGATGATGAGGCCGAAGTAGCAGAGCTGCTGCCCTCTGCCCACACACTTGCACAAGCAAGTCCCTCCGGCTTCAGTGCTTCCTCCAAGATGGCCTTTCCCAGGAGCTGCCGTAACCCCAACGTGCTGTTCCTAAACAAAGTGTGCAGTCCCAGATGCTCCCTGGGGATGTACAACGCAGGCTGGGGATGTACAACCATGTGCTTGCCATGATACTGTGGGGTCTCCAGGGCTTTTTCATTATCCCAAAACAATGAATCCTGGACTTTGCAGACTTCCCCTGGGAGAGAGTTTTGTTTGCCCAGATTATTTGTGCTCCCAGTCTGGGGTGGGTTAGCTCAGCTGGTTAGAGCATGGGGCTAATAACATCAAGGTCATGAGTTTGATCCTCATATGGACCATTCACTTATGAGCTGGACTCAATGATCCTTGTGGGTCCCTTCCAACCCAGAATATTTTGTGATTCTGTGGTGCCATCTGTTTGCAGGGGACAGAGGGGGAAATATGTCCTGCCTCAGACTACAGATGCTTTGCTGACAAACCTGGTCTGTGCTCTTCCACCCTGTGCTCACCCCAGGCACCCTGACCCCAGAGCAAGGGGGCCCAGTAGGACTGTACAGCGGCTTTCTCACTCTCCCGCTCTGTTGGGAGCAGTGATGTTGTCCTTGGAGGGGGGACACTGCCAGGAAATAGCTGTGCTGAGCAATTCCAAGCAGCCCATATGTCCTCACACAAGGACCCGTCAGACACATCTTTATCCCTGGGGAAAAGTGTTGGAAAGAGCCATGTGTGCAGCACGTCCTCTCTGCTGCCTGCCCCCCATATGAGCTGCTCTCACGCTCACTGGCTCCACTTCTGCACAACAGCCTGCCTCAGCTCAGGCAGGGGGCTGACAGGACCCCTGACACATGGCCACTACCATGTCTGGAGTCAAGGAATCCATCTGCCCAGGGCTGCATCCCCCCTGCCCTGCCCATGGCGATATCTGTCTGGGTGCCAGACAGTGCCAGGCACAGAGCTGGCACACCAGTCCCATGCTAGGGACCACTCACCATGTATGGACAACCAGGGTGCCACAGCTCAGCTCTCCTCACCCTCTACAGCTGCACAGAATAAAAATCGTCCCCTTTGATTTTCTGTCAGTGCAAAGAAAAGAGATAATGGGAAATAAGCAGCAAATCTCAGGCTGGTCCAGCCAGGAAATCATTAGTTGTGGCCGTTGTGAGGCATTATTTAGAGAGGCAGGAGGGGATGGCTCTGCCTTGCAAACAAGGCAGGAACATGGATTTCAGTGGTGGTGTCTTTACAGGGAGGACTTTTTAATTCTTAGAAAGGAAAATTAAGGAAAGGTGGACAGGTATCTTTTCAAGTGAGTCTAATTTTTCAGGATAACCAGTGCACTTTTGCAGTTTTTCTTTTTTGGATCAGGAAGAATTATGGAATTCTTATGGTTAGAAAAGACCTTTAAGATCACTGAGTCCAAACCATCACTGTTATCTTCTCCACTAAACCATGTCCCCACATGGACATGTCTCCCACATCTAGTGGGGAGATGATCACTTTGGGAAATGGTGATTCCATGACTTCCCCAGGCAGCCTGTTTCAATGCCTGACCACTGTTAAGCATCCCCAAGATGAAAATGGTGGCAAGAATTGATGAATCAAAAGACAGTTCTGACCCAAAAATAATCTGCCCCTGCTGAAACAAATAGAAAAATATTCCCTTTTGGACAAACAATAATATTTGCTTATTGAGAGAGTCTCAAAAACTTGATTTGAACTCATCAAGGTGCAGGGAGGATTTAAAGCTGGTTCATCACCTGGATTCCATCCCCAGAAGGACAGGAGGCATGCAGGACATCTGACATGATGGCATGGCCAAGGTGAAAACTCCTGTCACCTCTGCCAGCTCTGTGCCTCTTGGCAGCCCCATCAGCCTGGAATCCCAAACTAAACCCACCCTCTGCTGCAGCATCCCAGTTGCACAAAACCTTTTATCCCCTTTTCCAGAGAGAAGAAGAGTTGTGAGGGTGTGTTGGTGGTCCCTGAGGGACCATGGCCAGCCGGGGGTCAGCAGGGCGGGAGGTGCAGTCCCGGCATGGCACAGCACAGGGAGGAATCCGGAGGGAATACGTGGAGTCGGTTCAGTACAGGCCTTCTTTAATAAAAACATGAGTCAGCTGCTGGCGTGGGCAGCGGATTTTCTAAACATCCCCTCATATCCTGAGAAAGAGGAAAAAAATAAAAAAGAAAACGGGAGGTGGGGGGGAGCTTGAGGGGAAAATAAGAAAGAAAAGAAAAGAAAAGGAAAATAGGGGAAAAGGCCAGAATTGAAAGCAGACACAGGGAGGGAGCAGCTCCTTCCCTCCAGTTTAAGGAGGCGATAGTCAGGCTGGTCCGGGCTCCTTTTGTTTCCCCTTAGCCGAGCCCTCACCACTCGCCCCCATGGCAGCCCACAGAATAACTCCCCTCTCCTTACAGCCACTGTGGCTTCTCCTCCCTTTAAAAGTTTTTTTTTCACCCATCACACTCGTCTGCCGGGCGTTAATCGCAAGTTCTGCTCTGCAAAGGGTCCCCACAGAGGGTGGAGGAAGTCGGAGGAGCTCCGCTCCTCATTGGTGAGGCAGCCTCCCCCCTTCTCCTCCTCCCGAGGTCTCTTTTATTTATACACGCACACACACACGCGTGCACACCCCTCGGCCCAGGGTTTTGCTCCACACTCAGGTCCGAGGTGGCTGGACCCCCTCTCAGCTGGGCTGGGGGCTGCTCAGGGCACTGCTGAGATGCACTAGAGGAGCAGAGCAGGGGCTTGGCTGCAGCCCAACCCTGGCACAGCCTTCCTTGCCTCTCCTTTTGATTTTATTTTTTTCCCCTCCTCCCCTCCACTTCATTTCTTCCTTTCCCTCTCTTTCGCCTTTAAGTGGAAAAGCCTTGCCAGCTGGGGAAGGCTGGGAGGGCAGGGAGAGCCTCAGCAGGCAGCAGGCAGAGAGTGCGGAGGAGGAGAGCAAGGAATTTCGGGGCGGCCAGTGCCCGTGGAACGTGCAGCAGCACAGGCACTCGACCGGTGGGACCCTGCCCAAGGTAAGCTCTGTGTTGCCCACCCGGGTGTCAGCTCACCCTCCCACTCAGCTCCGGCTCTCCAGATGGGAAACCTCGCACTGGAGCTGGTACAGTCCCCAAGGACCCGCTCCGTGACCCAGCCCAGTTGCTCTGGAAGTGGCTTTGCTGCCCTGCAAGGGGCTGGCACCCCAAAATGCCCTGCCAAGCCCTGGGGAGGTGGTATTTGGTGGAGAGCAGCCGAGGTCTGCAGCATCGCATGGGAAAAGCCATTCCATCAGTTCTCACTGTGTCCTGGACTGGAACAGCTGAGGGGAGCCAAGGGGCTGCTGCAGCTGCAGGACAGGAAGGGGAGACCCCACTGCAGTGAGAGTGGGGCCCAGGTGATCTCTACTTGTCCCTGGATCAGGGGCTTGCCCTGGCTCTCCCTGCCTGGTGACGGTGGGAAGGTTGGGGAAGAGGCTGCTCAGATTCTTCCGGCGAGATGTCCTTTAGAGGCATGAGTGTGCCCCACTGCAGAGCAGTGCCACCCCTGTGCTAGCCCATCCGAACACATCCATGATCATCCCTAAATTCAGGGTGCTCAGACCACCACACCGCGTTGGTCTGTTCCCTTGGAGGGACTCTTGTGCCTGTGGGCCAGGCCAAGGTGGAGAGGAACATCTGCAAGCCCTGCCCAGGGTCTGTGCCCTGGTGTGCCAGGTACCAGAGGAGGGGAGCCTGTTAAAACCCTTCTGGGCATGGATGTGGGCAACTACTCTGCTATCCTGAAAGCGCAGGAGCTGAGGGCCTCCAACAGGATGGAGCTGGTTTGGAGCAAAGCTGTGCTGAACCATGCAGCTCTGACAGCCTGGGGTCATGGGTTTGCATGACCTGCAGGGCTTTGGTGCTTACACTGGTACCACTGTGGGCTCTGAGCATCTGGCTGCTGCACTCACCTGCCAGCTGGGAGTCAAACCAGAATTTGTGGTGGAAACAGATGCTGTGCTGTTCCACCCTTGCCCCAGAGCAGCTGGGGTTTATGCTAAAGCATTGGCTAAATAGCTTAAAGTAGTTGGTCTGATGTACAAACCCTGTCTGTAGGGGCTTGGCATTCCCAAATCTTTTCAGAGGATCTCCCATTGATGACAAGGACTAACAACACTGAGACCCAGTGCTCCACAGGGGCCATCAAGAGGTGTGTTGGAGCGTCATTTTCCCCTCAGTACCCTGCAGGACAAGGTGCTTGTGCACTCCATACTCTCAGAAAAGAGGCAAGTTTTATTTGAGGAGCTAGAGCCAGTGTCAAACACATGGCTCTGCCTGGCAGAGAGCAAGTGCTGGGCTGGCTTTGAGGGGGAGCCACCAGGCAGCCATCTCAACTTGCAGCTAACCCTGGGCAGGATCTAACATGAGGCTTGAAGTCATTCCTTGACATAGATGTCATCCAGGCTTGGGTGTGCTGTCGCTTTTATGGCAGTCACCAGCTGGAAGCACCCCTGAATCAGTCGATGCATCAAGAGTTGTTTTGAAGAAGCACCAAGTCACAGCAACCCACTTGCAGCATGCAAAGGGCTTTTCTCTCTCCCTAAAGCAGAGGCCTTGGAGAGAGATTGATAAGGCTTGTTGGTCACTGGATGTTGCAGGGAGGCAACAAATAGTCTTCATGCACAGGAAAGGTCACCACAGAGAGAAAAGAGATTTTAGGGCAAATGTCTGTGGGCTTAAAGACGTGAGGTTGGGTTCCTTCGGCCCCACAAGTCTCAAAGGACATGTCAGGCAAAGCTCTGGCTGGGAAAACATAGACACTGCAACAATGACCCCATGATCTCTTTCAGCCTCATTTTTGATGGGTCTGTGATAGGATTTCCAAGGTGTTCAGAACAACAGTTAAGGAAGGAGGGCACTGAGTCCACCTCCAGGAACAGGGCAAGACAAGAATGTCTTAGTGAGAACCAGAGGAAAGCTGAGGTTAAGAAATGCTTTCTAGCTGTGGGAGTGTTGCTATGCAATAAGAGACCATGCTGGCTGGCTGTGGCATTGCCTAAATGACTGGCCACTGCCTGAGGGTCCGGGCTGGGACTTCAGTGTCTGGTCCCCAAGGTTCCTCTGGCCCTGGTGTTTGATGCTGTGCTGAAGTGGGACGAGATTGCAATATGACCATAGCAACAGGGTCCAGTAAATCATCTTCCTGGGTTGGAGTGGCAAAGGTCAGGGAGCAGAGGTGCCCTGCGGTGGCCAACCCCATGGGAACACAGCCACTGGCAGCTGGGGCTGCCTTTAGCCTAGAGCTGAGGACCATGTGGGCCTGGGGTTGGCTGGATGTATCCTATTCCTGCAAGGGAGGATTGTAGCTGAAAACTTTGTGGAGTTTGTTTGTTTGTACTTTAACCAAGGGAAAGAAATCCCCTGGAGAGGAGCTGCAAGGGGAGGGTATAGACTGGGTATTGTTTCCTGAGGGGCTGGAGCAGCTCCAGGAGGCTCCTTCTACTCCACCAGGCAAACTGGACTTAACAAGGCTTGTTTTAGGGGTGGTTGTTTCCCCTCCTCCTTTTCCCTGTTGCCTAATTAGGGTGCCCAAGCCAAGCACACCTCTGTCCTGTTCCTCTCTCACTGGGACACCTCCTCTTGGAAGGGCACCACATGGGACACAGAGCAAACCCAGCTGTGACAAGAACGGGGACACATGCTTGGGATGCATAGAGAGTTGCTGGAATGGGTCATGTGCTAAGGAAGGGGGTCCCATGGGTCCCTGATTCCCCAGACTGGTAGCACAAGCTGTACAGTGATATGCTGCCCCTCCCACCCTGCTTTTCCATCATCCCTGGGTGCACAACAGGCTGTGTTATACCCTGATTTACATTTGTACCCTTCCCCTGCAACCAGTGACCTGCAGAGCCAGAGGACTGTGGTGTAGAGAGCCTGTGCAGGGAGCAGGGTGCTCACAAAACTCCCACAGAAAGGCTGGTGGCAGGACAGCCAGGGTGGTGTGGTGCGTGGTATCTGTCCTGTATCCATGGATGGACCCGTCCTCTCCAGGCCACACCTGCAGGGGCACCTGCTTATCCATCCAGAATTCTATTAACACCCATCCCTGGGCTCAGCAAGAGCCAGTGTGTGATGGGGCTGGCAGGAGGTTGTGGTGTGCAGGAGCTGGAGCAGGGAAGGGTTGGAGAGTGCAGGGATGTATCAGGACACTGTGCTGGCTGTCAAACCCTGGGCTGCCAACCAGGAGATAGATGGATTAGGAGGCACCCTGTCTCTGCTGCAGAAGGGTCCCCACAGGCAGCATAGAGCTGCTTGTGGGGATGAGGCTCTCGAAGCAGCAGGAGATGGGCCAGTCTGTCCCTCAGCCCCATCCTGCCAGTCCCTCTGCCTTCCCCCTTCCGGCCCATCTACCATGCGAAAGAGTCTGTGACTGAAATCTTAATGCTACTGAGACACAGCAATTGGCACCAATTAAATTGCTACATTCATGTTTGAATTGCTTTAACTGGCAAGACACACTGTCTTATTTATACAAAAAATATGTTTGCTTGTGGGTTTGTCTGAACCAGTGCCAGCAGAAAGTACACCATTTCGAGCCCTGCACTCTGCAAGATCATTCTCACTCCCAAGCTGGAAGTCACTTTGGTTTCAGCCTTTGCCAAGCAATGGTGGCAGAACAGAAACACTGCTTTGCTCGGGGCCGAGTAGTGCCGGCACCGTGAGAGGGGTCTCCTCCTCTCTCCCTGCAGGCAGCTGCCAAGTTTCCTTCTCTAGCCTGGGAGCTGCTTGGGAGAATATGGTCTGATTCAGGAGCAGGACTCGGTGCCCATTTTAAAGTGGGGCTCAAGGGAGGGCAGGAGGTGCTGGCAGCTGCTGGTGCCAAGTCTTGCCTCTGCTTCTCCTCTGGAGGTTCTCTTAGGCTTTGGGCTTAGTAGAGGCTGTTTTCAGAGCATGGGTGCAGATGGGATCTGATTTCTGCACTGTGACTGAGAGCAGAGGTTATAAAGGACCCTACAAGCAGGTTAGCAAGCATGGCTCATGCTGCCTGGCCAGAACATGCAGGAAAAGGTGATCCCTCTTTGCAGTCATGGTGCGAAGTGCCACCATCCTTGTCTTCCTGCCCCACAAGTGAGCCTATGAGGAGGGGGCAGAATTAGTGCAGAGCACCAAGAGCTGCATCAGGCGCTGCATTTTGTTCCCTCTCAGAAAGCCAGAAGTAACAGGGCCAAACAAACTGCTCTCCTCTGAAAGTGGAATCTACCCTTCACACTCAGCACTACCAGGCCCCATCCCCTCCCATGCTGGCAATGGTGCCAGGCTCCTCTCTGGATCCTGCAGATAGGCAAGGGGTGCCCTGACCACAGATCTGGTGAGTGCCTAATCCCAGCCACGAGTGCCTAAAAACCCAGAACAAAGCAATTAAGCTCGGGTCCCCCACAGGAAGCCGAGAAGAGCCAATGCATCCACGGAGATTATCTCCTCCTCCACAGACCCAAGTCTCAGGGAAATGTTCACAAGGGGATCAGGTTGCTCGTCCTTTGCTGGGATGTGGGGCTGGTAAGACCACAACACCCTGCCTGCTCCTGGAACTTTGCCAAGCCCCTACATCCTACTAAGGCTCAGGATGGCTCCTTTTCTCATCCTGCCTCCATTGCCCTCCCCTCACAGCTGATTACTGGTTAATTAGAGCCAGCTGGGACCTTTGGCTCTAGCCCTGACCCCACCATAGCAGCCACCCTCAACCAGCAGCCATGAGCAAGTGATAGAGATGCTGACTGCTGAGGACTGTTTTTCTCCCTGTGCATACCTTTGGAGAGTCCTTCCCTTGAATCACTACAGGTAGGCAAACACAGCTTACTGGTAGCCATGGAACAAGAGTGAGGAAAGTCCTGGATGAGCAGCCAAGCTGGTACTTGACCTTGGCTCCATAAAGCACACTTCTACCACTCGGGTGGGAAAAAGCAGCAGGCAAGCAGATGGTCTTCTCAGATCAGATAAGCAACGCCCATCCAGTCCCACATGCCCAGGAGCTGGGACCCCCAAATATGCCAGTTTGGAGGTTAGAGGAATCGGAGAACTCTTTGAGTCACTGATGTCAGCCAGGTGCAAGGCTTAGAGGGGCCAGTGGTGAAGCAATGTGGAAGCTGCCTGGGTCCTGGCCTGTGGTTTGGGTGCCCTGCAGCTGTGTTCATATTTCACATTGCTCACATGTTCATGAAGTGTGTTCTCCCAAAAATGCAGTTGCTGTCAGGGGCAATGGAGAAATTAGGGGATGTCATAGACAGCCCTGGCAGGGCTCTGTTGAACATTCTGCTGGAGAAGAGCTCTGGAAAGCGTTGAAATGCTCCCAAGGGGCACATTTGTGCCTCCCGCAGTGGGTTCATCATGCTGCAAGAAGTGAGCCCTGAGGCTGCACAGAGCCCTGCTCCCCCCACCTGGCGTGAGCATCCCCAGTCCTGCACAATGCCAGACTTGGGGCTCTGCTCCAAAATACTGGCCAGCCCCCAGCACGACCACAGACCCATCCCAGTACCACCATGAGCCAGTCCCAGCACCACCATGGCCCTGGCACCCAGTGACTGCCCTAGGGAGAGCAAGGCTGGCAGGATTTGACCAGGGTGAGAAGTGAGCTGTGCAGCAGGGGTCGGCCAGGCATTGCCTGGCACGTGGCAGCCATTCCTCCCAACACCCCCATCCCTCCTTCCCTAGTCCCAGGTGATCCCTGGTCCTCACCCAGGGTTTTCCCACAGTCTGAGCCAAGCTTGCAGGCTCCGGGGAGCAGCCCCCGGGGTCTGGCCTTTCCTCTGAAAGCGGAAGCGGGGGAGCATGCGCAGCCGAAAGGGCCACGAATACCATCACTCGGGGTTGGGGGATTATTTATAACACTGGCACCTCTCCAAACAGATGTTTCTTTTTATTCTGAACTTGCACTAAATGGGTCACTCGTTTCCTCTGTCTCCCATGGGCTTCAAACAGAGGGGGAAAGCGGAGGGGATTGGGTTGAGAGTGCAGGGCTTGCCCTGGTCCCACGTCCTCCTGTGCTGGCTCCTCACAGCGATGTGTTACGGAGAGCCCATGGCTGGAGATTTGCTGCATTGAGTGTGTGGACGTTGTGGTCCCCCCTCACTTGGAGAGGGAGGATGGCTGTGGTCAAATGGGGCTGCGTGGGGCTCACCACCCCACCCCATTCCTCACATGGCTGACCCCAGGGATGCTGAATCACTCTGCTGAAGCTCAGCATAAATTTGTCATCCTCCCTGGCAGCCTCCCCCTGTGCTTTGGGGTCACCGCCCTATTTTTGGCTTTCTGTCAGATGCTGTCAAAGCCTATGATAGCCCATCATGGCAGGCTGGCCTGGAGAAGGCTGGCTATGGCAGCTCAGGACCAGCCATCTGCTGCGGGATCCTCATGATCACACAACCACCTCCTCCAGATGCTACTGAGGCTGGGGACCAGGATCTGGAGCGCTGGGCAGGGGCATTGGTCATGTCAGCCCCAGTTTGTGCCTCATAGGCAGGCAGGAGAGCCATCCCCACCTTTGGGCATGGTGTACCTGAACTTGTACCACTCCAGAGGTGGCATCTGCACCCGCTTTGCCCATCTCCAAGAGAGCTTGGTCCACATGAGGGCTGTGGCTTTAGTCACATCTTTACAGTCTCACAAAACCAGAGTGTTTTGGCATTAGTAATGATGCCTGTGAGTGCTTGCAGAACCTCAGCTTTCCCTGACTGAAACAGACCCCCAGTCCAGCATATTGCAAACAGATACTCAGGGCTCTCAGCATCCCTTGGTCTACCAGTGTTTGGATATAGCCTCAGGGCCCCCTTGGCACTGACAGATGGATGGTGAGGAGGGTTTTGCCCTCAGGTGCTTGTACCCGGGGCAAGGATGGCATGTGGGACATGAGGACTCTTCAGCCTTGGCTGCTGCTTAGCCTGGTTTCAGATTTCCTACCTCTGTGTTTTATCAGCAGTCGTTTATGGGCCTTGGGCTGACAGGCTCCCCATGTGTGTGCCCTGTCTAATTCTAGCCATTTGCTGGGAAAAAGAAAAAGGGCTCTGTGATGATAATCTGGCCTGTGAGTAAACACAGTGTCATGGGAGCCGAGGGACCCCAGAGGAGAGATGTTGCAATTCCAGATGATTCCAGCCAAGGGAAAAAAACCCCAACCACTCAGTTTTATTTAGATTAAAGGGTGGGAAAGAAGCAGTCGCAGAGGCCAGAGGGAGGGTGGCAGAGGAAAACAGGACAAGCCAAGGAGTTTCACTGCCGGACAAGCAAGGCTTGGGTTTCAGGGGTCACCAGCCTTTGCTCAGGGAGCTTTTTGTCTTCAAAAGCAGGGGACGGTGTCCCCCTCCCCCTTCCAAGAGAAGCCTTCGCTCCCTGGCTGTGAGGGGCATTGATCATGGGATCCATACAGGGAATTTTTTATTGCATACGGGCACCCATGATCTCACTTAATGACTCAGATGCGCTTAGACAAAGAAGAAATGAAGTGTATTTGACTTCCCACTAATTTGCACCAGATGTCCCTTGCCTGCTTGGCAGGATGGTGGGACCATCAAGCATTGTGGGCGCTCCTGGAAGCACAGCCGTGAAAGAAAAGGGGCTAGAAATTGAAATTTTGGTGTGGATGCTCTTCTGTGCAGATTTCCCTTGGTTTAAGGCATTTGCAGGGCTGGAAATGGCCCTGCCCCACATGATCTATGCTTGTGGACAGGCAGTGCCATGCGATGCCTGTGCCAGCAGTGGCTACCATGTGTGCAGAAATGATGTGCCAGGAGCACTGTGCTGTCTACGGGCTGGGAGCAAGCACAGAGGGAAGGGGGCTAGGAGATGTGGCAGGGTATGTAGAGCAAAGTCAGAGGAAATTCTTGCTTTGTTACCCAAGAATAGTCAAGACTGAGCCCACACAACATATTTTGGGCATTAGCAAAGGCATCTCTGACTTACTAGAGTCCTTATAGAGAGAGATAGGGCATGGGGGAACATTAATAAATCAGTAAGATTTGATGATGCTTGAGCTTCTTGGCAAGGCACCTCAAAGTGCAAGGAGCAGCAGAGGTGGCTGAGGGAATGGTCCTCCCTGAATAAAGGTGGCACCATCCCCAGCAGAGGCTGGATACTGCTCTTCCTTGTATCAAAAACCATGGGTGTAGCCCTGCTCCTGCTGCAGAAATTCCTGTCCAAGTTCATCAGCCACAGAGGCTTCAGCCCCCGTCTGTGGGAGCGAGGGAGTAGGAGAGGAGGTGGAGGAGAAAGCTCAGCTGTCATCAGATTTGGGATGCAGGAGAAATGGGAGCAGGCTGCTCTCAATAAGCTGTCAAGTCATGAGATGGGGAATCATGAGACTTGAATCTCGGTCCTGGCGCAGCCGTGGCCTTGGCCGTTCGTTCTGACCTCTGCTCTGGCCCTCTTGCTTGTGGCCTCTCTGTGGGATCACAAGCCAACAGAGCTTGGGGTGCCCTCTGCTCAACTCCACTGCTGTTCCTCAGGGGTGTCAGGGTGACCCCATTTATTCCATCACCCCATGAAACCCGGTGCAGGAGCTCAAGGCTGCAGATGCTCCAACAGGCGTCCAGCAGTGCCTGGCCCCAGCCAGCCATGGGACAGTTGCCTCTGCCAGTGCAGCAGTGGGCTGGGAATGCCGGCAGCTCCAGGGCTGGCTCGGGTCTCCTCCTCTGGGCTGCAAATCCGCTCTGGATGTCCGGAGGAGCAGCGGCTGCTGGGTGCATTCCTGCGACCACATGTGCAGCCAGGCTGGTGTGATTACAGAGGGGAGATAAGGACAGTGTCTGTGTCACCAAGCAAGGACAGATGCCTCTATCTGTGTCTCATTCAGACTCCAAACCCTCTCAGACACTCCTAGTCCTGCAGGGCCCAGCTCTGGCCTTGCTGGGCAGCAGCAAACAGGGACAGACTGTGTTGGTTGTCAGGGAACTGGCGTCCTCCACAGCCCTCAGCAGAGCCCCAGCCTGGCCCCTGGGACCTGAGCCCCCCAGGGGAGCACAGCCACCCCACAGGCATGTGGGGCTGGACATGGCATGGGGCTGTGTCACCCAGCCAGCCTGGCTACCCTGCGAGCCAGCCGACCTCCTGTCTCCTCTTCCAGCCAAATTCCTCCTTTAGAAAAATAAACAGTGCAGCTCAAGAGAAAAGCTCCCTTCCCTGCCTGGCCAGGACCAGCTTAACCTCAAATCACAGAGACAGAGAGCCGCAGGGGGAAGGTCTGTACCGGTGCTGGCAGGGAGGGGAGGATGGTGAAGGGCATAACGTGGGGATGGAGAGTTGGGGCATCACCTCGGTGGCTGCAAGGGGGGAGGCTGCTGGAGAGCTGCAGGGCTGAGTGAGGGGTTCTGGACATGGAATTTCTGCAGGAGCTCCCTGGCTTCCAGAATTGTGCCACGTTGGGTCTGGAGGCAAATGGTCGCAGGGCTTAAAAATACTCAGGTCCTGGCCTATAAAAAATGTAAGAGTCTGAGGGGTCCATGGCACCCTTCTAACCTGTAGGGGTGGGAGGAGACCATTCAAGGCAGCTGAGTATGGTGTAGGTACTTGTGTTTGGTTGCCTGGGTGGGATAATGTCTTGGTGCCTGCTTTTGGATCACTGAGTGGGATTGCCCCTCCTTGTCTGGCACTTACAGTGGCACTTGCAGTTCCTGCTGAGAACAAAAGGTGGGATTGAGGAGAGAAACAAGTTCTCTCAAGGCTGGCAGTGAGCTGGGTGCATTTGCATCCCTTATGAAATGCCTGTGTGCACTCACAAGTGCAAGCACACGTGTCCCAGGGAGAGAGAGGTTTGTCCTTCTGCAAGCCAGTCTCCCTGTGCATTCTGCAGGGTGGGCAGAGCTCAGCGTCTCTGACTCTGCCTCCAGCCGTGGCCGGAGCAGACAAACAAGGGAGAGGTCACCACTCTCTGCGAGACATTGCCACCCTCCCACTCTGCTTGGGAAGCATCTCCAAGAGAAATGCCTTTCTGCAAAAGCAGCAGCTTTATTAAAACCAGCTATGAACACAGCGGAGGTGGCCAGAGGCAGCAGGCGGGGGCTGTGGGGCTCTCACTGCTCGCTGAAGCAACACCCCTGCCAACCCAGAACCAGCACACAGCCATGCTCAGCTCTCCAGCTCCAGCAGGACAGGGTTTGCCCCATCAGTGATCCTGCACAGAGCACTAGTGGAGTGAGGGACCTGTCTGTGTGGGAAGAGGAAGCAAATATCTTACCTGCAACAGGACTAAGTGACAGCAAGGCAGCTAAAAGCTTGGGAAGATCTTAGCCACATGGAGGCAGATATTTGGGGGTTGGAGTGGTGAATACGACCTGGCATGTGCATGCAGGCAGGGAGAGGTGAAAGGAGAGGATCCCAGTTGTCCTTATAACCTTGAACATTGAATAATGGATGAATCACACACCTCTGTAAAGGAGAATTGGGAAACAAAGGTAATTGTTCTTCAGTGCCTTGGTGGAGAGAGATTAGGTTGTCCATCCTCCTCCTCTCTTATGGGGCTTGGCGCTCTCTGGGGGTGGGTGCAGGGAGGTCACATTCATTTACAGCCTAAATTTCACCTCGGTCCTTTCATCCTACTCACCCACAGCTCTTTTTCTAAGTGCTCTTATCCCCTCTGGCAAATGCAGGGGGAGAGAGAGTCATGCAGGGTTTTCTGGAGAGGGGAGAGGGAAGTTGCTGAATAAGCTGGAGACCTGGAAGGATTTGCTGGTAGATCAGACTTTTGTTGAGCCAAAGCAAGAGAATAATAAAAACATCTGACAAACGCACGTCATTTAAAAACCATTTCCTCCTTAACATCAAGCAGACTGGGAGGCCACTCCAGGGCCAAGAGGCTACAGAGAGCTCAGTAAGAGACAGTGGCTGGGGCCAGGTCAGCGAGTCCAGATTGGCACTAACCACTCTCAAGCCTGGTGGGCAGCTCCCCAGAGCACTGCTGGCATCACAGAGAGCTTCTCTTCGGGATCTGCCTTGGGAGGTGCCCCAGCAGCAGGGCAGGAGCTCAGCCCCAGGTTGCAGCATTTCTGAGCTGTGAAGTTCAGCTCCATGCAGGAGCATCCCCAAGTTCAAGACTACTGAACTCATTTCCCCCCAACTTTGCCCAGGCACAGAGGAAGCCTTTCCCATTACTCTTCCCCTTTTAGTGTGTTAGGGTGTTCATTTTCCTTTTCAGAAATACTCATCCTCATCCCTGCAGGCATGAGGAGGAGGGTCACCTCTCACTCTAACACACAGGGGACAGACTCCTGCTTTTAGGGAAATCTGGTCTTGTTTCTTCTGGGCTCTTGGTTTTCACCAGGGAGGGCTGAAAAAGCTCTGTGGTAAAGATTTCTTGAGAAATGTTGATTAAAAGGATTTTTAACTAAAATACCCTCTTAAATATTCTCCTAAATACATACATTTAAAAGTTAAATACAAGAAACTCATTTTTGTGGGTTTTTTCCAGGCTTGTAGTGGTTTAATCCCAGCCAGCAACCAAGTACCATGACAAGGCTTCTTTTATTTCATTGGAAGGAGCAAACAGTGTGGGAGTGCTGGAGTGGGATCTGTTTTCTAGCAAGTCTTATCTCAGTGGGGCTGAGGGAAATAAAACTAAGGGGAAGAAAGGCAAGTAGTAGAGCAGAGGGAGGAAGGAAGGCAGGGCTGTTCTGAGGGGGGAGTGGCATCTTCAGCAGAGATGAGCAAGAGTTGACAAAACTGCTGCAGCCTCCAGCAAAATCCCTATTTACCAGAGGGAGATGCCTTAGAAACTGCTCCTTATGGAGATCCATCATGAAGGGGAACCAGCCAACCAACCACCCTGACAGGGGGGAAAGGCTGAAAACTGCACAGAGATGGGAGGTTTCTAAGGTGGAGAAGAGAGCCCAGGACTTGAGCAGGGGCTGAGGGACACCTCCTCTGCTGAGTGCTGTGCTCATCCCACTTTGCTCTTGACAGGATTCAGCCACCAAGCCTGGACCCCACCATGCTGTGCCCTGCGCTGAACACAGGTCTCTGGCTCCTCATCCTTGCTGGTGAGTGCTGTGCCTGGGGAGGGTGGGCAGGACTGGGGGACCCCTGTGCTGGGATGCTGCCCTGGAGTGCACAGTGTGCTCCAGGCACATCTATCCCTCCTAATGACTCGGATTCATGGACTGGCTCAATTCTATGGTGGGGTGGATGTAAAGTCTCCACCTGCTTCATGGTTATGTACAGCATGGTGGAAGAAGGAAACCTATCCATGGAGAGCACCACCAGGCACACTCAGCCCTTCTTTAGGAGACATCTGAGAACTTCCATTAGCTGAACATGATGGACACCCCCACAGCAGGAGGCATTTGGTCAGATCCCATATATACAGTAACCCCTCAAGGAAAGGAACCAGGGCACCTGGCTGCATCTGGGCTGTTCACAGCATTGCTGTGTCACTCTGGGGCTGTCCCCAGCTATTCTACCCACCCATGGGATCATCAGGGAAGAGAACTTCCCCACTGGGACATCTGGACAAAGGGTGAAGCAAGAAAGCTGGAAGAGACACAGGGAGCTATTCAGGAGAACCTTGCCTGCTCTGTTGCTTCCAAAGGATTTCCTGCAAGGTTTTGCTTTAATTTCTTTTTCACTGTCTTGTAAACTGACATTGTTTCAGCCTGCTCTGTGTCCTGTCTGACACTGTCCCTGTGGAGAGGCAGACAGCAGAGCAGGGAATTGCCTCCTCTCCTCCTCTCTCCCTTGCCTGCTAAATTCATGGCCTTCCCAGACCTTTGAAGGTGCATCTGAGAGGTGCATATCTCTGCCTTTACAGAGACAGGCTTATCAGGCCTATTTTGGAGTCAGCAGTATGATAATATAGACTGTCAACTCCCTGGGCCATCTAGACCAGCTCACAGGATGCATCAAAGCCAAAAATGTGAGCAAATATGTGGGGGAGGACCAGGTCTCCCCATTTCCAGTTCAGTCCTCAGCAAGGATGCTCTTTGAACTGGTCCAGCATCCAGCATCACAGCATGGCTGCCTCCCTGACTCTGTTCAATCGCTGCCCCAAGTCCCTCCTGAGCTATCCTGATGACACTGGACAGCAGCACTGGGTGGCACTGGGGGTGCAGTTACCTTGCAGAAAGGTTGGATGGAGGTAGACATAGTTGAAGCCTAAAATGAGGAGTTTTCCACCCAGCATTGCTGCAGACAACATGGGCTACTTTGAACACTGCTAAACCCTGTGATGTCTTATTTGCTCTCCAGTAAGTGTTGCAGGAGGTCGAGGGAATGAAGGGTGAACCACCAAGGTATAGGCTGACAGGACATTTCTGAGGAGAGCATGGGTTTGTCAGTGCCAAGGAGGACAAATCCAGGAAGGTTATTTTTCACTGTAAAGGCTGGCACTACGAAGCAAATACATTGGCATGAGGTGGTGCTCCAGTGTGCTTCTGCTTGGATTTCAGAGGAATCCAATTTGGTCTCATTTCACTCCTCTCTCAGGTCTGCTGAAGGTGACGTCTGGGGGCAGCAGGCTGCACATTGAACCCACAGAGGCTGAGCTTGAACTCGGCCTCCACAGCACCTTCTCCCTCTTGTGCTATGGGGATGGAGCGCTGGTCTGGGAACGGGAGGGTCAGCTCCTTGCTGCCTCACTGGAGCAGAGGGATGGTGTCTTCGTCAGCAATCTCACTCTCAGGAATGTGACAGGCCATCACACCGGGGAGTACACCTGCACCTACAGCACTGACCAGGCTCCAGAGCCAGCGGAGAGGAAATCCCTGTATATCTACGTTCCAGGTAGGGGACAACATGTCCTTGTCTCTGCATTTCCATGGGGTTTAGCAACCAGGGTGAAAAGGGCTTTGACTTACTGTTCTCTCTCCAAGCACCTGGCTTTCAAAATCCTTTCTCCAATTGCAGGAGAGCCTTTATGGCAGGTCTTTGTCTGGCATGTCTCTGGTATGCCAGCTAATGGAGTGGCCTATGTGTGGTGTGCTGGGACAAGTGGTGGGAGAGGCAGGTGCTGCTGGGTCTCTCTCGCCTTCCAAGGAGAGCTTTGATATGCAGCTCTACTTTGCCATGGGGAGTATGGGAAGATGCATCTCACCAATGTAGAGACAGAGCCTTGGAAGTTGGAAATTTCCTGGAAGAGCACAGAGCAGTCCTGGTTAAACTTCAAGCATATTTCTGTAATCAGTGTTCCCTCTCTCCTACAGATCCCTCCCTAGTCTTCCTCCCCACGGTCACCTCTGAAGAGGCCTTCATCTTCATCACAGGCTACACAGAGGCTGTTATCCCATGCCGTGTGACCAACCCACAGATGCAGGTGACCCTCTATGAGAAGAAGGTGGAGAACCCCATCCCAGCCGCTTATGATCCACAACAAGGATTCAGAGGTTTCTTTGAGGATAAGACCTATTTCTGCCGGGCATTTGTGGATGACCAGGAGGTGGATTCAGACACCTTCTATGTCTACAGGATCCAGGGTGAGCTCGCATTGTCTTAGCACAGCTATGTGCCTACTGTGGCTGTTCCTTCAGCCCAATGCCAGGATACACCAAAACTCTCCCTCTGTCTCCTCGCTGATGCCCCGGATCAGTTGGGAGGCTGGATTTATTCCCGCGTTTTTTTCCACTTTTCCCACAGTGTCATCTGTGAACGTCTCTATCAGCGCAGTGCAGACCATAGTGCGTCAGGGAGAAAATGTCACCGTGCTGTGCACCGTGAGCGGCAATGAGCTGGTCAACTTCAACTGGGATTATCCCCGTAAGCAAGTGAGTTCTCCAGGCCCACAGGCTCTGGGCAGCAGCTCCAGCCTTCACCCAGATGTCCCACGGCAATCACTCATCAATATCCCGTGGCAGAATCCCCATGTGGGATGATGCTGCTGCTGCATAGAGAGGCTTGACCAGGATATCCTTGGATTAAGGCTCTATCTCCTTGGATTAAGGCCTCTCATCAGTGTGTGTTCCCTGTCCCTCTGGCAGCCAGACTGGGGTCCTCTACCCCTTCCTCTCCGTAGCTCAGCTTTATAGCTCCAATGGCAGAACATGCTGTTCACTCCTCAGACCGTGTCTCCTGTCCCACTGTGCAGGCAGGGAAGACTGTGGAGCCGGTGACTGACTTTCTGCCTGGATCCTCCCATGAGATCCGCTCCATCCTCATCATCCAGAATGCAGAGCTGGAGGACAGTGGGACCTATGTCTGCAATGTCTCTGAGGGCTACCATGAGAAAACAGACCGGAAAGACATCACAGTCCAAGTGATCGGTGCGTTGCTGCCCACGCACTCAAAGCCAGCAAACCACATGGGCATCCAGGCAGGATATCCTAGAGTGACCCCCGCTCCTCTCTGCACACCCTCCAGCTCTCTTCTCTCCTCGCCTTTGCTTTAAGTAACCATGGTAAAGAGCCAACCCTCACCTCATGTCACTCCTGTCTGCTTCTTGTCTCAAAACATCCCAAATCTCCCACCATGGATTTTGTGACCCTTTAAGACATTTGAGGATATGTATGGGTAAGAGCTCTTCTGCACTGTGAAGTGTCAAGGTGATGTGGAGACATATTGACACCTCCCGTCTGCATCTGTCCTGGTTTGTGTAATTTGAGGGAACTTGCCCCATCCCTGTTACCTCCCAACATAACAGCCACATGCTGCTGCCCTGTGAGCTCCTCTGCTCCACTGTGGCTCTGAATCTTCATTCTCCTCAGACACAAGCATGAAGCTTTGAGGGATGGATCTGGAGGTGCCTCACCAGTTCAGGGTGCTCAGAGAGTTTTCTTCCAGATCCATGTTTGTCCAGAGGAACAGAGAGGGGGCTGTTTACCTGTCTGACCCTGCTATCCCTCCTACCCCCTCTCAGAGCGTGGCTTTGTGCGTTTCCACACCCACCTGCCCACCACGGTGTACACCGAGGTCCACAAGAGCCACACCATCCAGGTGGAGTTGGAGGCCTATCCCCAGCCCAGCATTGTGTGGCTGAAGAACAACAAGACATTGACTGTGGAGAGCAGCAGCGAGTTCACCATCACCAGCAGGAACCTGTCAGAAACCAGGTGGGAGCCCATCATTTCTCACCAGGGTGCAGAGAGTGGGTAATTCACAAAGCAATCTCCAGCTTACTGGTTGGACACAGTTGGTGGTTGAATGCTTTTCCATGAGGGGATTTCGAGCACACATCGGGTGGGTGGGATCTGGTTGCCTCTGAGCATTATCAGTCCCCAAGCACCTTCCCACACTATCACTCTGGGATTGTGTCTCCCCCAGGTACCAGACGGCTCTGGTGCTGGTGCGGGTGAAGCAGGAAGAAGGAGGATTTTACACCATCCGGGCTTTCAATGAGGATGATGAGCAGGAGCTGTCCTTCCATCTGCAGATAAATGGTGAGGGTGGGCATACAGACACAGGGCTGAGGAGTGTGGGAGCGGTCTCAGGGGGTGACACCATCTTTTGCTGCAGAACCCTCAAGTTGAAGCCCTTATTCCTCTGGTTACAGCTCCAAAGTGGTTTTGGTTAATATAAGAGCATTTAAGCAAGAAACATGCTCATTTGAAATATCTCACACTTGGTCTCAGAGCAAGGGGGACAGGGAGGTAGCACAGATATCAGCAGCTTGGCCTTCATGCCCTGGCCTAAGGCAGTAGGTGCAGAGATGATTGCACAGCTCTGATGTCCAGGACTTTCCCCTGTGCTCATCTACGCTCTCCAAGCAAGTTAGACAGGAACACATCTCCTCCATAAGCCTCTCAAACCTTATTCTCTTTGCTGTTAGCTTTCAAAAATAAAACACAATTGATGTGATGAGTCCTTCCTCATCCCTAGGCTATGTTAGGGGTATGGTAGAATCACATTCCCCAATGGAATCACATTTATCTTCCATCCTGCAGTCAGAAACAAGGATTAATTCCCATCACTGTTCTTTTGGTTTCAGTGCCAGCCAAAGTGGTGGATCTCAAGGAGAACAGCAGTGCCAGCAGTGGGGAGCAGACTGTAACATGCTCTGCTGAAGGCATGCCCCAGCCAGAGATCAGCTGGTCTACTTGCAGTGACATCAAATGGTGAGTGGAGTAATGGAGCTCACAGGAACTGCTGGATTCTTGCATTTATTAGAATGACAGACTACTATTTAATTGTATCCTGTTGGCCACACACTTGGGAATCCTATGGTGGCACATGTTCCCAGTTGCCTCTCAGGTGCCTTTTTCCTCCCCTGGACCAGGTGCAGCACCAAGGGTCAGCCCACACGGCTGCTGGGGAACGAGTCGGCAGAGATCGGGCTGCAGACCAACGCCACGTACCACGCGGAGCGGCAGGTGTTCCGCGTGAACAGCACCCTGCAGCTGCACAGGGTGGACGAGCCCCTGCTCCTGAGGTGCACCGTGCAAAACTTCCTGGGCACCAACTCCCAGGACATCACTCTGGTGCCACATGGTGAGGGCAGAGGGAGGTGTTTGAGCCAGTTGGTGGGTAGCTGGACTTTGCTATCTGTGGCTCCAACCTGGAGCCAGGACTGCAGTCCTCAAAGGCAGAAAATCTGGGTGTTTCTGCACAAAATGAAGCCTCCTTTAGGTTAAGCAGAAAAGATTGTGCCAGGAGGAGTCTGGAGCCCTTATGTCTACTGGTCATGGACATCCTCTTCCCACCACTAGTAGGGTCATCCCTCCAGGGAGGCAAGACATGAGTACCTGAGCAGTTCCCCAATGTCTTGTTATTAGCCCATGGTCACTAGATGGTGCCACGGACTTAAACATCTGCATGCTGGACATCCCAAATATGAGGAAGGATGGTCTAAGCCCAGGCCTGGGGCTGCCAGTTCTGCCCCAAGCAAACCAGTCCCTCTAGCTCCTTATACCCTGTCATAGTCAACCCTCTCTGGAGGCAGCAGGCCCTTCAACAGGTGGCTGGCCCTGCAAGTGCTGGGCAAGTCTGCCCAGTAGGAGAGGACACAGACTGTCTATACCCAGAGGAGAGCTCAGGGTCAATGTCTTGGGGGAAAGAATGTAGCAGGAGAGTGGCAGTGACCAGAGGAGGGAAGGCAGAGTGTGGGAACACCTCTGCATTGCTGTCCCCTCCTTTCACGGGGGTACTCGGGCCATGCGGGGATGGAGGAGTCTGACTGCTATCCCTGTTATCATTGTAGCCTTGCCGTTCAAAGTGGTCATCATCTCTGTCATCCTGGCCTTGCTGGTCCTCACTGTCATCTCCCTCATCATCTTGATTGTCCTGTGGCAGAAGGTAAAAGGAGAGAGTGTTCCCAGGCTGACACTGTGTTAGGGTGGCTGGGCCTGTTGGTGTCCCAGACATGCCAGGGACCATGGGCTATCAGTGCCTGCATGCCCCTGGCATCTCTAGACTGCATGGGGAATGAGGCAATGGCTGCAGGGATTAGACTCCCTAACAAAGCCTACCCATGGCCTCTCTGACCCTCAGTCTCTCAGATGTCTTATCAATCTTTAATCCCTTTTCCAGAAACCTCGTTATGAAATCCGCTGGAAGGTGATTGAATCAGTCAGCTCTGATGGGCACGAGTACATCTATGTGGATCCTATGCAGCTCCCTTACGATTCCACATGGGAGGTGCCTAGGGACAAGCTGGTGTTAGGTAAAGGCTCTGCAGGTCTCACTGAGGGACCCCGGGGGCTCTGTCTGTCTGGGGGGATAAATTTTGATTTGGGATCTCCAAAAGAGGCCAACTCAGAATAGACACAGAGATCCCTGGAGATACAATGTGGTCCTGGAACAGGGGGACTATCTGGGACTGTGGTGAGAGGACAGCTGCCCACTTTGGCATAAAACACTGCGTTATTCCTGGCTACCCTTTCTTGCAGCTGGCAGTTCTGAAAACAGCCCCAGCCCCAAACATCATAGCTCATGGCTATGTCCATGCCCACCAAGATGAACTGTAGCAAGACTAGTGTAGTTTCAGATAGGGGCCTTATCTTTTCCAAACTGCTCTTTCCCCCTCTCCTTGAGAACCACTGCCACCTTTGTCTCCTGGCTGTTTCCTTGCAGGACGCACTCTCGGCTCTGGTGCCTTTGGTCGTGTGGTGGAGGCAACAGCCCATGGCCTGAGCCACTCACAGTCCACCATGAAAGTGGCAGTCAAAATGCTCAAATGTGAGTTGTGCCTTCATCCCTTTCCCCCATTCAAAAGCCACAAGGCCAAACAGTGCCATGCATGTCCTTCCTTGCCCTGCCCCTCACACCAGTTCTCCCCAACAGCCACAGCCCGGAGCAGTGAGAAACAAGCCCTCATGTCTGAGCTGAAGATCATGAGCCACCTGGGACCTCACCTCAACATTGTCAACTTGCTGGGGGCCTGCACCAAAGGAGGTAGGTGAGCCCTGAGAACCCTGCCTTTTCAAGCTGCCCTGGACTATGCTGAGGAGGAGAACTGTCCTCAGACAAAATAATTCCTGTTTTCTGGTTCAAAATTATTCACTCTTCCCCAAAGAAAGCCTTGTGGGGCTCTAAAATGTCTTTCTTTCAACCTGATTGAAACTGAGAAGATGTGTGTCTGTTAACTCAAACAAAAATTTCAAAGACTGAAAATACTCAGTACCAGAAAGGTGGCTTTTCCTCCTGGCCCTGCCTAGACATCCTGCACTCTGGTAATGGTGATAGTAATTCCACCCTGTGGGATGAAATTCACTGCTGTGGTGGCCAAGTCAGGGCTGACACAGGTGCTCTCTTCCTCCAGGACCCATCTATATCATCACCGAGTACTGCCGCTATGGGGACCTGGTGGACTACCTGCACCGCAACAAGCACACCTTCCTGCAGTCCTATGGTGAGAAGGCACGGCGAGAGGCAGAGCTGTATGGGAACACCCCCAAGGAGGACCATATGCACAGGTACCTGCAAAGCAGCACCCTTCTCCACCCTGGTGCCTGCCCCATCCTAGCCTCATAAATCAGGGAGGCTGGTATTACCAGGAAGGATACCTATATTTCCTCTAGACCAGTGAAATCAACATTGACCCAGCCCTGGGACACAGCTGTGTGCTTCGTTGCCTTGTCAGACCAGGCCACGTGCTAACCAGCCACCTCCAAACAGCTCCTGGCAGCAGGGAGTTAGCAGAGGCAAACACTGTGTCCTGGAGTGTGATTTTTCTAGCACACATGCCCACTGCTCTGTACCAGTTGGGAATATTCCCTGGCATCATTAACTTTATTGGTGTAGCTATAGCTACACAATGAGTACAGAGACACAGGGGTTTCCAATATGTCTTAACCATTGGAGACCTCAACTTTGCATCTTCAAAGCAGGTTGCGCTGCTACTGAGCCTAAGGGAGAAGTGCTAGAAGGAGGGCAATTGCACAAGAGGTGCCACAAGGAAAGGGAAAAGTTCCTTCATCTGGTTGCCAGCTGTAAGGGGTGCAGGCACAAGCAGCACAGAGAAATAGTCCCATGGGAAGTTAGAAAGCAGCATTTCCTTCCAACATGCAAAAGCAATAGTAAAATAGAGCAGCCTTACAGCTCCCCTCTGCTTTTCCTGCTTGAAGGCAGCTGAGATCCTACTAAGCACAGTCTCCCAAGCCTGTCAGGATGTGCTCCACAGCTCTGGCCATGCTGCAGGTTTCCCTTGCCCAGCACCTACATTTGGAAGGCTTCAAAATGCTGCTTCCCAAATGTAGTTGTTGCTCACCCGTGGGAGAGGTGCTGATCCAAACTAGGAAGATTTAACTGTGGATGGAGGGTTGTACCTTGCTGGCTCAAGTCAGCCCTCTCCATGCAGTCCTGGTCAGCCTGGGAATGTGCACAGCCAAGGTGGAGGGTTTTGCCTTCCACCCTCCTGCGCTGGGGGCACCTGTGGAGCTGTGTGGCCCTGGTTCCTCTTTCTTCCCTACCCAGTGCCAAACTCTTGTGCTGAGACAAGCCCATGGTCCATCAGGGAAGGTGAGCATGAGAAGATTCAGCCTGTGGGCAAAGACAACTGGAGACCCTCAGGAATAGGGCAGGGCTGTTTAAAGCCAGCCCTGAGGACACTGTGTGTAAGGCGGTAGAAGGAGTTCTCTTGTGCCATTTGCACATCTTTGCGTCCATGGTACAGGGATTTTTTCCCTGCTATGTGGGACGTTTCAGTGCTGGGCCTGAGTATTCAGGAATTTCAGACTCACAAATCATTGCCCCTATCCTTTTTGTCTCCTCCTCTCCTCTGGATCTGAACAGCTTCTTTTTTTCTACACACAGTCACCTCTCCATGTCTGTTGAGAGTGATGGGGGCTACATGGACATGAGCAAGGATGACTCCCTGGACTATGTACCCATGTCTGACATGAAGGGTGAAGTCAAGTATGCTGACATCGAGTCCTCTAACTATGGCACCCCATATGAGCTGGACAGCTATTCCCCCTCAGGTAACAGCTTGGTCACAGCAGGAGGGAGAGGTGCTTGTAATTTGGATGCTGAATACCTTTGCTTGCAAAGGTCTCCTCTGGGACTAGTCCAGCAGTGGTGGCAGATGTCCTCACAATGAGAGCTCCTGGCTCTGGCCCTTTGTTGCTGGAGACAGAGAAATTGCCAATGTGTCCCTCCACTGGCACAGTAAATCCATCAGTGTGCTGAGTAACACCAACATCCATCTCTGCTTGCTCTCCAGCTCCTGAAAGGACAGACCGGGTGACACTGATAAATGAGTCTCCGCTCCTCAGTTACATGGACTTGGTGGGCTTCAGCTTCCAAGTGGCCAATGGGATGGAGTTCCTGGCTTCCAAAAATGTATGTATGCTGCCTGGTCTGTGGTGACTGCAATGGCAGAGGCCAACAGTGCTCTGCCATGTCCTCTGGTCAGGTCCCTTTGCTGTCCTTCTGTCCATGACAAATTCCTCATGGGAGAAGCAGCCATGCAATTGAACAGTTGCTGACCACTTCCTTTGGAAACATAGCCCTGGGGGCCAGCATGACTATATTTGCACGTGACAGCTAGCCCTGGCTCACATCGAGCTTCAGACCTCAAATTCCCTGACTGTGCTCCTCCCCAGCCATGTTCAGCACAGCTGTGGCATTATATCATGGCTATTTACTGGGATGACCAAACAGTGATAATCTCCCTGTGCTAAAGTACAAGGAGCTCCTCAGCAGAGTATCTACTCTTACTGAACACCCGTATTGCACCACATGCTCTGAGCATCCCAGGACTCATCAGAAGTGCTTGTTTAGTGGAAATTAAGCCACCATAGAGGACTAGGCTCTGGGATTTCCCAAGGTCTGGCTTAGCCCAGGGCAGGCAGTAATATGGCTGGATCGTGTGAAGCATCACACAGAGCAGAGCTAAGAAAAGGCATCAATGGCATCAATGATGTGCAGAGAGAAATTTATGGCTTTCTGCCTCCAGACAGACAGTCTGATCTGTAAAAGTGCATAGTCAGTGCTTTCCCATGGAGCAAACCTCAGAGCTGTTTGTACAGAAACATCTAACATGTTGGCATACCAAGAAGCACAAGTGAGGCTGGTGTAACTCTGATGTCTTCAGGCTGCTGGGTTGAATTGTCCAAACAAGGATGAAGCCATCCTCTCCTTAGCCCACCAAACCCCCTTGCTTGGTCAGTCCCTGGCAATCCCCTCTCTGCTGGGTTGTTCAGATTCCCCTTGCCAGATCAGTAAGTCGGTTGCTGCCACGGGGGCAGCAGTTCAGACAAGCAGTGAAAATGCGGTAGTTCTGCTAGTGGTTGAACCCTGAATGTCCCTAGAGGTGGAGATGCCTTAAATTATGTGAGGTGACTCCCGTCCCCACAGCCCCAGTAATGGGCTAGTGCTGGAGCTGGGCTGCTTCCTCGGGCTGTCTGGAAGCCCCTGCAGTGACAGTGCCCTCTCTCCACCCTACAGTGTGTGCACCGGGACCTGGCTGCCAGCAATGTCCTCATCTGTGAGGGGAAGCTGGTGAAGATCTGTGACTTTGGTCTGGCGAGGGACATCATGAGGGATTCCAACTATATCTCCAAAGGCAGTGTGAGTACCAGGAACTGTGCAAGACCTGTCTTCCCTGGGCTCTGGGCCTGGCACCCCTGTGAGCTGCCTGTCCATCATTGTGGCCAGAGGTGATAAAAGGACAGGACTCCTGTGAGATGGCATCAACAGCCGTCCATCCTGCACTTCATGTGCTCTACACACTTTGGAGTAGCAGAATTGCATGCCCACATCTCCTGGCTCTTTACAGAAGAACCTGAGCAACAGCAGCAGTAAAACTAGAGATTGTGCCACATACACTGTCCCCATCACAGGCAGCAGTGCTGCATCCCTTCCCTGCTGGCACTGAGTGTGGTCCTGAGCTGCAGGCAGGGGGAGGGCAAGGTTAGGCAGCATGTCAGGCCTACAGTGAGTCACTGGCCACTCTGGGAAGAGGTTCACAGGATTCTGCTCTAACCACTAGACCACAGGGTAGGAGGAAGTGTCTTTCTGCAAGCAGCTACTTTCCAGAGAGACATCTCCAATGTTTCGAGGCAGGAGAGGATGAGGCTGTAATTGAGCTTCTCCAGAACCTCTCCTGTGACTTCAACAACAGCACATCCACTCCGGCCCTGAAGCGTTTGGGAATCTGCAACCCCAGGAAAGGCAGGCTATGCAATTCCCAGAGAAATTGAGGCTGGGGGAGCTGAGAGTGGAGCCAGGCCCCTTAAACCCCAGTCTCTATCTAATCTATGAACTACTTAACTTCTTGTGCTTTCTCCCATTTGCATGTGCTGTCAGACAGGCACTCAGAGCCTGGGCAGGGAGTCCTTCCTGAAGAAGGGATGAGCTTTTCAGTCCAGCCTTGGCATAATTGCTTTGCTGTCCAAAATGGGAAATGAAACTGAGCCTCTTTGCAATCCTTCCTGGAGATTATTTTGGTATTCATCGTGCAAGCAAATCCCAGGAATGGCCAGTGCTGCATACAAGCTGTTCAAGTGAGGCTTTTTGTGTATCACTTTGAGTGAGTAAGAACAGAAAAAAAGCTGGATATATCCTTTGCCTTTTTTCTGGTCATCCCTTAGCCCTCTCCAGCCTGGTCTCAGGTTTCTGAAGAGCAGTTAGGCTTGGACTTTCTTCAGGAGTCTTTAGTCTAGTTGTGCAAGTCAGTGGCCTCCTCAAGGGCCAGGAAACAGAGAATGCACACCATGATGTGTGTGCATTAATCACAGCAGGTTGTGATGGAAATGGATGTAACACCCCCACTCTTTCCTCCTGCCTGCTGGGTCCATTCTGCACAAAGAAAGAGGCAACTGATCCATCAGAGAACTGGCTTACAGCAGATGTCAACAATGTATTGGGCTGACAGGCAGCTGTGAAGGGTGTTTGTTGCTTGTAATTGGGTGTCAGGCTCTTACATGTTTAAACAAGTGCTGCAGATGCAGCTGACTCTTCTTTTTTCATTTTTTTATTCTCAGACGTTCTTGCCCCTCAAGTGGATGGCTCCAGAGAGCATCTTCAACAACCTCTACACCACCCTGAGTGACGTGTGGTCCTTTGGGATTCTCCTTTGGGAGATATTCACTCTTGGTAAGTGTCCTGGAGGCCATGGTGGTGTCTGTAGGTCTGATAATGTGGTAGCAGGACCCCTTCACAGAGACAATAAAAGTCCATTTCTAATCCCCAAGTCCCAACCTTACCAGCCAGCGTAGCACTTCATTTCCTGTCTCCTTCTTTCCCATGCTGACATTGCCATTTGGAACTGAAATGAAACAGGAAAGGTAAATTAAGAAGGAAATTTTGGTGTAACATGCATGTTGGCATGAGGGATGGCAGGAAATCCAGCAGCTTGATTTCCTCCTTTTCCTTTACACCAGGAGGGACTCCATACCCTGAACTACCTATGAATGAACAGTTCTACAATGCCATCAAACGTGGCTATAGGATGTCCAAACCCACCCACGCCTCTGATGAAATGTAAGTGCTGCCCATAATGTGTTTGTCCTGGATCTTCCCTACACAAACTACAGAACCATTTCTGCCTCTGTTTTACCCATCAATTCACCAGCGCTCTCCCTTTCCTCTTGCTAGCTATGATATCATGCAGAAGTGCTGGGAAGAGAAGTTTGAGATCAGACCATCCTTCTCACAACTGGTGGTGCTTATGGGAAACCTCTTGGTGGATTGCTACAGAAAGGTATGTCCAAAGGATCCTGTGCTGGAGGGACAGAAGAGAGTCAGTGGTCTGAGGAAGGTGCTGCCTTGGTGAGGACCCTCAGTCAGGCTTTGGAGACCAGTGTTTAGTGCTGCAGTGAGAGGATTTTGCTGTGACTAGTTGGAACAGCCGGTGAGGGTTGTTTGGGCATCCTGGGGACATTGCTGAGACAACCAGCACCGCCAGACAGGCAGCTGGTATCTCAGCAACTGCGGAAATCAGAACTGGCAGACGATCAAAAACTTGCCTCCAACTGTTTGGTATTTTGGAGCTGTGAAGCTGTGCCACTGATCTCTCCTTAGGAAATGTTCTTGACCTATCTTTGGTGGAGTCTGGGTAGCTGACCTAGCTAGAAGATGCCAGCCCCTCTCAGAAAACCCTGGCAGGCAGGGAAAGCAAACACAACACAAGTGCATTCTCCACACTCAAAAGACCTTCCTCTTTCTTTGGTAACCTGCCCTGTGAGAGCAGAGGTACCAGCAGGTGGATGAAGAGTTCATGAAGAGCGACCACCCCGCTGTTGTCCGCACAAGACCCACAATTCCTGGGCTGAACAACGCCCGGCTTGCTGCCAGCCCCACCCCTGGCAGCATCCTCTACACAGCCGTGCACCAAAATGGGGGCGAGAATGACTACATCATCCCTCTTCCTGACCCCAAGCCTGAGGCAATCTGTGAACTCCCTCAGGAAGCCTCCATCAGCAGGGCCAGGTAAAAACTTTGGTTTTGAATATTGTCCTTTCCCCAGACTACCCAAATCTGAAATGGGGGCCTCAAGAGAAGGGGCATGCTCTGCTGAGGGATAGACCAGGGGTGGATCTACTGGGAGAGGAGGGCAGTGTCACACCATCTGTGGTGCTGTGATCTGCATGAGCCCACAGAGGAACCAGAGAAGCTGCAACATGAGCTAAGAAAGGGCACCATGTCACATCCCTGCACATCAGCCAGCACAGCTGGGGACAAGTGACCCCACCCACAAGGAGGAGGGCACGCAACAGACCATGTTCAGCAGAACCCAACCAGCTGTATGTTGTGTTTGAGGGCTGAACAGATCCAGCTGATATGGCCTGTTCCCCTATGGAAAGCTATTCGGATAGAGTGGGGCTGCTGGGAATCCTGTCTCACCAGGGCATTTGGGACAAGACACTCACTTCTTTTTCCCTCTTGTCTCCCTTCAGCTCTATGCTGAATGAGGCCAACACATCATCTACAATATCCTGTGACAGCCCCCTGGGCCTTCGGCAGGACGAGGAGCAGGAATCCGATCCACAGCCAGGCTGCCAGGAGCCAACCACAGGACACCAAGAAGTGGAGGAGAGTTTCCTGTAGTCAGAGCCAGGCTGACTCTGCATCTCCTTAGGGAGAGGCCAGCTAAGGGGCTGACCCACACATCACAGAGAACCACGCTTTGCACTTGTACTTCAGGACATCTTCTCCTGTCTCCCAGTGTTGGGTGGGGAATTAAAGACTTTTCCTAATTGCCATCCCCTTCCCCCTTACAAAGAGGTGGCTCAGTGCCAGAAACCTTCCAGATCACTGCCATATCCTCCTCAGTGATCAAACCACTGCAGGAGGGAGACATCTCACAGACCAACATCTTTTGAAGTGGAACACGTGGGTTGGATCTCCACAAGAGACTCCACTTTCTGCATTGCTAAGATGATACTCCAGCCTCTTCCTCCTCCATGGCAATGAGTTTCATCTCCTCTGCACCAGCACTTCTCTGATGGTCTCAGCATCAGCCACACTGTGGTTCTGTGAAATGCCACTGGGACAGATGATTTGCCTGGAGACCCTTACTGGGGTGCAGAGAACATGCAACCCCTTCAACTGCCAGAGGTCAAGAGTACATTGGATTCTCCTCCAAGCACAGCCAAGTCCTGAAGGGACCAGCCAGTGTCTTGGAGGTACTGAATTAGCATTTACCTTTATTGACAGAGCTTTCTTGACTCTGGGATAGAGCATCACAAGCACTACAGGTACCCATGGCTCTGGGGGAACTGCTCTGCATACACCTAGAGGCTGTCACACCTTGAACCCTTTTGTGCCCAGCATCGCACCGGGATGCCCAAGGGCATGCCAGGAACTCCAAATGCTCTCCCAATTACTTGGTTAATAGAAGCAAAGAGGGCAGTCAATGTTGTTCGTGTTGTCTGTGTGGACACTAAGCTAATTATTCTCCATTGAAGATTTAAAGGGAACAAATATATTAATCCACTAGCCAGGGCCAGTATAAGGAAGCAATATGTCTATTCATTAATCTACTGCCACTAAGCCCAGCTCATCTGCTGGGAAATCATATAACCATGCCAGCTGCAGAATCTTTGTGCTTTATCTTTGGGAAACAAGGGCTCACCTTTAATAAACTGTTCACCTGCACCGCCTTTCTCAGCATGAGAGGTCTCACTGACTCACAGCAAGACTATAAGGATGCCAGAACACCAACCCAGGGACATCTCCAAAGAGAGAGAGCAGAGCTCTTTGGTCACAGCTGAACTGTATCTCATGCCCTGCCACCTTCTGGGGGTCAGGCATAGCCACGTGCATCCTGCCAGAGCTGTGAAGTGTCACAGGGAACCAAGCAGAGCAAGAAGAACTGGGGAGGATCCCACTCTCTTGGGAAGTGTTTTGAAGAGTAAAAGGGCAGAGACCTTCCTTCTGCTCCTCACCTCCTTCCTCACTTCTCACAGGCTGGCCTGAGGCTTCTTGTGCTCTCAGCTGGTACTTGAACAAGGAGACTCAAAGCAGGAGGAACACCAGGCTTTTCAAATCAGTTGTGAATTCCACCTCTTCAGAGATGAAAGCTGGACCCCCAAAACCACAGGTCTGACACCATTTACAGTAGCAAGGTTTTCTCTGAAAGGAGGTTCACCTTGCCCAGAGCTCTCTTCACTGCATGTCCCCCATTCCCATTAACCCCTTCTTTGCCCTACTCACGCACGTCTCTCTATGCACCCTACAGAAACTGCACAGACAGGTCTACAAATTCAGAAATTCAATCAGCATCTTTCTGGGCTTCTGCCACCTCAGAGCCACTGAGAATTTATTTTTTTTCAAAATATGAAACTTCTACCAGAAATCCCCAGCAAAGCAGCTTCTGTTTTAAGTTGTCTACCATTCCAGTGCTGCCATTTATATGGCTAAAAGAGGAGTAGGTGTTTTGTAGGCTGATGTCCTTGGTAAAATGTGAACATAAGAAATAGCACTTTTATTGGCAGCCAGCAGAGTATATTTTCAGCCCATGTGGTCAGATTCCCCACCATCCATAGGAAACACACTGTGAATGACAACTGTTTTCCATGCTCTGTTCCTCCTGCCTGTAATGAAGGAGGCATCTTCTACAGCCACAGTTCATTAAATGATCCTTACTGAGGAGAAGCCGTAACTTATGAGATCCTTTGGGTCAGACCACTTTGTTTCTGTAACATGTAAGGTGCTTGGTAGAAACTGTGTCACTGCAACTTGAGCCCATAGGATGGCACATCAGACCATCCCATCAGCCCTTGTCTGCACCAGCTCCATTTTTAATTTGTCTTTCTCGAACAAAGGTGACCAGAAGTACCCAGAACTCCAGGTGAGGTCATATCTAGACCTCACACAAGGCATTAATAGTTCTGGTCTGTGCTGGTCTTGACTTGCCTGGTGTAGCTTTGATAATGTTGGCCTTTTCCCAGCCACAACATACTGACATTTTAGAGTCATCTTCTGACCAATCTAAGCACCTACGTCTTTTTACACTTCCAGCATTTCTAACCCAGATACTCCATGCTGTTCCAGACGTTGGGTCATCAGCAAATTTTGTTAACAAACTGTTATTTTTGGGCTGGACTGACTAATAAAAATATTAAATACTTCTAGCAGCAAGAGCAATCTGAGAGAGCTACTTTTACTACCTCCAACCAGCCCAAAGATTTCCCCATCAGTTAACCCCTTCTTACCTTCTCTTTGGCCAATTGCTTATTTACTTCACAAATCCTGTTCTAAACTCCATCTGTACAGATTTAATTGCTAATTAAATTACTAATTTCCCACTATCAGATAATTTCTATAGTCCTGAAAGTAGACATCTTCTTTCTGGAGGAACTCAGGTATCCTGTCCTATCAGCTGGGCATTAGCTACGTTTGGATGCCTGTTGCATTTTGTCCCATTTGTAGGTGTATTGCAATTATTCTTTGCATCAAAACCTGTTCTGTCTGCTGATGGGATGTTACATCCACGTCCCTCTTCCTTCTTAATGTAGGTACGCCAAACTCTTTACAACATGGTACCACTCTCCACTTCAGAGAGATATGACCAAATAGTTTTCCTTGCACTTTGTGGTGCTTTCCTGTCCTTCCTCTTTTCCTGCATCATTCCAGCTGTCCCTATCACCATTAAGCAAGTCACAGTGAGAAGTTCTTCCCAGCCAAGGACAGGCTGGCAGCTGGGCTACTGTTTTGCTAAGCATCCCTCAAAGAGAGGGCTGGGCAGGGACAGAACTTACAGCATCCCTCCAGACAAGCTCTCTCCACTTGGGGAGCCAGCTGCAGCCCCACACTCCACCTCTCTCTGCTGCCAGCATTCCAGTCCCTGCATGGCTTGGCGGGTGAGGGCCAGGGGAAATGGTTGGCTGTTCTGGGCCCATCAGTTTTCTAGCCATAATTTTTCCAGTGAGACTCTGAAGGGAAATGGTCTCACTGGGTTATTTGGTTTGATGATCAGTATTTTCATTTGGATGTGTTTCTGTGTTCAGAGGTGGTCCCAAACTGAGCCCCCCCCTCCCATAAAGGAACACATGTCACAGCTTGGGCCCATCTCTAGTGCAATATGATTTTATTTGTAGATTATATCTTACTCTGCAGCTGTTACATCATTATCAGCACCAGTATATGCTTAATCCTACTGCCAGTCACTATTTCATACATACCTAAGTGTATCCCAGAAACTAATGTGGCACTCCAGTGGTTTTTTCCACATTTAAGATGTTTCTCAGACTGATGTGTGCACAGGTTTTAATCCTTTTGTCCTTCCTGATTTGAGTGTGCTATTTTTTTAAGCAAGAGTGTCACGTTTAGTGTTTGTTTGTGTTGTGTTAAGAAATCTAGAGCACAGAGGACTTTACTTATAACTAAATTGTCTCTGTTCACCTGCCAAGAGGACTGTGGTGGAGTCCCACAGGGGTGGGAGGCAGAAGTGTGGTGCAGATGTGCAGCCAGCAGGAAGTCAGCCAGAAGTGAGAAACAGCTCTTCCTCTTCTTCCCAGTCAGGGCTCTGGGCTGGGGGAGAGACAGCACCACAAACACAGGGCACTGGGCACTTATGTTTGGCCTGTGGGGAAGCCCAAGGTCTGCCTGTGCAAAGCTGGCAGATCTGGAGAAGGGGATTTCACTGAGTGCTAAGGGGGCAACCCCCTCTGCTTCAACACACAGGCACAAGGAAGAGCTCTGGTTAGGCTCAGTGCTTAGCTCAGGTCCCAGGACCAGTATGACCAGTTTGCAATACAAACCACAGCATCTCCCACCCAGGCAGGAGAGCAGTGGGCTGGCAAGCCACACCCGGGGAGCCTGGATTGGATGCAGCCTGGCTGTGCTCCCACTTGGAGAACACAAACGTTTCCCTTTGGTGGCCATTTTAACCTCTTGGTGTCCTTTGCCTCTGATGGTTCTCCAAGCAGAGAGCAGCCAGGGAAGCTGCAGGTCCTCCCTAAGCACTGAGCAGCTTCTGGGCCATGCACAGATCCTTCCTGCAGCAGATTCCAGCCCTGCCCAGGTGCTGAGTGGCCAGCACTGAGCATAACAGTGGAGACACCACGTTGTCTGCAAACTTGCCCAAAGCTGGCCAGATATTGCTAAGAATCAGATTTCATGGGCCAGCATGTGAGCTGCTGGGGTCCCAGCTTAGATCCCATGTTTCACCCACAGACCTGAAGTCTCTGGGACATGCCAAGATGGATCTAGTTGGCTTTGGCAAATGCAGGGGAAGTACTCTGGTGTAGCTCCAGTGGCACTTTGGAGAGGTGACTCTCACGGGGTGGGAGGGAAGCCAGCTTGTGTTGGGAGTTGTGCAGTGTCCCATCATTCCTCTCCTTTCCTCCTTCATGGATTGGTTGCACCAGAACTGCAAATCTTGCCTAAAGTGTGCCCTTTCCCACTCCTGCTGTGCTGGCTTGCTGGCCTCACATTGTAACTCTGCAGCATCTCTGAACATCAGCAGCACCTGCCTCCACACTCTCTGTTAGAAACCTTCCTGAAGGCAAAATCAAAAACAGAGTTCAGACTAAGGTACCAAAGAGTTAACATTTTTCTAGGTTTACAGATGTATTTTTAGGATATGTACTATGTCACATCTATAGACATGAGATATTATTTTTATGCTGTAAACATTTACAAATACATTTCTAAAGAAAGAGTTTTTAAAATAAAGGTCTTTTTCATTTTGCAAACTCCCATCTCTTCCTTTATGTCCCTGGTTTTGGTTGCTCCCACTCAGGCGGGGCTGGGAATACAGCTTAACCATGTCGTGGGTGAAGGCTAAGCATGTTAATACGCTGTGCATGACCCCAGTGCTTAGTGAGAGCCAAGCTGGGAGCCAGGCAGAGAGAAGCACACAAGGAACAGCTGAGCCCAAGGACATGGTAAGGTAAAGGGGCTGCAAGCAGGGAAGGATCTGCCCCACCTCTCTGGTCAGCCAGTGGGTTGTGTTGCAGATGGGTAGAGGGAAGGATACTGGGAGCTGTTCCTGTGTATATCCCCAATGCCAGGAATTTGGGCCAGCAGCCCCATCTAAGGACTTGATGTGCTCCTTGGGTCTGTGCTCAGATCAGGGTAGGGATGCAGGAGATGCCAGGCTGAACAGTGGCTGGGCTGAAGGAGATGAGAGACACCACAGAACTGTTGACTTTTCCACATAGTTTAATATCTCAGGGCAGTGGGAGAGACTGGAGGTAGCAATGGGGCAGGGCACTGGGAAGACATTGCAGTGCACAGGGCTCCCCAAGTCCAGTCTCCTCCCCTCCCTCTAGGATGAGAGGCTTACTGACAACCTTAAAAGATGCAACTCCAGCATACTGGCTGCCACACCACTCCCCTCACCATTCTCCAGTCACTCTCCAGAAGCACTGAAGTCCTCCAGCCCTATGACAGACAGGCAGACAGACATCTCATGAGTCCATTTTTCTCCTCTCTCTGGCTCCAGTTAAACTGCTCCTCCAAAACCGACACCAGGCTGCAGAACAGAGCTGTTTGCAGTGGCTCTGAGCCATGTGCTTTTCAAGGTTACTGTGAAGAGGGATTTTGAACTGATGTTCAAACGTATTGATGTTGACCCTCTTTTCAGGCTACATGATGCAGCTCCCACTGGCAGCAGTTGTGCCTCCCTCAGCTCCTGGAAACCCTTTGTGTACCCAAGGGCCCAAGGCACTGGCTGCAGGAGGTGGGTCCCAGTCCCAGCAAGGCTCCCTTTCCAGCACGGCCTGTCCTGGGTTCCTGTCTTTGTTCATTTTGCCAAAGAGGAGGTTTTCAGGCTCCCTGACCAGCTCAGGCTGATTCTCCCCAGATATGCTCTGAGTCACCTGGCACAGCTCAGTCAGGACATTTTTCACCAGGAGCTGAATCAGCAGGGGTAAAAAAAATCACCTAATTTCCAGAGAAGCTGCAGGGGTAAGAAAGTCACCTCATTTCCAGAGAAGCTACAGCTAAGGCTTGGGGGGAATCAGAGAGGGGGAATTGATAGACCTCAGCCCTGAACCCAGTGGGCTCCCACTGCCCCATCCCTGCCTGGTAGGCATTGTGCATGTTGGAATGCATTTAAGAGGGGTCATAGGGCTGGAAATGAGTAGGCAGACATGGTAACACTCAGGAGGGCATTTTCTCCACTCCAAAATAATTCTCCTCTCCAGTGATGAGACAGGCCCCTCACGGAAGAGCTCAGGGAAGCAGAGAAGCTCAGACTGCAGTGTCAAACCCTTGCTAAGGTTTGTAGGTGTTTGGGTACTGACAGCCAAGTACCAACAGGACATGGGTGTTCCACATGTGTCCCCAGACTTTTGCAGGGCAATTCAGACAGTCATGACACCATGGCCAGCTGTGCTCAGTGCAGGAGAATAGCCCAGCCCTACTCCCAGCCTGGGAAAATAAGCCTGAGCTCTGGATGCTCCCATCAGGGCTCACAGCAGCCTCCACTCCCCCTTCCACAGCCAGGCTGCAGCTAAACAGGCATTGAACAAGTCTCATCCCATTTCACACCACCCTGTTCTGACCATCAGAGACTCCACAGATATCCCTGGGATTCCAGTGGCTCAAAGTAAGACTGAAGCTTCCCTGGGAACATCCCTGCCCTGTGCTCAGACCTGCCTGGACACGAGCCCCATCAGCACTCCTGTGGCTGAGCTGTTGCTTGCACCCACAGGATTTGGGGTGCAGCCTGCAGACAAGAAGAGAGGGCCACCAAAGAGACAGGGACCCCAGCATACAGCTTGTCCCAATCCAACTTGGGGGTCTGTGAGTCCAGGCTGTCACCTTGGGACCACTGCCATCAGAGATGCTCTGCAAGGAGCCACCTCAGAGAGAAGAAGGGAGGCTGAGAGATTGTTTCCCTTCTCTCTGTTAAACCTGTCTGGTTTAATACTTCTTCACATTGGTGAGTCAGTTCTCTCTGAGCTGGCATTTGTTCCTGGAAAAAAAACAAACAAAAAAAACCGACTTGAAAAGAAGAAGGAGGGAAACAAACATCCTTTAAAAAGCCCCTTTGGCTTAAAGGGAGGAAAGAATGATCAGGCAGACATCCCCTGTGGCCCAGCTGCTCAACAGCCCCCCAGCTCTGGGCAAGAGCCCCCCAGAACACTACTCTGCCTCCAATTCATGTTCTTCTTCCCTGCATCCTGCCAGGAAAAACTGCTGAGAGGAAACATTCTATCGCCAAAAGCTGTCTTTCCTTCTCTCTGGACTACCTTGTGCTCTCCAGCCATGCTCTGGCCAAAACCAAGAGCTCTCTCCGTGTTCCCGTGACTCTTAGTCATCTCCAGCACAGTCAGCCGTGCCCTCATCTCCTGGCCCCAAGACCTTGTCTTGCTGGAACCTCTCTAACTGCCCCTTTGGAGAAGCCCATTCCCCTCCAGCCCATGGTGTGGAAGTGTCCAGGGCATCCTGCTGTCTGGCAGCTTGGCATTCCAAGTGCAGATCCAACAGCCACCTCTGTGCATTTCGGAACAGCCTTTCTCTTTCTGCCCACACTGGTGTCCCTGTCACCTCCCCACTACTGGGGCTGCNCCTCTGGCTGGACCTTCCTTCCCTGTGCTTCCTCAGCACTGTCAGGTGGTGGCCATCACTTCCCACCCCGAAGCTGCTGTGAACAGCCCTCAACTTCTGCTGCAGCATAAGGTTATCCAGAAACACAGCAGAGAGCTCTGACTGGACCTGCTGATCCTGTTGAGTGTCCCCAGGAGAACTGGTTTGCCTCAAGACTACCTTCACCTCTGTTTTGGAAGAGCCACAGTCTAGTGAAGGGTTAGCAAAATGTCTACTTTGCCAATTACTAACAATGCTAATTAGCTAACAGCCTAATTACTATTTGAAAGTGCCTGCAGGTTGTCAGCTATAAAGAAGCTTCAGGCAGCCTCCCTACCAGCAGGGCAGCATATCTGGGTGGGATGGGCTCTGGGGAAGGAAAGGTCTTTGCTTGTGCCCAGGGGCTGACCACAGGGTCCCTCTGAGTCCCAGGCTTGGAGGTGCTGAGAGGTTCTCAGCTCTCCTGCTGGGGGTCCTGTGTGTCCCCCCAGCCCAGCTGAGCAGGGAGGGATCTGCAGGAATGTGTTAGCCAGATTGCTGTTTGTACCAGTGCGTTGGGAAATACACTTAAGTTTACTATTTCTTAGCCCCCTGCAACCCCACTAAGGCAAATGAAGACACCTGACACTGCCTCCCTTGGAGTTTCCTCAGCTGCAAAGTGTTGAGCTCCTTGCAAAGGCAACCCTTCAGGAGCTGGGCTGCTCCATCAGCATTTGGAGGGACCCCCAGAAAGTCTACAGCAAAAGTGATTATATTTCCCCCCTTGGCAGAGCCAGCCAGCTGGGATACCAGCAGCTTAACCAATGGACATCATAGAAAGGTCTACCCAGACCAGTAAACACTCAGCAGAGGGTATTAAGACAGCACCCAGAGGTGCCCGGGGGCAGGTGCAGTCTTGTGTAGGGTCATGTGCTGGCTGCTGGTGCCACTCCTCATCACTCTGTTCAGCCTGCTCCTTCTTGCACCCCACCTGCCTGTGTCTCCTGCCTCCTTCATCCGCCTCCTCATCCGCCTCCTGCTTTTCCTTGGGTGCTGACACTGCTCCAGGTGAGGACCTGCCTGCTGTTCCCTGCCCCTTCTGTTCCCTGCACCGACTGCCTGCCCCCGCCTGGCAGCCTGTACACACCGTGCTGCTTCTGACTGCTGGTAAAGTTTTTTCTATGCTTTTTATATTATCTTTAACTTTTCCTCTCTCCTTCTCCCTCTGCTCTCCCCATTGCTTGTTTTTGTTAGAATAAAGCAAATTATCTGTTTGACCTTCAATATTTGGCACTGTGTGCCTTAATCTCGTTTCCAAGGAATGATTTAATGAACCAGGTTGTCAATCTGTCTCAAACCAGATCACAACATCTAATGGCATAGTCTGCAGGATTCCTCTTAAACAGAATGTTGAAGTCAACAGATAATTTTGTAGTGTTCGTGCTAAGGGTTATTTCATGGCAGGAGCAATTAAGTAAGGTGTGTTCCCCCACCTGCTTTTTCCTCCCTGCTGTGTTAAAAGCTGGCTGGATGGTGGAGCCCAGAGAGTTCTGGTGGATGGGGCTGCATCCATCTGGTGCTGTCCCCCAGGGGTCAGTGTTGGGCCCAATTCTGTTTAACATCTTTATCAATGATCTGGATGAGGGGATTGAGTCCACCATTAGCAAATTTGCAGATGACACCAAGCTGAGGAGGAGTGTCGATCATCTGGAAGGCAAGAGAGCTCTGCAGAGGGTCCTGAACAAGCTGATTCCAGTGGGATGAAGTTCAAAAAGGCCAAGTGCCTGGTCGTGCACTTTGGCCACAACAACCCCTGCAGCAGCACAAGCTGGGGACAGAGTGGCTGGAGAGTAGCCAGGCAGAAAAGGACCTGGTGGTTTGGATTGACAGGAAGCTGAACATGAGCCAGTGTGTGCCCAGGTGGCCAAGAAGGCCAATGGCATGCTGGCTTATGAGGAACAGGGTGGTCAGCAGGTCCAGGGAAGTAATTATTCCCCTATGCTCAGCATTGGTGAGGCCACACCTCGAGTGCTGTGCCCAGTTCTGGGCCCTTCAGTTCAGGAAGGATGTTGATGTACATGATGGTTGATGAGGTTGATATTGGAGCAAGTCCAGAGAAGAGCAACAAGGCAGGTGAAGGGAGCTGAACACAAGCCCTGTGAGGAGAGGCTGAGGGAGCTGGGGTTGTTCACCTTGGAAAAGAGGAGGCTCAGGGGTCACTCTCTACAACCACCTGGAGGTTGTAGCCAGGTGGGGGTTGGTCTCTTCTCCCAGGCAACTATCAGTATAACAACAGGGCATGGCTTTAAGCTTTGCCAGGGAAGGTTTAGGTTGGATATTAGGAAGATATTCTTTACAGAGAGGGTGAACAGGCATTGGAATGGGCTGCCCAGGGAGGTGGTGGATTCACCATTGCTGGAAGTGTTTAAGAAGAGACTGGATGTGGCACTTCATGCCATGGTCTAGTAACTGCAGTGGTAGTGGATCAGGGGTTGGACTTGATGATCTCAGAAATCCTTTCCAACCTGGCTGATTCTATGATTCTATGTCTTCTTGCTGGGGAGGGTAGTGGAGCAGGTATGGGGCCACAGGACCCCTCTCTGCACTGGGGATCACACTCTTGGTTAACACAAAATAATTTGGCATATTCACAGGTCTCTTCCCGTCTGGGAGCTGCTACAGGCTGAATTGCATTTGTGGCTTTGTTGTGAGGGAGTCTGCCATGTTCCATGGAGGTCCTCAGATCCCAAAGCCAGCAAGAGCTACCAGGACTCAGGTTAAATGGAGTCCACTGCTCTCAAGGCAGGTCCCAGCCAGGTGCTTTGTGTTCCCATGCAAGAAGAAAGGGTACAGAGTCCTGTGTTGTGGGGGGCAGTAGCCAGAGCACACTGAGATTGTCCCAAACCCCAGCATGGTGCAATGGCCCATGCCAGCCCTGGAGAGTGGGTTGGGGTTGGGCCCCTTTCTGAGGCCGGAGGGTGACCCCCCCCAGCAGCAGGGGGACCCTGCAGTGGGGTGCTGCATGGCCCCACCTCTGCTGGGGGGTGTGTCACCTGTGACGTATCAAACCATTGCCTGCTATTTTTTTTTTACCCCTTCTGTTTCAAAAACAAACAAAATAGGGAATTTGTTAACTTGTGGTCAACTCAGAAAGGAGAAGCTCCTGCCAGGGTAGTGCTGGGGACGGTGCCCACGAGGAGAGGCAGACGCTGCTCGAGAGGATCCTTCAGCTGCGTCCCCACTCCACGCTGGGGACGCCACGGTCCCTGGGGACATGTGTCCTGCTCTCCTCCTGCTGCTCACCACAGCTGGCTTCTGGCATGGTAAGTACACTGACTCACAAAGCCCCTGGAGTGTCTCCATGTCACTCCAAGGCTGTTTTGGGATGTGGCAAGGGTTTCCTGGGTGTCTGGTTTGAGTGCTCCAACCCTCCTCAAGTGCAGAGGGGTGAGAGCCGCAGTGGGGATGGGGCAGTGCTGAAACTGGACTAACAGGTACTCAGCCCCTGGTGCTGGAGTGTGAGGTCAGGCTGCCAGTGGTGTCTCCCAGAAGGCTGCTGTGGGCTGGGACAGTCCCTGAGTCTGGAGACTGCTGCATGAAGAAGCCACTGCTGTGGGCAGGCTCAAGGAACCTCAGCACAGACAGGGAGAATGTGTCTGCTCTGTGGCACAGCAGGGAAGAGATACCAGCTTGGCATTTCATGTAGACTTGGCTGCAGCAGCTTTCTGAAGGCCATCCAGAGCTGGCTGCAATTACAGAGGGAAGGGAGTGGTGAAAAGAGGGTGTGCTGCTGGTCTGCGTTTGCTCAGGAGCCTTGGCTGTGCTGAGGGCTTGCCCTGGGCTGCCTGCAGCACTGCCAGGGTAAGGCCAAGGGGGATGGAAAGGTGCATCTAGCACAGGAAGAGCCTTGGCAGTGGGAAGATGGGAAAGGGAAATTTCCCTTGCTTTGTTTGGGTCTGGACAGGGTTTAGGGTGAAGGAACGATTCAGCAAAAAGTATCCTGAGGGAAGCTGTCCCTGAAATAACTCTTTGCTCAAACAGGACAAGGGCTGGAGATGTTTGGTCTGCAGGTTAAAGATTTGGGAAAATCAGCTGCAGTGGCACCTCCCAAAGCACCCCGTGCCCAGTTGGAGTGTCTGAGGATCCCTCTTTTGTGGTGGTGCTGGCATACACCACAGGGCTGTAGAGCCAGGATGTGATGGAAACAGAAGTCAGGCAGCCAAGAAGGAAAAGGTGAATAGGCCTGGTTTTTTGAGTCTGTGGAGATGGCCAAGAGGTAATAACCCATCAGCCTCAAGAAAGTGTTCCTAAGCACTGGAGGTTTGGAGGTTTACAACCAAACAGGTGAAAACCAGTATTTGTAATCCTGCATTTTGAAGTGATGGCATCCTCTTGGGTCCACTCTCCCTTATTTTCCTTTTGAGCTTGCCTGGGGACACAATGAGACTGGTGTGAAGTCCTCCCTGGAAGGGGGCAACCTAGGGGAAAAGCATTCAGGATGTAAAGCAAGGCAGTGTATCCCTCCTGAGCCACTGCAGTGCTCACATTTTCAGCCCAGGAAATTTGCATTCCTCTTGCTTTTGCACTGCATGTTGTTGCACTTCAAGTCCTGTCTTCAACATGCTGAGCAGGCTTTTGTCAGGTCTGCTGTGCTGGGAACTTGGCTGTGAAGGCTGCAGGGGTTTTAATTTCTGAAGTGTTTTTTTCTTTAAGATTGTAGGAACTAAGCAGGTCTGATACAGATTTGTGAGAGATCATAACAATAAGCTTCAGAATCTCTCCGGAGATTCCTTGAGCCAGTTGGCAGTGCAGATCACCAGCTGTGACATCTTCATCAGGCACCATCTGCTATATTAGGGATTTAGGCACACATTTGTGTGAGTACCAGCACTGCTGGACATTTGCAGCACAAAGCTGCAGCATGCCAGGGTTCTCCAGAGTAATAGCCTCAAGCTGGAGTCAGAGCCTGGCTTCCTTCTCCTACCTCTTCGGTTGCAAGTGCATCTTCTGAGAGTACCCAGGGCTGATGCAGTGAGACCATTGGGTTTTGTTGTCTTACTGTGGATGACCTAAACTCTGAGGTAGAAGAAGCAGAGCTGTGATGAGCATGCTTTTCTTCTCCCCTGACACACCTGATACTGTTAATGACTCTGGGGAAGGGGTCCTTTACCTTGCCATCTTTGAGGCTGGGACAAGGGGAGCTCAGGTCTGGTATGGGTCCCTCTGAGGGCCAGACCTCAGTCTAGTTATTCCCCAGGACCAAGTAATCCTGGTGACTGGCTTCTGTGGTAAAAATTCTGTCTTACCAGCCTTCACTTCTCCTTCCTCACCAAACCCTAAGCAGAGGAAAGCAATGTTTTGGCTGACATGGGAGAGGCAGGGACAGAGCCTGTGGCTGTGAGGAGAGATCATGGTTACACAACTCGAGTGTGGTAAAACCTCTGGCCAGCAGTTACTGGCAGTGCTGCGGAAGCTGCTGGAGAGCAGCAGAGAGACATCCCTGGGCTTCGTGCAAGATTGCACACTGGTCAGCAGGGAGAGAGCCTCCTGCATCAGCCCTGCTTCCCCATTCTGGAAAAGGACCCGCTGATCTGACTCAATCCCCCAGTACGCATGGAGGAGTGGGTGTTTGGGTGACCTTTACCTCGCCTTGTCCTGCATTTAATGTCTCTGCTTTGTCCATCCTCACTCCACCTGTGTGGTGGTTGAGTTGTTGATGGGAGTCTCCAGTGACAGCCTGAAGGCTTTATCCTCACTGTTCTGGAGAGCACCTACCCAGAGCCTTTTCTGGCCATAGAATCTCAGTGGTAACTGCAAGTTGATGACAAAAAGGATGCAGAGTGACATGACTCTTGTTTGTTTTGGTTTCTCCTGCTGCGGGCAAAACAAGGACCAGTTACAACACAGCCTTTCCCTTAACCAGTTTGAATGTAGCTGTGAGTCAAAGAGCTTGGCTCTCCATGAAGTGGTGCTGAAGCCCTGGATGTGGAGAGAGAGCCAAAGTGGAGAGTAGGTGAGGGAAAAGGATCCAGTGACAGAATTAAAGCAGCAGAAAAGTTGAGTCCCAGTAGAAATCACAGCTTAGCAAAAAGGGGAGGAATGCTGTGCCACAGATATGTGGAAAATGTGGCTTTGCAAATGATTCTGGGGTATGTTTTTCTCCACTCTGGGAATAAGTGAGGCTTTTCCTCTTTCCACAGAAGATAAAAGCATCACATTAAAAATATATATATAAACCATCAAATATTCCATGCTCTGAACATCCATGTCTTCTGCTTCTTCCCAGAGGGACAATGAGTTTGATCCAGGCCTTGTCTGAGTTTCCCTGTGGCAACTGTATTGTTGTCACACACCAGCAACACTCTCCAGGGCCTTAAGTCTCATATTCTCAATCCTCTGTTGCATGGAGGGAGGCACCAGCCTAAGACAGCTTAAATAATGCTTTTTGGGCTCTGGTGTGTGGACTCTGGGTGTTACAGCCCTGAGCACAGCTGGTAGCACAGGACACACATCTGTGCTTTGTCCATAGTCTTCCTCACCAACTGAGCTGTGATCAGGGGTGGATGAGGATGGGAGTGTGTTCTGCTGGATGTTACAGGGTCACTGTCCATGGCAGGAGGGTCACTGCCTGCACTGACCTCTACAAAGAGCAATGAATTGACAAATTGCACAGCTACCTTTGTGGTTAGTATAATTTGAACCAGGGTGTGTGTCCCTTTAAGATTTGAGGATGGGTTAGCAACCAGGAAGGAAAGCAGAAGTGGGAGAATAGCCCTGGATAGGGGCTGAGGGGGGTGCAGAGCTCCCCGAGCACAGATAGCCATTTGCAATGTGTTTCCTGTCCTCCCTGAAGGCCAGGCATGGGGGTGGCAGCTCCACTTCTTCCCTAGCCCCACGACACTGATTCATTTCACACTTCCCCCACCCTAAATATAGGTGGTGACTCAAAGAACTCGCTGACATAGCAAAACAGGGAAAAAATATTTCCCTCTGACTCTAAGGGCAGGAATAGGACCCTGGTTCCCCATTATTTAGCCAGCAGAGGAGCCATCTTCAAAGTGGAAATGGCATCAGAAATCCAGCTGGTTGTGATGTTGGTGTCTGCAGGACTGGTATGCTGTATGAACAACTGCAGCAATAGGCTTCCCTCAGCTGTTTAGCTTTTCTGTGCCTCAGTTTCCTCTCCCCAATATGAATAATAATAACTATGACTCACTTCTTATTGTTTTGATGATAACCTGCAAGGAGAATGCAGTGTGTGACTCCATGATGCATGTAAGGAGGTGCACTTCAAAATCCAGCACTTGGCAACAAAAAGTCTTCCCAAAGGACATGCACTGATCACCCACTCTTCAGCTTTCCAGGTCTGCTCCAGCACCAGTGAAACAGAAAGCTCCACCCACCAAGTCTGACTTAAACTCCACTGAATGGTGCTCTGGGCTAACCCAGTTCATAGAGCAGCTCCAGCTCAGCCACAAAAGGAAAACTGTTGCACGAGGCAAAACCCAACAGGAACAATTTCCAAGCTAGCATCTGCCCTAATCAGCTCCAGATGATTATTTTTCCTATCTCAGAGCTCTAAATGTTCACATGGCAGGGAAGGGGGAAGGGCAGAGGGGGAGTGTGTTTTTCTTCCCTGAAATTCATTCCTTGGAGTATCAGACCATACTGGTCTGGTGGGACAGAGAATGGGTAGGGTGATGTGAGCCAAAAAGCCAGTCTGAATCCCAAGCTTAGCCTATTCCTGAGCTACTCTGTACTCAGTGGTGTGAACTGCTCTTCAGGGATCATTTTTGCATCCTCACTTTCTCCTTCCCTTTCAGGCTCAGCATCACCAGTGATCAGCCCTGACCTCCCTGCTCTGGTTGTCAACACGGGTGATCCAGTCATCCTGCACTGCACAGGAGAGTCTGAAGTTGAATGGATTAAGCAAAGGAATGCATTCAGTAACCACACCATCAGCATACTCAGCATTCCCAAGGCCACTTACAAGAATACTGGCACCTATAGATGTGCTTATGTCAACAGCAGTGACCAGGGCATTGCAGCTGTCCACCTGTTTGTGCGAGGTAACCGTGCTTCTCTTCCCACATCCAGAGCAGCCTCATTCCAGGGAGCACAGCCATCACACAGGTCGTTTCTATAGCCATGGTTGTGTGTGTGTGTGTGTGTGTTTGGAGAGCAGTGCAGGCTCCTGGTGGGGCAGTGGCTCACCCACAACCATGTAAGTTGATATAAAATGGGGTTGAAGTGCTGGGCTCAAGTACAGAATTGCATCTCATGCATATGTGGGAATGGCCTGGATCTCTCCCTCCTCCTGCTGTGGCTTCCCTTCATGAAAAACCAGAGATGAAAGTCTGTTCAGTGTTGCAATGAGCAGTGAGATCTGCAAATCAGAGAACCATATTGCCAGTGCCTCAATAAGGGAGTCACATGGATCACATCCTCACGACATGACCTGAACCCCAAGTATTCTTTTATCCCAGAAGAAGTTAAACTGTGGTAGCTCCCCTTCACCCCTTCCCTTCTACCAGGGTACTGTCCTGGGCAGGGAAGGTGGAGGTCTGATAAAGCTAATACTGTGGTGAGAAGTTTAATTAGAGGTAAACATACTTCTCAGCCTCTCCTGTCTATGTACATTTGTGAGCTGATTGCTGTGACCTCCTCAAATGGCTTAGCTGGGATTGGGCTTGTTGTGTGAGTGTTTGGAGGCTGAGTCAGGCAGGCGTTGAGCGGGGCTACCCCAGCATCAAACTCCCACTGGGCAGCAGTGCTGGAGACCTGCCTTTGCTGGAATGTGTTTCTCAGCTTCAGTGCATTTTCTGATCCTGTTCCCAAGCCTATGTTGTCTCTTCTGCAGATCCCAATAACGTGTGGTACACCCCAGAATTCCGGATCGCTGGGACTGCAGGAGCTAATGTTGATTTCCCCTGTTTCATCACGGCCCCTGAGTATGGATCCAATGTGACTCTGATAATGGATGATGCCTCTCCTCTCCCACCTGGGACCAACTACTCTTTCAGAGCTGAGAAAGGAATAAGATTATACAATGTGCAAAGCAAGCATAAAGGTCATTACCGATGCCAAGCAGTGATAAATGGAAAAATAAAGAATTCACCAAGAATAAGACTGGTTATGGAAGAAGGTAAGGGTTATTGCTGTCCTCAGGGCCACCAACAGCTAAGCTGGTCACAGTAGATAGTTAAAGAAAACCTCCTTACCTGTGGAAGGAAAAACCTCCTGAACCTGCAGTTTCCAAAGGGTGCCTAATGGAGGCCAAATTCCATCAGCCTCTGGCAAACTCCTTCCTTCAGGTGCTTTTCCGTAGGTTCAGCTGTCTTCAAATCTTTACAGGCATTATCACAGACCAGAGAAAAGTGTCCACCAATCTCTCCAATGTTCTGCTAGTCCTCAGGCCTTGATGTTCCCTCTGCAACCATGGTAGAGGCTTCCCCTGGCCTTTCAACCCACAGTTCTGACTGCTGTGTTCTCCCCCACCTGTGCTGCTTCTCACAGACGTGCACAAAAGGGAGTGATCACTAGGAAAGGAGAAGGCCGAGGGTAAAGAGGATGGAAAGGAGAAGGTAAAATCATAGAATAGTTTGGGTGGGAACAAACATTAAAAGTCATCTAGTTCCATACTCATTTTCATGAGCAAGGATGCCACCCACTAGATCAGTTGCTTCTAACCTGGCCTTGAACACTTCCAGGCATGGGACATCCACAGCTCCTTTGGACAACCTGTGTCAGTGCCTCACAATCCAAGGTAGTCAGGTCCTGGGGAGTGTCCAAAGCACACAGGATCACTGGACCAGCTGATGCTGAATTTTCCTCTGCTTACCTTCCTGTAGCACCAAATCAACCTGTACTGGTGGTGATGGACCCCATAGACCACGTGCGCATCGTGGGCGAACCTTTCCAAGTCACTTGCAGAGTAACTGCTCCTTCCCACAAGTATTCCATCAGATGGGTGACAGCAGCAAAGAGTGTAAGTTGTGCAGCTTCAGTGGGGTTTGGGTTTTTTCCTGGAAAGTGGGGGACATAGGATGGTAAGAACTGCCCAGATCCACATCACCCACAGCAAAGCATTGAACTACCCAACCAAAGCCACTATTGAAGCTGTAGAAATCTGAATATCTTTTCCTTGGGATGACACAGGGTTAAGAAACACCTGCCCATTATCAGGATCTTGGTGCAAAAGAGTAGAATATGCTGTTACAGCTGAGTTCATTGGACATATTAGGGCAACATTTCTTCACCCAGCCCTGCCAGAGTTTATAAAGCAGCAAACACGTTCAGGACATACAATTCTCCAGAGAAAAGATACAAGTGAAAAAAGGGAAGAGATTTGAAAATCTCTGTGATGCTGAATTTCCACTGCTAGATGGTTAGATAAGGTTTGCTAGAGTTGAAATAACATGCAAGGGCTGTTCAAATCACATACTGCAAGGCCATGTTGCAGTCAGAAGGCTGACAATAGCTATAACCTGACTGCTGTGGAACATCTGCCCTGCTGGGTGCTTAGGTTTAATATGCCTCTGGATCTCCACACTGATTGCTCTCAGTGATGTGCTCTCTATTCCAGAACAGGAGTGGGTGTGTATGCTTGTCTTAAATGTTCAGTTCCATCCTCTGCCCTTCCAATGTCTGATGTTCCCTCTCTGCCTTATAGGTTGTGAGAAATAAAAAGCTTGACTTTGAAAATGGTAACTACTTCATCAGTGACACCCTGTCCGTTCCAGCTGTGACCAGGGAAGACAGTGGGAAATACACCTGTATAGCTAACAATTCAGTAGGATTCAGGAATGCCTCAACAGTGCTTCAGGTGGTAGGTGAGTGCTTCCACAAAAGACCAGGAAGGCTGAATTACACCAAGCCTTGAGTATTTGCTCCTTCTGCATGCATCCTGTTCCCAGTTTTGTTGTTGGAAACATAATTCTCACACGTGCCTGAAGGCTCACATGAGCACCATGGAGCTGCTACAGAAGGAACTGATGTTCCCTTAACATATTGAGGGATAGGAGGATGTATTTCAGGTTCTGGATGAAAAATTGGGGCGCTCTTCTTGGTCTCTGTGTGTTTATAAAGAGCTTTAAACAACAAAAAGAGAATGAGGCAAGGTTATGATGAAGACCAGGAAAGGCTGGTTAAAGGAAGGGTGAGCCACATGAGCAGAGTATGGATCTTTTTTCTCTTCCAGTCACAGATCCACATAAGAGGATTCAGCTCTATTATGCACTTGTTTGTATCTCAAGATGGAAAATTCATCCTCTCAGCTCATAGGCTGGGGTTTGCTGATCCAAAGCTGCTGCATACCATGGCTCAGAAAGAGGGCTTGGAATGAGTTGTTTCCAAGTGAGAAGCCAAAAGTTTAGCTAAAAGGGCCCATCTTTTATGAATGATTAGGAGATACAGTTTTTGTCTTATCACTTCTTAGGATACAACATGCAAAACATCTTTCCCCATGAGAGTTCACTAAGATTTTCTAGCTGTCCTCAGGCAGTATAAACCAAGCTTCCATGACAAAGAAGCAAATTTAAAAGTAATCATTGGCAACATAACCTGTGTAATGTCTCATTCCCTCCTGCTGTCTGCCAGCTGAGGCTGCCCTTTCCAATAATGATCCATTTATGGAGCTGGTATCAGCTTGTTCCAGGTCTCTGGTCATGCCTGCTGATGGTCATAATGTCCTCCATCCTGCAGAGAGAGGTTACGTGATCCTCACCCCAGGGGAAGCCACTCACCAGGAGGTTGCTCTGGGAGAGAGTCTGAGTCTGCAGGTCCACATTAAAGCTTACCCAAAACTTCTCCACTGGGGCTGGGAACACACAAACCCCTTGAAGAACTCTAGGAGCACCATAATCAAGGGCCAAATGATCTCTGGAAACAACTGGTATGTGCTTTTTGTCTTCTACACTGGCTATGGCATGTTTCCAACAATGCTTTCCTTGAGACAGGCAAGCCCCATTCTACAGAAAACTATCTGATTTTAATCAGGGGAACTGTTCTGCATTTCTGTCTTCTCTCTCCAATGTTACTAGCAAACCACAGTGAGTAGGTATGATCAGGTCAAGGAGGACACCACTCTTCTCTAATTTGGCAGTCTTCTCTTTAGAAAACCTTGTGGAAGTCAGTATCACATTTGTGATCTGATTGTCCGAGTCTGCACTCTCCTTGCAGGAAGAAATCGCAGGAGTGGACGAACAGTACAGAAAACTTTAATTCTCTCACTTCTCCTTGGACCTGTCCCATGCTCTGAGGTCTGAAGGGTGTACTGAGTAGCACTGTGTGCCCCATGTCTAGAGAAGCCAGAAACAGCATTACATGAATATGATCTAATGCAGGGCACAGGTCTGCTCTTCCAAAGCCTAGAGCCAACTGAGACCAAAAGGAGACTGATAGAAAAATATTCCATTTGTTGGGGAGATTTGGCAATTCCCCTTTCATTTTCTTAGAAACCAAAAGTAATCCACAAGAGGAACTGTGCCACTTAGCAAGGGTGATGGCTTAGAGTGAACACTTTCTTATGTCGGGGGCTGAGAAATGGGCTGAGGGCAGAAGGGAGTGGGCACTGAGGGAGCATGACTTTGTGGAATAACTCACTCTGCCAAAGGCAGGAGGACCAGCATCCCCTGACCCTTCGAAGGTGATGATTTGGATGTTAAATTATTTCTGAGAATTCACCCACCTGTAGTCTCTCAGAAGTGCTGAACTGCACTTGATGGCAAAAACATTTCCTCTGAGGAAGATCAGCCCCACCCTGCTTCCCTGAGGAAACTTGTGTATCCTTCACTGGTTTTATTATCTCTCTGTGAGCAGGTACAACAACACGCTCTTCCTGAACCGCCTGAAGGAGGGAGAGGGAGGCCTCTACACGTTTCATGCCATCAACAATGAGACCAATGCATCAGTTACCTTCAGTATCTCTCTGAAATGTGAGTGCTTGCCCATTCTTTAACCCTGCTTACCCCTGGGGCTGCTTCCCAGCTGGAAGCAAGTTTGGTGGGGAACTGAGGTGCTTCCAGCTCAGCACCCACAGGACACAAAGCCCCAGTCCAAACCTGCCAATGAGTAAGTCAGGGGTTGCTGATGTTTTATTGTTGCACATGTGAAAAGTAAACTAGAGCATGGGGGATGTGCTCTTCCTCTGGTCACAGCAGTCACTGCATATGTGACTTCCCCAACAGCTTCTCCATCGTTCTGCAAAATCAAGGTGCCAGCCAATGACTCCAGCATTCTTCAATGCATGGCCCTTGGCTACCCTGCCCCACGCATTGAGTGGTACCAGTGTCCCGTGAATTCTGACAGGTAAGACATGCCCAGGAGCCTGAGCCCCTCCAAGGCCATGCTGGCATTTACTGGGCACAACCACATGGGCTCCCTTACAGGCAGTATAGAACAGCCTATTCAGTAACAGCAACAGGGATGTTGCCCTGCTAGAAGAATTTCTTGGGGACTACCTGAGAAGAGGGAGCACATTCTATATCTGAAGCTCTGAGCTTGACAAGATTGGCCACCTGTGATTTATGTTCTTTCCATGCTTTTCCAAGGAACATGTGGACTCCTTAGACAAGTGCTCTGGTGTCCATTATTGTAGAGCTCTGCCCTGACTGGTCCAGTCATCTTTCTGGGATCCCTCCAGGGCTCTGAGGCTCTGCAGAGCACAGGTTTTCTGAGCTACAGCATCATGGGGGACAACTGCAGCAGCCTGGACAGGGCTATGGTGTCTCAGTACCAGCCCCACTGAAGAGACTGCTGGCAGAACACTGCTGAGCCACAGAAAGGCAGCTACTGCTCTGTCTATCCAGGGATGTGTTGTTCAGGGGATGGAATTTAATGGACCAGAGAGTAACGTCTCATAGAGCTGCAGCCCTAATTCCTCATGTCTCCTCTCTAGTCGGACACAAGCAGCAATTCACCTGTGAGATGCTGTGCTGCAGGGGGGCACTCATTCTCTCCTGCTTGCTGTCTCTGCAGATACAACGAGGACTATACGTTGCTACGGAATGATTCCAGACCCCAGGTGGTGAGCAAGTTGCCCTTCCAAGAGGTGGACGTGGAGAGCAGCATCCCCTTTGTGGAGCTGGGTGCCAATTTCACTTTCTGCTGTGTGGCCATTAATGGAGAAGGGAACGCTTCTGACATGTTTCACTCTTTCACCATCACCAGTAAGATACAAACTGGTAGCTTTGCAAAGTGGGGAAGAATATGGGGGCTTTGAGGGCCCCCATATACATTGTCCTACATATATATCCCCACTGCCTTGCCAGAGAGGTGGAATAGATTCCACAAGCCCTGTGCCCTCACAGGTGGGTGTGAGGCTTTATCATTTGCCAGTCCTAGAGCCAAGTGGGAATTTCTGGCTGGGTTATAGCCTGGGACCAAAGTCTCAGCGACACCATGAACATCTTAGAACTGCAGGACTCGCTCCAGAGCATGATGCAGGCAGCAGCTGCTCAGCCCACTGGAGTACAGGGGTTGCATCCTTTGATGGGTCTGTTCTTGGTGCACAAATCTTGGTCCCCAGTCAGCCTGACCTGCTGCTGTTTGTGTGGAAATTGGGGTGCACTGGTGGAACCATTGCAGCTTGAGTTTGGCATCAAGAACTTCCCTCAGTTGCCAACAGCTCCTAAAAGGGTGTCTCTGAGGCCAGTGCTGGGTTGTGTTGCATACAGGGGAAGCTGAAGTGAATAGCAGGGCAAAATGCTACCAGACATGGGATTGAAATAAGAGTGTTATTCTACTTTTTTTCCCTCTTCCAGGAAGTGTCATGGCCCCCCCCAACAAGCTCTTCAGCCCCATTCTCTCCACCTGCATAGGCGCAGTGGTGCTGCTTCTCCTCCTACTCCTCTTCCTCCTCTACAAGTACAACCAGGTCAGATTCCCTATTGAATAGCAAGGTCTGTTCAGCCTTAGAGGCCACACAGCCTCCACTGGCAGCCACAGGCAGCGATCATTCACTTTGGAGGTACCAGGCAAGTCACCTCCCATACCTCCACTCCCTCCCAGCTTCCCCCAGGAGTTTCCTGCTGCAGAGCAAAGCTCATGCACCAAACCCGGTGTTTTGATTCCTCTCCTGCCCTGATCCCTTAGTCTTGTAGCCCAGAGATCAGTAGGGTTATTGTTTTGTGTCAGACAAAGCTGCTCACTCTGTGCTGTCAGTTGCAGCTGGTTTTGCTTTGGTCACCGTGAATCCACAGACTGAATTAAGGAAGAAAAAAAAGCAGTTTGCAGCTTGCATTTACCTTTTATTCTCCTCACTGCTTTATAAAAACTGTCTTTATGGGGAAACAGGATGATGTTAGAAGGAGTTTGTCTCCAGGAAGCCTTGGTCACTATTTTTATATAAGAACTTGGCCCATTTTCTCTGCAAGACTAATTTACAGCATTTGGATTTCTTCTCTGTTGTTTCCATAAACTGAACCAATCAGTAGCCACCTCTGCTTCATCAGTGGGTGAAAATCTCCTGGGTTTCAGCTCTCCCTTTTGGCACCCTTCCTTTGACAGCATATCAAGGCTGCAAATTTTGCAACAAAGTTCTGGTGCTGGCTGTCAGAAGATCCATCAGATCCCTCTCAGAGAGGCACCTACAGCTTTGCAGGCAGAGCTGCCTTTGGCCACTGGTCCCGAGACAGAAAACAATCAATCAATGTATAAGCACATATCTGAAAAAAAATACCTTTAAGGAAGGGCTTGCAAGCCAAAGAGAAGCAGGACATGGTTATAAATAACATGGTTACCTATCTCAGCTATGGACTCAAGAAGCTTCTCTGCTCCAGCACTGCTTCTCTCTGCCTTGTCTGCTTACTTCTGCCATGAGATTCTTGGAAAAGAGAAGAAATTTTTACTTCTCTTTCTCCATTTCTTTTTTTTTTTCCCTGTAAGGGAAGTGGGGCTGGACCAGCTCCACAGTTCTGCTATGCTCAGCAACCAGGCTACCAAGGAAGCAGACACAGTGGGGACGTCTCCCTCCAGCACCAGCTGGGCACTGTCAGCCACTGCTCTGGTGGGACATGCTGACTCTCCCAGCTCTGCCATTCCAAATGGAATGCTTTCAGTGAAAGAGGCAAGAGACCCTCCCTCAGTCATGAGCGATAACTCGGGGGGACTTTGTAACAGCAAAAGGACCAGTCCGTCCACACAAAGTCTCTTACATTCAGTCCTGGTTCAAAACAAGAGGTATTTGATGGTCTGAAATCTATATCTTCCCTCTGTGCCTGTGGAGCGAGAGCTACAGTGGATGCTGGGGCTGGGGAACCCTCAGAACTGCAGGAACACTGAATAACTGCAGTCTCTTCCTTACAGAAACCCAAGTACCAGGTGCGGTGGAAGATCATTGAGGCCTGTGAAGGGAATAACTACATCTTTATTGATCCCACTCAGCTGCCATACAATGAAAAATGGGAGTTTCCCAGGAATAACCTCCAGTTTGGTAAGAAACCTTGTTTGCTGCTTGCCTGGGGGCATGAAGCTCATTATAGAGCTGAAATGCTCCAAGGGTCAGAGCCAAAGCCCTGGGAAATGCCCAGAGGTGCATTCAGACTTTAGAGCAGCATCCTTAACCAGGCCTGGCTGCCCTTTTCCACGTAGGGTGGCAAATGGCAGAGTCTATCCTCCCTACATCTTCCATTGCTCCAAGGAAGGTTTGAGGGTCATTTCTCTTCTCTTGCATATGGGGTCATTCCTAAGGCATAGAGCTGGTGAGGCATGTTTGGAGATGGCCTTTTCCCACCATTTTTGCTCACAGCAGAGTTCCCCATGGATGTTAGCCAGCTCCTGACTGAGAGATGTGTCATCTTCTCTGAGCCCGGCAGGAATCCCCACCCACCAGACATCCTCCTCAAGGCTGCATGCAGGACAACTGCTCAATCTTTTTCTATAAAGCCTCATACAAGCTTTTTCTTGGCTTTTTCTCTCTGCAGGAAAAACTCTTGGAGCAGGAGCCTTTGGAAAAGTGGTAGAAGCCACTGCTATTGGGCTGGGCAAAGAAGATTCGGTCCTCAAAGTGGCTGTGAAGATGCTGAAGTGTAAGCAGAGAGCAATTTGTGAAGGCTGAAATCCCCCAGCTCCCTTGGGTGGGATGTAGTGTGTGTTGGTGCTCCCAGACTGCAACACCTACTTGTTAAATATGTTTCTGTGACAAGTACCAGGTGCTAGAATCACATTACTGTCTTTGTTGTGGACATGGGATGCCAGAGGCACAGAGGACACAGTTTCCTCTCTGTGTTGCCTCCTTTTGTTCCAAATATCTGTCTACATGTTTTTCTGTTCTCCGCCTTCATCTCTTCCTTGTCCCTCCCTCACTCCTTCACAAAGTCCTTCTCTCACCTTGCAGCATCAGCAGACACGGATGAACAGGAGGCGCTCATGTCTGAGCTGAAGATCATGAGTCATTTGGGACACCACAAGAACATCGTTAACCTGCTGGGAGCCTGTACCTATGGAGGTAGCATCCCACAGCCCTGCTTCCCCCATGGCCCCCTACCATGGCATGCTCCTCTGAGGCTCTTACCTGTCCTGTCACACCACAGAGAGAGCTGTGAGAGAGCTCTGTGGAGTCTGCTGCCCTCCCAGGGAGAGCAATCCTCAGGACAGGTGACAGCAACATCATTTTTTAATGAACCCTTTCTGCCACTCTCCCAGGCCCAATCCTTGTCATCACTGAGTACTGTCGCTATGGAGATCTGCTGAATTTCCTACGGAAGGCTGAATCCATAATTATCCAGGATTCTGCCCTGGACACCTCTCTAGACAGCGCTGCTGATTACAAAAACATTGAACTAGAGAAAAAATACATCCGCAGGTAAGAGCAGAACTCGGGTGACTGCAGAGCTGAGCAATACAGGGCCTGGGTACTTGCTGGGAGAAGTGTGCAAAGCACTATGCTGGGCAGAGACTGAGGGCGAAGGTCTGGGGACTGGCAGGATACCAGGATGTAAAAGGCACTGAGGTTGCACCTAGTTATAGTTCTGAGTTTTTCACAGGTTTTGACAGCAGTCATTGAACATCTCACAATAAATACAGGACTTTGTTCAGGCTGTCCTCTCACAAACCAGAATCAAAACTTTCTGGCTACATGCACTGTGGGGCACATGGGTAGGATGAAGCTGAGTAGTCCCCATCAATCAAGATCTTAACAAAAGGGGAGCAGTACTTGGAGCCCCATAACACAGGGCACATGGGTCCCTTTCTGAGTCAGCTCCAACACTTTCCTTTTGCTTTTAAGCCTCTGGCTAAGTCACCTCCTGCTGTCAGGGATGTGGTTTTTCCTCTCAGTGGATGGGGAGCAGGCAGAAGGTAATGCTGGAGGGTGCTAACAGCCTGCCCCCATCTCTGTTGCTTCTCATTCAGCGACAGTGGCTTTTCCAGCCAGGGTTTGGAAACATATGTTGAAATGAGGCCTGTGTCGTCATCATCATCTTCAGTAGCATCAGATTCTGCGCAAGGCAGGGGTGAGTCAAAGGTTCATTTCTGAGATTTCATGATTTCTTTCTTTTGGCCATCCTGTCTGGTTTAGCTCTGGGAACCACAACACACCACAGCTTGCGTTACTCACCAGGTTTGCCACAAATCTAAATCTCTGCTTTGAATGTCAGGGAGAAGCTTGGAGGAAGAAGATGAAGCCAGGGAGGATCTCCGCCCCCTCAATCTCTCCGACCTGCTACAGTTCTCCAGCCAGGTGGCCCAGGGCATGGCATTCCTTGCCTCAAAGAACGTGAGTGGCAAGAGGACAACCATCCTCAGCACCCCACCTGGGAAACACCAGTCCAGCCAAGCAGGAGCCGGCCACCCTGTCTGCAGGAGGCTTGGGATGTCTTTGGATGGGGTGGCCAAGCTCAAGCAAGCTGCTGATGTGAATGGGCCTCTTTGCTCCATTTGTTGGGTTCAGACAGCCTGGGCCATGTTGACTGGTGTTCCCTGCAGAGTTTTGTCTCCCCTGGCCCTCACAGCAAGGCAGTGTTAGAGGGGGGAACCCAGGACCATGTATCATGCTAGTCTCAACATTTTCTCCCCTGCTTTTACATGAGGTCAGGAACTTGGTTGTGAAGCTTTCTTGCTTTGGCAGCATCCCCTGCTGCCCCAGGGACAAGGAACTGAAAGTGGCCGTGGCGCTGTCTGCCAGAGCTGGCTCAGAGTGTCACAGAGTCACCGTGTGACTGTTCCAGAGATGAGGACATAGTGTCAACAGCCCCTGGTTCTGAACCTCCTCCTATGGGGAAGATAAAAGCCCCACGAGTGATTAAAGGACAGTTCATGAAATGTCACAGGATCTTAACTTTGCAAATGAAGTGCTTGAAAGAGAGCCCATAGTCTGTACATGGTGCCTCTGACAAGGGCTTTTGAAGCAGTACATGTTCCCCTTGCCCCTACAAGTGTTGTTTTGGTGACAGGCCTGGGCCGTAGGGAGTTGTTTGGGATTGCTGGGGCTGCTGTCTGGGTCTCAGATGTGCTCTTTTCTCCCCAGTGCATCCACCGTGACTTGGCAGCCAGGAACGTGCTCATATCAGATGGACGGGTCGCCAAGATCTGCGACTTCGGCCTGGCCCGGGACATCATGAATGACTCAAACTATGTTGTAAAAGGCAATGTAAGTGATTAAAATGGGCACAAGAGAAGGTGCAATGGTAGGGTGGGGCTGGACCATGAAAGACAAACAGGGTACAGCATAAGCTGCCAGCTTGTCCCAGTCTGCAGGACTCTCCGCTCTTCCAGGCCCGCCTGCCCGTGAAATGGATGGCCCCGGAGAGCATCTTTGACTGCATTTACACAGTGCAGAGTGATGTGTGGTCTTACGGCATCCTACTCTGGGAGATCTTCTCCCTTGGTAAGAAAGAAGCAAAGTTGCAAACCTGTTTTGTTTTCCATGGCTCACTACTGCCCTAATGACTCTGTAAAAAAATTTCCAAGAAAGGAGGAAGGTTGACAAAAGTCTAGGTGTATCAGGGCTATAAAACACTGTGTTATATTTCCAGAGGGACCAGTAAAAACAATGGATCCTGGACCATCTGCTCCAACTTAGAACTCCCTGAGTAGCACCTGCCCAAGTGATGGTCCAGGCTTCCTATTCCCACTCCTCAAGGCTGGAGTGTTAAAGCCTCTGGTCTGAGCCACCTCTGCTTCTGTTACTGCCACAGGGAAAAGCCCATATCCTGGCATGGTGGTGAACAGCAAGTTCTACAGTATGGTGAAGCAGGGATACCAGATGGCCAGGCCCGACTTCGCTCCCTTGGAAATGTGAGTGGACAAGGGACTGCTCAGTACTGTGTCCCTGACACACCGAGTGCTGCAGGGAAGAGCATGGGGGTGCAGACCCTGCAGCAACACCATGCAACTGCTCTGTCCCCATTTGGCCCTGCAGGTACAGCATCATGCAGGCCTGCTGGAGCCTGGAGCCCACACGGAGACCGACCTTTGACCAGATCAGCTGCTTCATCCAGAAAGAACTGGAAGTGCATAAGGAACAGGTGAGGACCTTTGGAGAGGAGAAGCGGGGCAGATGTGCCTTCCCTCTACATGAAAACAGCTCCTGGACAACTTCTGTGATGTCCTTTACTGTTACCAACAGTGGTGGGAAGTGCAAAGAGGCATTCAGATTTCCTCTTGCTGAAGGGTTAAGTCACTCCCCACCATGACCAAAGAGGGCTGCACATAGAAACATGGCTGCTTGGCAGAAACCTCTCTGGGCAGTGATACAATGTCCCATTCCCCCAGATTTGCTGTGCACTCCCTCAGGACTAGCTGTCCACAAACCCATGGGCACATCCATGCCCTGCCAGCTAATCAGGTCCTGTGGGCACAGCAGAGGGTAGTGGTGGGTGAAGTGGGCATCCACAGCTAGTCACCTGTGTGGAAACAGGTGTCATACACCATCAAAGGGACTGAAACATGCTTGGGGTGTTGTGTTTTTTTCCTTTTCTTTCAAGGACTACACCAACCTCCCCTCCCCTGCTGAGGAGGACAGTGGCTGTGATACCTCTGGCTGCTGTGAGGAGTCCTGTGAGCAAGAGGAGAGTGGGCAGCCCCTCCTCAAGAGCAACAACTACCAGTTCTGTTAGCTGGGACCCTGCCCCTGGGGTTGACCCTTGTCCTGGTTCTGCAGAGCTCACAGTTCTGCTCTGCCCTAGGACCCAGATACCTTCTGCTTTGGCCCTGTCTGTGCATTCTGAAGTGTGAGTGTGTCTCGGGTTGAGTGTTACTGACTCCCTCACAAGGAAAGCGATGGAGTGACTCAAAATCACAGCTCACCATAGGGTCCCTTGAGGTCTCACCTTACATATAGCATAGAGCTGTTAGGATGGTGACAGGCTCCATCTGTACGAGGTACACAGAGGTCCCCATCATCTGCCTCCACCCTCCCCAGAAGGGGCTGTGGGAGTTGGAGTTTTGTAGTTTAAAATACCAGTTATAGCCAAGTTAATCACTGAACCGTTGTGTTTTATAAGTTTTGAAGTAATAAGTCCTGACACTGGAACTGCTCCACACTGTGTCTTTCTTGGTGGTCCTCCTCTCTTCCCTTTGTCAGTCTGAACCTGGGTGTTGCACAGTGAGTGTTTAGATAAAGGTAAAGCTTTTATGTAGCATTAGATATGCATTAACCCCTACACTTCCTCATGAAATCAACCTCTCTGCAGCTGATGCTTCTGCAGGGAGTGTTTGGGTGAAGTGAACAATGGAGCCAGCCCCAGGGTTATGTGAACTTGTGCCCCAGTAACAGGACAGAGGGGCAGCTCTTTCTCAGGTACAATATAGGAGAACCCAATACTCTTTCATGTGAGCATTGAACACAACCCCAATCCAGGAAAGAACGGCAGCTTAAACAGGTCTGAAAATGATCAGCATAACACATATCCTACAGAACTTCTGAATTACTGAACATGTAGCAATCACTGCCTTTGTTAAAATTACAGACACACTTTTGTATATAATTTCCTAAATGTATTTTTAATAGTACAGCTGAGGTGATTTTTTTTCATAAGCTAGGGCCTAATGCCCTTCAACTTATTTCTCAGCTAGCTCTTTCTCAGGGTTACTATGGCCCAGCCACCTCGTCCTGTGTAGCTACCAGAAGTAGCCACAGAACCTTCTCAGCTTCACCTGACTCAGTGGGTAAAGGATCCATATTCCAGGTACAAGCACTGACAGAGCTCAGGCAAACTACAACTGCATTGCAGGTGGCCTTTGTCACACTGTGGGCAATTACATTGTGGACTACTTCTGACTACATTAAACCTGGTTTTATCCTAACAACAAGTGATTCATTCCTCCTTACTAAATGAAAAGCTAATCATAGTTCTATCTGTCAGCATTATAAAAAATAAGATTTTAACAAAATGAGTCCCTTCCAGGGCTCTAAAGACTGTTCTCAGAAAGGAACAACTCAGAGCATGGGTGATGCACTGCCCCATACACTCACCCTGCAACTCTGCTCCAGCTCATTTACCAGTTCTCAAAACCACTCATTCTTGTGTAATGCAAAAACTTATTAAAATAAAGGTTTTAAAGCACTTTGCTCTTAAGTAGTCCCTGTTCATGAATCTAATGGGATGTAATTGCAATTGTGATGATGAGACATCTGACAATGATCCCTGTGTGGCACATGGCAGCAGCCTCTGTGGGAAAGTGCAACACTGAGGGCAAGGTAAATGCAGGAGAGTCTTGACAGTCTTTGTGCCCTCTCCCACTGCAGCCTTCTAGGTCCTGTACACAAAAAACCCAAGTCTTAGCCACAGTTTCACCCCAAAAATTGGAGATAATTTATTAAATTTTATCACTGACTGAAAAAAGTCACTAACATCTCTTATAATAAGTTAATGTTCTTAAAAGAAAAACCCCAAGCCATGATTACTGCATTTGCTCAGACTTCATACATTTACTTTAACAGTATGGTACTTGATTGGTTCCCCTTCACAGAAGGGAGTTTTTATCTACACCGCAAGCCTTGGAATCTTCCCCGCTGCTCACTCAGGCAAAATGAACTCCCAAGATAGCACCTTAGCACTCTGGCATCCTGCTTCTCTCCTCTGGGGGTCACAGCAAACATCCACCTGCCTTCACCACCAGCAATGGCCAAAGGGAGCAGCAGCAGATGACATGCACAGATTTGCAACTGCAGCCCAAGGTGTTCTTCAAGTCTGCTACAGGAGCAGAGGTCTCAGCCCAGCTCCTCTCAAGGAGCTGACAAGGCAACCTGGGCAGCAGGAGACTCCTCTAACCCCCAGAGCACTGGGAGGGCACGGGCAGGGCAGGTTTGACACCTGACAGTGCCAAGATTGCACACGTGTGTGCAGCATTCCCAGTGCATCCATGAGGGTGGAATATGGAACCCTGCTTGCTCTGGTGACACTGCATTCATCGTTCCTTCTTGATCCCACAGAGTCTGTGAGTGTACCTGCCCTTTCTACAACCACTCCCTTGCACATCACTCATAATGTCCGTCAACCAGCTCAGCTCCCCTGGGGCCCATCCTGTCAGTTCTTACCACACAGAACGCACTTCACTCACTGCATGTTTTGCCTTCTAAATTATTAGTGCTCACATGAAGCAGCAAACAATTCTAGAAACTTTCTGCAGCTGAAGCAGCCACAATCCTGGACCCAGAAGGGCAGTCCCCAGGGTGGCTCCCCAGACACAGAATGTTAAAGCAGCGTGGCTCCTTCTCCTCAACTCACTCTTTGTAGCCGATGCATATGAGAGCGCTGCAAAATTTCCAAGCAGGAATCAGTGTCCTAAATTACTCTATTCAGAATGTTTTGGGTGGGAAATCTTTGTAGCCATCTGCCTTTCGTGCCTGCTCCCACATCCCCAGCCCTGCCACCAATATGCACAAAGAAGTTAGCAAGCGAGATTCAGAATTAAAAAACCTGTGCGCTTCACCGTGCACACTCCCTGCTCCCAGCAACAACTCTCCCTTCTCCAGCTGCAGGGAGGGCAACATCCCACAGCCTGGACCAGCAGGTCCATTGCACGCCTGAGGGGCAGTCACAGCCTTCAGCAAGGGGGGTGACAGACCCACGCTCACAGCAGCCATCACAACACTACGGAAGCACAGAGCTCTTTGGTCAGTAACAGCAGTCAAAGCCACTGGCATCACATCTCCAACCTGTAAAAATAAACTCTCAAGACAGACAGCTGCAGAATCTGGCTGAGCCCACCCATCCACACAACCAGAGAGAGCAACCAACAAGCTGGTTTGTTACTCAGCAACCTCTATCATCCTCCTGCTTGCCCTCCTCGTCCTCGTCCGTTTCTGTTTTGATCTGGGCCACGCCGAGCCGGTAGAGCGCATCGCGGATCACCACTTCCCCCGGCTGGCAGCTCTGCACCACCTCCTGGATCTGCTGGTTCACGATCTCCCTGCTGGTGAGGAAGTCCATGAGGCGGTTGTAGAGGTAATAGTGCGTGGGGTTCTCGAAGGTGATGGGCCTTTGGCGGATGTTGCTCGTTTTGCTATCGCTGATGGCGGTGATGATGGCGCTGTAAGGCTCCAGCTCCCGGCACAGGGAGATGCAGTGATGCCGAGCTGTGGGATCCTGGGGGCTGTCCTGCTCCGACCCCATGTGAACGATCCGACGTGCCGATGACTTGGTGATGGGGTGCAGAATGGAGTGCTCGGCCACTGTCATGTCCACGCTGTAGTGCTGGTCTAGCAGCTCAGGGCAGGACACGTACTGCAGGGACACACACACACACCAGCTAGAACTAGGAGCAACTTGGCCACAGCTAAGACGACAAAACTACTGGTTGGCTGAACTCAACCAGCACTACGACCCAGGACAGTGGGAAGGCTAAATGACCCAGGCTGACCCTAAATGCCACAAAGGGGGTCTGTACACTCCCTCCTCAATTGCATGCCCTCAGAGATAATGCCAAGGCACTAGCAGCCCTCTTCCTCTCCCATTTCTCAAGAAACAGCAGCTTTGAGACAACTGAGTCACTGTGTCAAAATAGGTGACATGCTTGCACAGTTCATGATCTGAACTGTTATAATGCATTCCCAGCACAGCTCTTCCTATTAATACAATGACCCAAGCAACATGCAATATGTTCTGCTTCGCTCGGAAGGGATGCACCTAGCAAAGCTTAAGTCAGGAGACATTTATTAGGTCAAATTCATCCCTATCAGTGTTCCAGACCAGGCTGGACAGAGCTCTAACCAACCTGGTCTAGTTGAAGGTGTCCATGGCAGCAGAGTGAAACTGGATGATCTTTAAGGGCCTTTCCAATCCAAACCATTCTACGCTTGTATAAAATTATCTTGAGGTATAATGAAGGTTACATATGCTTCTTGTTTTTTAAATTTTAAATCTCACTTGAAACTGTACCATACTGGACTGTCATAGCAGAGAGCAAAGGTAACAGCAAATAACTAACCGCTGGAGGATCCATGGGGTCAGAGAAGCAGCCCTGGTTTTTCCCCCACATTTGGGAAGTCAGGCCAGGACAGCAGAGGTCTGCACACAATGCTACTGAAGAGGCTGTATCAACAACATACACTGGAGGCCAGTGACGTGACGAAACCAACAAGTCCACATGATCCCGGGCATTTTCTCCCCTTACGATGTACTTTGAGCCACACACAACCTGGAAGGAAAGAAAAAGATTAACACCATCAGCACAATAAAACTGAAAACATAGAGAAAAAAATTTAGTCTTAAAAACATTAAACTTCCTTTCAGGTATTCCAGACTATACAGTAACCAGACAGTTACTTTCTCTAAAGATACTCTGTTTCTTCCTCATAAACATTCATTCTATCTCGTTGAGGAAGAGACAGTTTTAAACTCCACCTCAGCAGCAACATTAAGGCCAGACTTCAGATGGTGAGAGCGCCTGCAGGACTACTCCAAGTCCTGAGGCAGTGTTTTTCATTCCCAAGGCTCACAGAAGCCCATTCCATTGTTTCTATTTAATGAGAGAGTTCCACGCTGGTAAGTCAAACAGTGAACACCAAGGTAAGAAAAAAACATTGCTGACTCCAGCCTTCCTTACCTGATGTGGGCACACTTTGTAGATTTTCCCTCCTGTGTGATGAGCAGGGGGTGGTGTGATGTTTGTCCCATTCTGTATAAACTCAAAGAGAGCCAGGAGGGAGTAGCACAGCTGGTCCTAGAAGAGACAGACTAGAGAAAGTCTGTATGTGGCTACAATTAATGGACTCCTCCAGAGAAGGAGAAGGCTGCAGTCAAGGTCTCCCAAATCCTAATTTGCACTTCATCCAGTAACTTCCTAATTGCACACTCAGCACCGTAAGGATGACAAGCAATTACACAACACTGAGCCAGTGACAAGGTAATTACAGGCTTCCCTTCTTCTAGCCCACAAAGGTTCAATTTACTTCACCATGTGTAAATTATCCTATAATCTGCTGGCACCACCCCTGCCCTTAGTTCAGTCAGATGAGAAGTTACTTTCCTAGGATTGCACGAGTGGATGAGGGAAAGACAGTGAAGAACAGCTCCATCCCTGCAGGCTTGAATGTGAGCAAACAGGCCATTACCTTTGTATCTGAGGCCTCCCAGGGGATGCTGCACTGTGTCAGAAAGCTCTGCAGCTCTTCCTCACTGTAAGTGTTTATCAGCTCAGGCCTGAAGACTTCTTCCTGAAGGAGCCTCACCAAGGCACTCCCATTGCCTGCAAAGGCAGGAAACAAGTCTCAGCACTCATTCTCAGGAAGGGAAGTCACCAAAGTAATTTCTTATGAAGACTACAGAAGCAGAGATTGTAGAACCCACTGCCAGGAAGAGAAAGCTGGGAACAATCCTACTTCCAAAGCACATCTCAGCCCACATTTGTCTTGAGCCCTTCACTGGTGAGGTCACCAGACTGAGCCCAGCAGAGCTGCAGACTCCATAAGCACTTGTCTATCCTGTCATTTGTAACCTTTAAGTGACTGACATGAGCATAAACAACGGACAGAAGAGCACACAGAAATGTGACTGCAGCCTTCAGATTGAGCAGCTCCAGGCTAACCCTCTACATCTCCTCCCTGGTCCTTTTTCTGAAGCTCCAGTTCCGCAAAAGCCCACACAGCCTTTCTGCAGCTAAAGTCCCTTGAAGAGCTGCAGCCCTGTCTGCAAAGCCAACCAATACACTTTTTAAGCTTGCAAAGCCAGTTTTCCTTCTAACACCCAATATCTAAATTTTTAGGGGAACCAGGTGCTAACTAAACTTAGCTCTCATACATCTGAGTTATTCCTTTCATGGTTTCTTGTTATATGCAGTCAATGTGTAGCAGATACACTGAATGTTGACAACATTGATCAGGACTAGCACATTCCTCTCCTACTCTTTTCTCAAATTCTGTAAAAACTTATTTACCCTTTATTGAGATTGTAAAATTGAGATACCAAGTACTACCTGTAACTTTCACAATCCAAGTATCATGAAATAACATGAAACAAACACTGACTGGCATTCAAGATGTGCAAGTGTCCCTCTGCAACCCTATCTCATTTGGGGTGCAGTCCTCTCATGTCCCCTCTGTCTCAAATGCATCAGACCACACCAGTGAACTCAAACTTCACAGGACAAGCCAACACTCAAGCAGCAAAGTAGCCTGACAAGCCACCCCAGCATTCTTGAATTCTCTTGGGAGACATAACTTTAACAGAGACATGCAATCATCAACTCTAAACATGACCAAAAGACTGAAGTCACCAACACACCAAGCACTCCCTTATTAAGCATAACCCGAGCCATTACCTGGCACTGGCTGTGCATCCAGGTTCTTGTCCTTCTCCGTATTAATCACCATCGCTCCTCTCATTAGTGGAGGGAAAAAAGGAGCAACAATAGAGGCATCAAATTTTGTGATGGGGATGCTAGAAGGAAAAGCCACCTGCTCAATCACCTCTGTCTCCATGGTGGACCAGAAGTCTTCTACATTCACTTCACCTGATGGCAAGTATTCTGGCCAAGTAAACTAGAAAGAACAAGAAACACAGTGATAAAATACAAATAACCACAGCTCATTTGACAGTTTTGTGTCAGCCTCACTCAAGGTATGAAGACAACTCAGGAGAGTGCTCAGCCCAAATGTAACAAGATGACTTCAGTCTCCTAAAGTTTCCTACAAATCGCTTTTCATTGGAAAAGCCAGACATGCTGCATACTCCTACTAGGGCTTTTTTCCCCATTAGAGAAGACAGCACCTCAAGGAAACTGTTACTGGGGAAAAAAAAAGAATGCCTTCATGTCAAACCACTTTCATCCGAGGTCCCTACTTTCTGAGGCTGCTGGACAAAAGCTGTGGTCCAGGGAGAGAGGATCTTGTTTTCCATAAACTATACATCAACACCTCCAAGAGGAAGCTCAGCCATCACCACTCCAGCCACATCCTCTTGTCAGGCATCAGCAGAAAACCACTCACAAAGGTCTCGTGTACTTATTGTATCACAAAGGCCAGAGTCAGCAAAAGGCATTACGATCTCCTTTGAACACGAACAGGATGTGAAGCGTGGGAAAAGCCTACCTCTATGTTTTTCAGTGCCAGGACATTTTCCACATTCCTCTGGGCAATTTCCACCTTGGGGGTTATGCCACAGATTCCACAGATCATATCATTGTAATCCCGGACAGTAAGGCATTCAAAGGCCCAGTAGCCATTGCACAGCAATTCCTGGAGTTGAACCTGCTCGTCAGTGCTCAGATTTTTTTCTGAAAAGAAAACATGCCACTGTTACAGCTTTCACTTCCTAAAGTCAGTGGAGAGGTAGTGGAACTCCTGTGCAGAATAAAACCAAACCTGTCCTCCAGAAAATTGTTACAAAGAACTGGTCATAGAGGTACTGCTTGATTTAGGAAGTGATTTCATAGAAACATACTACACTAGACTAGGTGAGGTTTCCCTTTTTATAACCTAACAATCATCATCAGACCACAGTTTTGTGTGTTATGGTAAAAAACAAGAAGGAAAACCCACCAGTTTGCTCCTGAACAGAGTCGAGAATATTGCTAACAGCCACTCGGGGATCCTCTCCAAGTTTAATGTGGTTTCGGATTGCAAACAGAAGATCCAAGCTCACCAGCAACTTGTTACCCACATTGAAAAGGCCTGCAGTTAAAACAGGACAGTTATTGTCTGTAGGGTTCCAGATCTTCCTCACTAAGAAATGTATTCCTTACTGATACACAACACAGTCAAACAGTACTGTTCAGAGAATAGTGGAAACATGGATAATACTTTTGTACTTCTGAAGTGGAGAGTTCCCTGCTACAAGATTAGCTCCTTTCACAGACTATTTTGAATTTAAAAAGGTACAAGGAACAGCAGTCAATCAATCCATCTCCTCAACAGCCAATGCTGAGAAACAGCACTCTCCAAGGATGTCTCTGACTTATGATGTCAGGGATTGCCTTGCAGAACTCAACATTCACCATGCCCACAGAGGAGACCTACATCAGTAAATCAATGCACCATCTTCCTCATCTGTGCATTCATATGTGTTTTTCTTCACAAATACAGACATTTATTTGCAGAAGAAGCAGAAGTATAGTACAAGCCAAAAATAATTCAAGTTTAGTACACTGAGGATGGGAACAAGCTCTTTTGTGCAAAGACAGTGCCCTGATACAGTCCTAAGGCTTCAGACTGTAATCATGTTGTAGGTTGTTAGGCTTACATCTTTCCTACCTGTGTAAATATCAGTGAAGCTATGGAGGGCCAGACACTGCGGGTTCAAGCACACTTTGACCTGAGCTGTAACCACCTGTAATCGATTGGCTGTCAGCAGCCAGCACTCCTGAGGACCAGCAAGGGAACTGTAACAGACAACAAAAGACCACTCTGAGTCAAGCCTATGGACTTTTCAGTCCAGCCCTGCAGTAATTTAAAGCATTCTAGTTGAGATGAGTTCATTAATATGTCAGTCTAAGCCAGTTCACATCATTTCACACCAGAAAAAAAAAAGTTACATTTTAAAACAGATTCCCCTGGTGGAGTCGGGTCACTGCTCACATTCTTTTAACAGCACTACAGCATCCCTCCAACTCCATATGTTGGGCATAGTATTTGAGAGATGGAGAAAATCTACAACCCCAGCTTCCCTGGGAGAAGTGGCTGTCCCACTGCTGTGGGACAACAAATGATGATCATCTCATTCTACCCAACAGCCCCTGCACACACAGAGCTTCAGTGCAGCTGCTGAGGGGGAAGTTCACACAGCAGAATGTCAGTGGCAGAAATACAGCTGTCCACCTGAGAAAATAGGAATCAAAGTCAAAGCCAGCGCCCTCCCACTGGCAGGGCTTCAATTAGAGCCTGAGCAGGCACATGTGAGAGTCCCACATGCAGAGCACTGCCAAGAAGCCCAACACAGACAAGGATTTACAATGCACAGGCTGGTAAGTCACAAGGTGGAGGACAGGGTGCAAGATAGCTCTGTTCTGAAAAAACTACTGAGCATAAAAAGTATCTCTGCTGGAAATAGCTCAATTAGTTCTAGGCTGACCAAAGCAAACACACATCATTTGTATCAAGAAAGTATTTTCCGCGGAAGAAAGAAGCACAATCTTAAACTCCCCCACATTTTGCTGTGGGAAATGTCTGGCAGACTCAGTGGGGAGACACTCTATAGGCTTTTACACAAACCTATTTAAAGTAATCTAGCCAATGCACTAGGAGTTTCTGAAAGTCCTTCAGATTTCAATGTGGATATTTGTTACAAAAAAGGATTCACTCAAGCACACACTAAGTCATGAAAAGAATGAAAACATCACAGGCAAAAAGATCCACACAGGAAATATTCAGATCAGGAGGAGAGAGAAAGGGAAATTACATAAGGCAATATAATAATCTGACAGGTTTTCCTCTGTCGGTCTCAAAACATCATACTGGAAAACAAAGAGGGGATGACTAACAAAAATACTCTTTCAATTAAAAAAAAAGCTACATCTAGACTTAGCAGTCACTCTTTGATCCTGCTAAACCTTTTCCATGCACATGTAGCTTAGTCACTGTCACTTTCACTCACTTCACTACAAGGGCTAAAGCAAATATTGTTTCAGGCACACTTGTAACATAGAAAATCAGCACGAGGTTGAAAGAGTCACAAGTCTAAAACAGATTCTTACTTCTGTCCCCCTTTGAACAAGGGGCTGTTACAGAGCAGGCACTGTGCACATGGAGACTCGTAGTAGTTGGACCAGGAGGTCTGCTCAATGGTGACTGTCTCCTCGCTCACGTTGGACAGGATGAGCCGAGAGCTGTTGAGTTCATGGATCAGAGTGAAGATCTCGGCCAGCTCCGCTTCGTTCTCGGGGATCTGCATCACCTTGCGCAGCAGCTGCAGGGTGGACTGGCGCTGGATCTCTTTTTGGGATGGGGTTAGGGGCTCGCTGGTGTTCAGCACATCAGACTGACCTGGACTGACCTCCTAAAAATCAAGCAAAACAAATATCCAACTAAGCAAGCATGGGGATGAAATAAAGAAGACCAAAGAAGTCATAAAAGGTAGTAGAAACCCAGTAACCTTTGCACCCAGTAAACTTGACTTTTACTCTACTAGCTCAGTCATTGACTCTAGACTGGAGCTTCAAGCTCAAGGTGCTTCACCAGAAACACTTTATTACAGTCCAGCCTTTCAGGAACTCCTACACTGCTAAACCATCACAGATTTGCCATTAAACTAGAGTGTTAATGCAGGGATTGGGGACAGGGTGAGAATAACCACCAACAAGTATATAAACACTTCAAGAAGCCTGGCAATCATCACTGCCATTCTCCATAGGTTATCAGTCACAATCTGCTATACAGTATACTCAACCAGCCATGGCAGCCTTCGCCTTCTCTAGAAGCTGGACGAGACAAACACTAAAAGAGAACTGGGAGCTCTGATATACAGAACACACTTATCAATTACAATTGATCAACTACAGTTCTTAAGACACTTTGCTCTCCAACACACTGAAACTCTCCTGCCACCATTTCAGCCTGGTTTTCTGACTGGTCTAGCACTGAGATAAACAACTAATCCAAAGCCCAGAGACAACATGGAAATGTATGATGGGAATGGTAAACACATCTAGAACCAGAATGTAAGAAAAAAACTAAATGAGGAAGAGACAAGCCACATGCCTCTCAAAATGCAAGCTGAGCTAAGCACACTGGTGTTCCTTACGCAGCTGCTTGTGTGCCAGTTTCACACAGGCCATCTCAGTTTGTTTGTGTTTTTCAAGATAAAACAAAACCATTAAACAAAGTTATGTTCTTCAAAATAAAAAAGGCAAGTGGAAGGGTCATACTACCACACAGACTAAAATTCTGTCCATATGCTGAGTGGGCATTTCAGCTAGGAGCAGGACAGCTCCTTTTTCTTCATTTACTTTCTTAAAACATGACCATTATGTATGAGAAAAGCTAATCTTTGAAACTTCAAAGGCAAAAAAACCAAAAAAAATGCAGAATTAATTATTTACACCCATGTAGAACAATAAACAACTGAAAAACATGTTTCTGCATCAGGAAAAAAAATAACCTACATCCAGAAATAAATTCAGGCAGGAAGTAAAGTTGCACTACAAACCCTTAAAAATAGGAAGCTCTAATACAAGATGTACTAACTTAACTGACACTAGCCCCAAACCAGAGTACAGTTTCTTGATGAAGTCTGGGAATTCCTGATGAAGTTTTAAGTTTCTTGATGAAGTTGGGAGTTCAACAAAGCTGACATAACAAGTGTGATTAGGGGCGATTTCCCCAGCATACATTAGCAAACCAGAAGCATTTTTAAGCTAAGGAGACACCCAGTGGTAGCACCGGGTGTGCTCAGGCTCATCCTCAGCCTGCAGCACCACTGCTACAGGAGTCTAAACATCATCACAGGTATTTTAAATAGGACATTGTTCTGTTAGAAAAGATTACCATAATGAAAAAAAACCCAAATCATGTTTCCATGGGCACTTGCAAACTAAGGTACTTCCCTGGCCAACCCACAACAGACATTTGATAAAAAAACCCCAGCCTGAATCCTACCAGGGATTTTGCTGTTTTCTCAGTCCTGTCTTTGGCAAGGTTGTATCCACAGCTTGGACAAATGCGTGGCTTGTGCCTGTTTGTATACACGTAACTGCAAGAGGGGTTCTTGCACTTTCCTCTGCCACGTGATGTTGCCAATCCCAAATCCTGAATGACACAAAAGAGATGTTTGCTGACCTTGACTTTTAACAGCTGGACTCAAGGATCTTAGAGGTCCTTTCCAACCTAAATGATTCTATGCCACAAAGATTCTAGAAAAAGTCTAGAAAATATTATCATAAATTTTTCCTCCACTTTACAGTACCTTGTTTAAAGGTCAGACAGCAGGCCCTGTCTCTTTGCACAGAGTACTTTAACTGGCACTTAAACATTTTGAGGCCAGTTCCAGAGATCACAAGTACATTAAATTCATTCAGAAACCCCTAATCCTCCCTGCTGAGCTAAAGGAGGGGATGGGGATTATGCTAAAACATGAACTAAAATCCAGCTCTTAACAAGGTCCCAAACATGACTGCAAAACAGAACACAATCACCTGGATTTAGGTCCAGAGATGACACACAAAGTACAGGTTATTTCATGTTAAAAATGAGATATACTTCTGCAAGGCAGTACAACAAAAGTCACAGAACATTCTCATCCCAGAGAGGACATTCCCCCACATGGTAGAAGTCACACCATTTGAAAAATTCTCACCAAAGTTACAGTGCAGCTGTACTTGTAGGAAGGGAATATGTCTGGTTTGACCTCCACTACTTTAACCTGAGATGCTCTGTGGAGCTAGAGATGGAAAGCAGAAAAAAAACCAATGAGACACCTACTGCTGAATACATCCATCCATCCTGTAATCAATATCTAATAGCATTCCAGCTCCTAGAGAAATTAAATAATGTTCATTTAACATCAGACTACTACAAGACACCATTCTGCATGCTAAGGCATTACAATTCACACAGATTTATTCCAGCATCTTGGCATATCCAGTCACATTTTACAGGTGAAGAGTTCAGGATTCAATACTGCATGTCAGGTTATCAAAGCACCAGCAGATCCTCAAAACATCTTCTGGATGTAGCGGGAGGTTCTCAAAGTAGCCAACAGCGGGATTGTCCAAAAGCATCTCTCAGCTCAGTCCCCACACTCAGCCAACAGGCATTCATGCTGCTTCCCAGCCATACCATAAGAAATGCCACTCACAGACCTCATCATCATAAGGCTGCTACATTTTTATGTTCTATTTCACACTCAGATCATATCACTCACGTGGGAGCAAAAAAAACACAACATGGACAAAACACTCCCTGCTCCAAAAAGTCCAGGAAAATAATTTGCATTTGAAGAATAACCCATACCTACCTTTTGCTCCTCAGCACTTGGTGGCTGCAGAACTGACTGGCCCAATTGTTTCAGTGTACTGGGCTTCAAGCCTGATGTTCTCACAGGGGAATGTTTGTCTACAAGGAGGAAAGGGATGCAGTAGGTTAAATGTGAGAAAACAGGCACTGTTTCATTCTGACATCTTCGGTAAATGCCACCATAGTCATGTGAGATCCTTCCTCTGAACCTGAAATGACCCAAAGAGGTGTTTCATGGCCCATTTACTGCACTCTCAAGCAGAAACAGAGTGTTTTTTTCTAGCATAGGTCACCACCTCCCTTCAGACCTATCTTATTATTTGACAGAGACCAGTTCAGTGTAGTGAGGAAAGACAACAGCTCCCAAAGCACACCAGAGAATGCTGCTTTTACCAGTACTGGCAAAGGCCTGCCTGCTGCTTGGCTGCTCAGTGCTGGCCTCTCTCCCCACGCTGGCTGGTGCAGGCAGAATGGCTCTCATGGGTCTGGCTGCAGCCAGCAAGGAGGGCTTGGGTCTTGGTTTACTCTTTACTTCTTGTCCTTTGTGTGTAGCAGCTGGTGCATCGATTCTGAAAGAAAAGACCTAAAAGTGGAAAAAAATTCCATCGATTCCCCCTCAGCTTCAGCTTTCTTCTTTTCCCCTAACTGTGCTTTATTAGCACACTAATCACAGCTATTGCAACAGAAGGAGAGACAGTGCTAAGGATACATCTGCCCTGTGACTACAATTTATCACTTTAAAAAAATCCTAGCTGTGATGGACAAAGTCTCCAAGGAACAATCCTGAATCGGCGCAAAACACACAGCAAACAGAACAGGTCCTACAGGAAGCACTGCCAACTGCCTTCAGTTTCTTGGACTAGTCCCATCAGCACATAATAGACATGATACGCTCCCATAACATGGAAAATTGACTCACCTCACTGGCTTTTTCACACTTGGACTCAGCACCTCAGAGGACGGCGGCATCCCCAGCCCTGCACTCTCATTTTCCACCAGCTCCCAGGAAGTGTCTCCTTGCTGCTGGCTCTCCTGACCCAGCACCACTTCAACAGCACGCTGACTGTCTTCAGCAAGCATGTTGTTTGGAAGAACATGAGCCTCAGAGATGATCACTTCCTCCCACTCCATCTCTGGCATCTGCCCTCCGGCAGGCATGGCATTCAGCAGCTGGCTGACAGCCTCAGAGCTCTCCAAGGTGGACTTGCAGGAACTCTCACCAACGGCTGTCAGTTCTGTGAGGACTGGCTGCTGACCCCTTTTAGCTGCTGGAGTTTTAAGGGAGGTGCCTGAATTTGGCTCAGATTTGGCTTTTGGTTGCTTTTCCTGGAAACAAAGACTTAGTCACATTTCAGAACTTGAGGCTTTCACAGATAAGTAAGTTCCATGCACATATGCTGTGTTTCCCATGGCCTATTTAATGCTGGATCAAAACAGCAAAATCCTAAGTGTTTAAGCTGTGAATTGTATGAGAGCAGACAGACAGCATCTCCTACACCAGCAGAGGCCCTGGTAACACTTTATCTGGCCTCTTGGCCTTCCACATACTATTTTTAGGTACTGTTTACTTTGAAGAATCAATCTTACTTAAACTCCCTCAAATATCACCATTAGCACCAACATCACAAAGTCACCCACCACCTTCTCCATCAAGGGCCCACCTCCTACACTCCCCTTTCATGGCTTCAGCTCTCTGAGGCTGTGTGTTCTTCCACATGACTGAGAAATCAAAGGGAGCTAGATAGAGAATTTGTACCTTTTGGATATGTGCATTCAGAAGAGCAAATATTTGAGAAAGTCAGGAAACATGAGATTACTTAGGAAGGTTTTTTGACTTTAAGAAAAATGTTACTTCCAAGACTAAGGCTACCGAAATCATTGTACTGAGACCAACGAAGGTACAATGAACACTGAATTGGTAATATGCACAAACATACCAGAAATGGAATCCAGAGTTTTCAGAATGACAAACAAATTAATTCTAAACTCACTACCGAGTTCATATTCAGAAGGCTAATCCAGGTTTTTAAACAAAGATACAACCTTTTTAAGGAGCAGGAAGATATGTTTATACTTAAATTCAGTTCTACTGATACTATACCAGTCAAAAAGAAACTGCTGGTGTGTGTTTTGCCAATGACACAACACCATAAAAACAAGTGGACCTGCTTATGCAAACATGTTCCCAGCAGAGCAGAGTAAGAGTGAATGATAGAAAGAAAACTCTCTCTAAAATGTTTCAGTTTGAATCAACATAGGATTGAACAGGAGCAGACATGCCATGTTCAGGCAGCCATCTCTGCTTCAGCAGGTTTACCAAACAGAAACAAAGACACCACCATCACTATTTACTATCCTACCACGCAGGAAGCCCAGCCAGCAGCTCAGACAACAGGGTTTGTAAGCTGCCTAAAAGAATTCTTGCACCTGAATGTTTAATGGATCCAGACAAAAAACAAAGGAGGTTCAGAACAAATCCACACAAAGCCACTGAATTTCAATGCCAATTTTCACACTAAGAACATCCTTTAAATTATGCCTGAGGAGGCTTGTTTCAGAAATTTACTTAATGAATGCACATCTGTTCAGAGCTGACTAATTACCATGACAGTGCCAAGGTTTAGGCAGTAAGTGAATTTTGCTGTACACAGTTAATAGAGATGCCAGTAACTTAAGCAGAGTAGGTATCTGGAAAAAGGCTTTTCTGCTCAGACAAGCTTCTCAACTCCACCAACACCTGGGAATTTCCTCCCAGCCAAAGGTCAGAATATCATGAGTAATCAGACACACGGCCATGAGACAGTACTCAACAGCACTTCAGCTACCTCGAGATCAACTTCATTAACAAACTCCCAAAGGATCATTCACCTGACAACTGTTCTTCCTTTCTGCTGAAAAAACCCGATGTCGAAAAACCACAGAAAACCTAAACTTGTAGAAGAACTTCAAATGCAGAGAATAAATTACCACAAAACAAACCGTTCAACCAAATTCCTGAGCTTAGCTGGGGCTATATCAGAATGAATAGGCAATGCCTTCCAGTCACAGGAACTGTGCAGGCAGAAGGCCAGAAGAATGTGTATCCCCTCCATGAAAGAGTTACCAAATGAAGCCCCATCTATTCTAACTGGTGCCATTACAAGCAGCATCTTTACCCAAGGTGTGGGGATTTCAGGTCTGTCTCACCTTGCCCAAGTGTCCTCTGCAATGGGGACTTTCTACAGCATATGCTCTAGAACACAAGTGCAGGGATCAATTTTGGAACATCTAACTTTCTGTCCTGGATCTACAGGTCTAGAAATATCACAGGCACTCAGAAAACCACCACTTTTTGTCTGAAAGTGGAAAGAAAAGACAAATTTACCTTTGGGATCCATTTCCCTCCCAGGAAGTTCCCACATGACGGGCATTTTGATGGCTTATGCCTGGTGACATAAGTGAAGGAACAGCCAGGAGTGGTGCAATTTCCATGTCCCCTGCGAGTATAGGTGGTTGTCTGAAACAAGAATTGTCAAGAATTTCTCTACAGACCTGAAAACCACAAAGTTGTGCTCATTGCTCCCTTTCTCCTCGTAAGCACTTTACAAATGTCATTCAGCAAATCACCAACTTTGCACTATTACTCCTTTCACTGAACAGCCACCACACAGCTGGATCAGGGTGAGTCAGCACCACAACTACTCCCAGTCTAAACTCTCAGTCTGCACAACAGCCTTTGGTATTACCAGAATTTAGATCAACCCACAGAGCACAGATGAGCAATGGTCCCTTCCAACTCAGAGTAGTCTGTGAATAGTCTGTGAATGTACATAACCTCCTGGAGAGGCTAATCTTGCATATACAGTGATACAACAATTCTCTTTGAACGTGGAAAAGTCATAGTAAGATGATACAAGATGATTTAAACAGCAGTCCACAGTGAGATGAGCTGTGATTAATACTCATAACAGTGGGACATCAAGACTTGAAGACAGGCACTCATGATGCAGAGGTAGTTTTTTCAGTAATTGTTGTATGTAGTGGTCAAATCCTCCCTGGTGCTTCACTGTAACTTGCTATGAGCTACTGAAACACCAGCAGCACCACTAGGCATGATTTATAAAAACAACTAAAGCAGAACCTGCCATCTTTGTCAGGCCAACTGCATCAACCCATGGGGGTTTTTTTCAGCACAGCACTTCTCAACATCCTGTTCTCAACATTCCCAAGGGAGCTGTTGTACTGTAACTCCTGAACTAGGTATGGGTTTTTCTAGAAATGCAAGTGCTGCTGTCAAAGAAATGAGCTGATTTAAGCCTGATACTTCTCAGGAACAAAAAACTGAGGTACTTCCATTCTCCCCAAGACACCCGGAAGAGTATCACACTTTTTACCACCATAAACATCTGTAGTGTTCCACCAGCTGGAAGTACAGAGAACCTGGAAAACAGGATTTGATGCCAGCTTATACAACACAAGAGCTGCAGTTCTGAGTGTACAATGAAGGCCAAAAATGACTACAGAAACACAGGTGGCTGTAGTGGTTAGATTAGAGAAATAATACTATTCTTTCTCATGCAACAGGCCACACAATCTTTTACTGGGCTTCAAAACCTTAGGTTGCTGCTCCTCTCTTGCCACGTGGCCAAAGTGACAGCCATCCACAAGACTGAGCAGTTCTTGTTTTCCTGTCACAAGGAAATATCCTGCCCTTAAAGGGATAGACACTGGGTGGGATGAAGGGATGAAAGCAAACATGCACTCAAGCAGAGCGTGTAGATGGCTACATACACACTGCTGTTGGCCAGATGTTTTGTGATAGCTTTATCTACTCCATCTGTTTTCAAGAACTAACTTGAGGAAAAAGGCAGCAAGAAACAGGCCCCTATAAGACACTCTAGGAAGTCAGAGACCCCCATTAGCCTATAACCAAGACATAAAACCAGGGACACAGAAATACATCATAATATATATCATCATGTAATATGATGACTCCAAATCAGATTATCTGTAAGAAATGAACCAGGATCAAGCCCCTTCCATTCTAACATCTTTAAGACAAACCTATGGCAATACATCCAAACCTTAAAATGCCATAACAAGACTCTGAATTTCTTACCAATTTAACTGATGCTGGGTTCTCCACAACAGAATGGGCTGGCAAAGGTAACATGATGAACTGTGTTGCAGGTGTGGAGGAGCTCCTCTCTTCAGTATCCTAAAATGAAGTCAAAGGGAAAATACATGCAGAAAATAACAAACATGGTGACCCATATCCCTCTCTCTCGTGAACATTACCAAGGAACTTATGTCCTAATGACTGAAAGCAGGACAGAGCAGAGACTATTTCAGAAAGGGCCTAACGAGGTCTACTCTGGAAATTACCAAACTCTTCACACCTTGAAATTGAAAACAGCAAATTCAACTCTTCACAGACTAAGGTTTTCTATAAATTATCCCTAACACTTCAGCTTAAAAGGACTCCCTTCTACCTCTCTGCAGCCAAGAAAACAGTTATCAGGACCACAGAGGCAGCACTTTTTCTCCCCAAAATCTTGTAGTCCAACTGCAGAACCCAATTACTGGCACTGCAATACCCCAAGTATTTTTGTAAAAAACAAAAAACCTCAAGCAGTCATCTGGAGACACAGGCAAACAGTAGCATATGGCTAACTCAATCTGCAAGCAGAGACAATGTTGTCACTAAGTTATTTTGTATCACTGATTACAAAAGTTGCTGTTTCCCTCAGCACTAACTGCCAGCACGCCAGGCAATACAGGATCTCTTGCACCCACAGCGGATGGTGGATTCCCCATCCCAGGAGGTTTTTAAACTGAGATTGACTGTGGCACTGAGTGCCATAATCTGGTAAATGGAGTGGTGTTGGACCAAGGGTTGGACTTTATGATCTTGGAGGTCTTTCCCACCTCAATCGATTCTGTGATCTCGTGTAAAATGTAACAAACAGCCCATGGATATTTCGGGCGACTGGCAGGAGCCTGAGAATCACTAGAAAAACTCACCCTCCCAGTCACCACGGTCACGACAGACACCCCGTCAGGCACCTGGGGCCGGGCCACAGCGATGCTGCCATTGGAGATGTCTGTGGAGCTGCCAACCAGAGTCTCCTCAATGACCACCCGGGCCGCCTGATACGGCTGTCCGTCTATTTCCAAGGCAGCCTCATCCAAGAGAATCTCTCCAGCCGCTTTCTCTGTCACGGGGCCAACATAGTGAGAGAGAACCTCTGAGGCAACAGCTTCCTCGGCAGCCTCGGGCTGGCCAAAGGCTGCAGCCTCCTCTGCCAGCCCCTCGATGGCAATGCACTGCTCCTGGCCCGAGTCCACGGAGAGCCCGCTCTGCACAGGGTCACGGGACACACTGGAGATGTTCCTGGGAGCTGTTAACCCCTCGGGTGCTGCCGGGCTCTGTGCCACGCACAGTTCCACTGACTGCCTGCTCCTGTCCTCCTGAAGGGTGGGTTTGGGAATAATTATATACTCAGAGCGAGGCAGAATCTTGCGGAAGCCTGGAATGTCTGGAACTACTGCTGTTCGAGTGGAGGCCTTGGAGTTCTGTTGGGAAAATCAGAGGAGGGAATAAATGAATATGAGAAAAGGAGAAGATACAGCTCTCAGTACCGCTATTTTAGTGCCTGAAGTCACATGGTTTCCTGAAGGAATCTGCTGGGAATTTCTCCACATGACAGAGCCTGCAGAATCCCTCTCAGCCCTGGTTTTATTGCTCACTTTACCATCCCTCACTCAGATGACACACCACAAAAATAACTATCTTGAGCAGGTACTAGACATATCCTTCTTGAACTTCCAAACATTCTCCCTCGACTGAACAGAAGGAAAAGGCAAGAGGCAGTGGCCTCACACAGCTTCTTTACAGGCAGGAATACAAACTGGAATCTGCAGTGAAGTGACTCTCCCACACACAGTGCTCTGTAAGCAGTTAAATGCCTCTCTCTTCAGCTGCCACAAAGACAACTTACCGGGTCCAATCCCTCCTTCTCTAGCTTAGCTTTCTCCAAGTAGTAGCTTTTTTCAGTCACACTGAGCAGCCTCCAGCTCTCACTGATCTTTTTGTTGATTTCAGATTGAGGGAGGTGGGGGAGCTCTTGCTGGACTTTCAAGTAAATGTCATAATAGTAGAGAAGGTAAGCAGACCTGAAACACACCCAGAAATTCAAACAGTAAGGTCATTCTACATAAAATCCTTAGGGAAAAATGAATCCACAAGGTTTATGTTAGCCTCAAGGTCACGTGACAAGCGTGCTTCATTCAATTGTACTTGCAAATGCATTTTTTAACCAAAAATAAAAAGTAAGATTCTGAGGAGAACCCCTGAATGAAAAAAGAGGACCTCTGAGAAAGAGCCTAAGGCAAACTGTTCTGGGGTGCACAGACTGAACAGCAGTGGCATATGTAAAGAACCTCAGAGCAGGCCCAAAGTATCAAGCTGATGTTTCACACCATGAAGTGTTCCAAGTGCACAGCAGAGTTCACTCCTATCAGAAAAAAGAATATACCAAAATGAAGGCAGAAAGAACTTACCGAGGCTTCTTGGCTTTTTCTCCCTGATCACCAGCACTTTTGTGTTTCTTCTTCTTCTTGCATGGCACTGGTGACGTGTAAGTGTAAGTGCCCTCAATCTCCTCCATCACCACAGTCACTTCAGTGCCATCGTAGGGAGCCTCCATGGCTAAAACAACACGTTCTGTGTTACACTCTTGCCAAGTTACACACAACGTTGTTACCAACAAAGGCTTCTTTTCATCACTTCATTAAACTGACAGCAACTGATTTTGACTTCAGTCAGACCAAGATAACTCCGTGTCAGCTATTTATCTACTTCTAGAAGAAAACACTTCCTTTCTTATAACCTCAATACCAAGACTTGCTGCACCTGCACTTCCCAAGCTGTAATTCCACAGGGAACTCTCGGGTGAGTTTGGTGGCCCAGAATGAGCCGTGCACGCCCGGCAAGGACCTGCCTGGCTTGGGGGGTCACATCCCGGCCACGCCGGACCCGCAGGAAGCCTCACGGTCCTCTCGGCCACTGGCAGATCCCCGGGGCCCCTCGACATGGGCTCCAGCCTCCGGGAGGGCACGGGAGGCTCGGGAGATAAAGGCAACCCCGCAGTGCCAGGGGCAGCGTGGGCACGACCCGCACCTCGGCCCCGCCGCCCCCGGGGGAGCCACAGCCCGGTGTATAACGTTGAGTAATCAGAGGAAGTTGCTCTGAGCAGTGCAGAGCAATCACAGAATCACAGACTGTTCTGAGTTGGAAGGACCCACAAGGATCATCGAGTCCAACTCTTAAGTCAATGGCCCACACAGGGGATTGAACCCGAGCCCCGGTGCTCTGAGCCCCGTCCCCCCGGCACGGCCCGGGGCCAAGCGTAGCGCCAGGAACCACCCTCTGCTCCGGGACCTGCTGAAGCCCTCCCGGCCCCCTCCCAGGCGCCCGCACTCACCTGGCAGCCCCGGGGCCGCGCAGG